>JANBXA010000429.1:5702500-5792500 GCA_030556225.1 Cricetiscus sungorus
CACACACACACACACATATACACACACACACACATACACACAGACACATACACACACACACACAGACACACACAGACACACATACACACACAGACACAGACACACACACACACACATATACACACACACACATACACACAGACACATACACACACACACAGACACACACACACACAGACACACACAGACACACATACACACACAGACACACACAGACACACACACACACATATACACACACACACATACACACAGACACATACACACACACACACAGACACACACAGACACACATACACACACAGACACACACACAGACACACACACACACACATACACACAGACACACAGACACACAGACACACACACATACACACACACACACACACACACACACACACACACACACACAGTGTTTCATTTGACTAAAGAGCATCTAAGTCACTCAGAAAACTGAGTTAAAGAATTAAGCCAGAGGCAGGTGAGATGGCTCAGTCCAAGAGAGGCCTGCAGCCAAGCCTCATGACCCAGGTTGGAATTCCAAGATCCACATGGTGAAAGGAGAAAATGCAAACTGTCCTCTGACCTCCAGAGGTGTGCCTGGGGCACAGTATCCACAAGCCGCCACCTCCACCCCACCCTGCCCCCAATAAAACAAAAAATGGTTAAACTTTTTTAAGTTAGAAGAGATGGTTCAGTAGTTAAGAGCACTTCTGCCCTTGTGGAGGCCTGAGATTGGTTCCTAACACACACAACAGAGGATTCGCAATGGCTTCTAACTCCAGGCCCAGGGGGCCCAGTGTCCTCTTCTGCCTGGCCTCAGGGGCCACTTGAGTGGGGACCTCCAGGACAGCTCATGGTCTGGTTTCCTCCCTGTCAGTCTTCTGGGGCCTTTGCACCCCTTCTAAAGCCTGCACGGGTGTCTGAGTTGCGGTGAGGAAGTCTGGGATGTGAACCGTACTTTGTGGGGACACAGCCTGACCAGAGCTTGAAGCTCACCGGGAGGCAACAGAGCTGAGGTGGGCCCTCTGGGATAAAAGCAAGGCCAGAGCAAAGGAAATGGAGTTGGGAAATTGGTGAAAGGGGGAGTCGGAGCCTGGCTTGCGCAAATCTTAGCTGACCCGAAAAACGTGTTCCCTGGCAGCTGGGCAGTGGGGCTCGATGTCAGCTGGAACCCTGTGCCGGGTGCCCTGTGCTCATTGCCCTGGGACACCCAGCGTCAATGCAAGCTAAGAGTATGGGTGGCCGGTTCTCCCAGGCATCTTCCTGGACCTCGGAGCCGGCCTGAGGTCCAGTCGAGCAGTCCGGGTCAATGGGGAACAGACTACAGCTCCTTGAACCTGCACAAGCAGAGTCCTTGCTGCCCGGCGTGGTTCCCCCTCTGCAATTAATTTGTCATAAATGCGCTGCGCGGCTAATGGAGGCTAGAGGTGAAGACCGAAGCCATCTCTCAAGGGAGGGAATTAACGGGGCTCCGTTAAAAGCAAGAAGTGATGGAGTCAGCCTGTCCTCGGCCCTACCTGCCCGCCCCCACCGCAGGGGAGGAGTGAACGAGGCCTTCGGATGGAAAACGGGGGAATGTGTGATTCGCTCCCCCTGAGATGGCTCTGCATTGCCCCGGGATCCTCCACCCATGTTTTCAGCAGGGACGGCAGCCAGCACTGGAAGCCTAGACTGGAAAGGGGGCCAGGGTCATGTCTGTCGGCTTTGTGTGATAGAAGCTGCGTTCACTCGGGTGTCAAAGCAAATGGCTGTAACCAGGTACCCCAGAGACCACAGGACGCTCAAGCTATGTCCCCCCTTTGTCCTCGCATCAGCCACCTACAGCAGAGCCTCTGGTACCAGTCACCAAAGTAGAAAATACCAGCTAAAGTTCCGCAGAGGATTCTGATTGGTTGGGAACAGGCCACATGGCTATCTTTGAACCAATCAGAGTCCAGAACCGTGAAAGGTTATGGTGTAGCCAAATTTCACTTCCTGGTGGTGAATGAGGGCAAGTTAACTTGTGCAGCGTGTTCCAGGGAAGAGGGAAGCTATCTTAGCCCGGGAGAAACCGGGGCCCATTCCAGCCACAGCTGTGCATATTTCTAGAAACCCCCAGAATCCAGCACGACTCTCTTAAAGGAAAGGGGAAACATCTTCACTCGAAAGCGGCGGGGAAGCAGAGGCACACTAAGGAATGTCAGGGATCCAGGCTCCGCCCAGGCCACCGGGGGGGGGGGGGTGCTCCAGGACTGCAGGCTGGCTGCACTGGAGGGACAGGGTCTTACACAGAGACGCCAGCTACAGGAGACAGGAGCTCGGAGAAAGCTTCCGTGACTGTGGCCCCCGTTGGCCTCTGACCCTTCTTGTCGCACAGCAGAGCTCACCCCTGCGTCCTCTGCAGAACTCTGCGGGCGGGCTCGGGTGACCCACCTGGCACTGGGGAGGGTCTACTCCACACAAGGGCGCCTGTGCATGCCAGGCCTGCACCCAGGAACTCGACTGTAGTTTTACCCCGGGCCACGTGCACAGGGGGAGCTCCGGACAAGTGCCCCAAAGATTGCCCTATTTACCTGGATTGCCCTATTTACCTAACCCTATTTACCTGGAGCATTTCTTTAAGAAGGCGTTTTCAGGAAAAAACTCGAAATATGAAGGTCAGAAGCAAAGTCAAGATAATAGAAAGAGGCACAACAGACAGAGGGGGCGCAGTAAACAGAGGGACTTAGGGGCTGTTGTGTCGGTGATCTTCGGGGAGGGTGGTGCCTTGGAACAGGCAGTCAGCCTGGTACAGGATGCCTAGGGGACAAGGACGGGAGTCCGCGTGTCACAATGCAGAAGAGGAAATGTTTTAAAGTGTGACACAGGACTGGAAGAGATTGTTTATAAAAGGTTTGCCTCAATGAGAAGCTAGATAGTCTGTAGGGGATTGTCTGATTAAGCTAGTTGACGAGAGAAAACCCAGCCCTCTGTGGGCAACCGCATTCCCTACGCATGGCATGTTGAACTATGCAGTAGTGGACAAATCTGACAGTGCAAGCAAGCAGCCAGCAAACAGGCATGTGTTGATTTCTCTCTGCTCTTGACTGTGGATGTGGTGTTACTAACTGCTTCCGGTTCGTGCCTTGACTTCCCCACAACGGTGGACTATACTCTGGAATTGTAAACTGAAGAAAAGCCCCTTCCTCCTAAACTGCTCTCAGGGTATTTTGTCACAGGAACAGAAATGAAACTGGAACAGCTTGTTACAGCAGGTTTCCCCGCCGGCTGCCGCTGGTCCTGCCGCCATGGTCCCACAAACACGTGTGCCCCAAATAACACTCAGAGACTCTGTATTTGATACAATCCTGTTGGCCAGTTACCATTATTGTTAATGGGCTAGCTCTGCCTTAATCATTAACCCATTTCTACTTATCTAAGTATTTCCACGTGGTCGTCTTATCGGGGAGCCGCGCGGCAGGCTTCCTGCTTCTTCCCGGGCTACATCTCGACCCCAACTACTCCCTCTTCCTCCTTGTCTCCTAGCCCCGCCTATCTTGCTATCTCATTGGCCACAGGGCTTTATTAACCAGTATGAGAAACATATATACAGAATAACATCTCCCATCAACAGCTGGTAAAGCTTTACTTTTACTTACAAGCTGGATAACAATGGCAGGGGTGGGGGAGATGGGGGGACCGTGTGTGTCCCCTAGGGGCTTAGATTTCTAGGGCTCAATCACAAAGTGCAGAAAAGCGGCAACTATGAATTATAGTTTAAAAGTTGTTTTATTTCCCCCAATAGGAAACTGTATTAGCTACAGGGAAAAACTCTGCCCTCTGATTGGGTCAAAGATCAGCATGTGACCCATACTTGACCAATAAAAACCCTTGGTGGGACATTTTCCAGCTGTGCTCCCCTTAGAGAAGTCTCTGGGCTCTTGAGCTGGTGGCCACTAGTTGGGGGAACCCCAAAACCAGAGATAAGGAAGAATCGGGGGCCAAAGGGGTGGTTTGGGGATGAATCACACTGGTGCTTTTGGAAAGAACTGGGGTCTAGTACCCATCCCCCACCCCGTGTCTAACAACCATCCACAATGCCAGCTCCATGGGACCCTGTGACTTCTGGTCTCTGCAGGCACGTGGCCCCAACATGATACACAAACATACATGCAGCAAAACACCCATATATGAAGGCAGGGTTTAACTGAGTCCACCAGATAAATGATAAAAGGGTGTTTATTAGGGAAGCACTTACACAGATAACAGTAAATAACTGCCCCGGTAATCTGGCTCCAGAAGATGCAGTCTCTGCCCTACTGATGCTCTCTGCAACCCAGGAGTTGGAGCCAGCCCCTCCTCTCCCTTATAAGGGGTCAGATCTTCACACCTGAAGCCACGCCTATAGGATGTGGCCACCACTGCAAGTTCACTGGCAAAGCAAGATGCCACCACAATACACATAGAAGAGCAAATCACCATTAAGAAAAGACTTTAGAGAAGCAAAACTGGTCATGCATAGGGACGTTCTGGAATCCAAATGGTACAGGATGGCTCCACAGACGCATGGTCTCACACACTTCCCTCCCTGAAGAGGCCTGGAGTCTGGGATGGGAGAGGGTCCAGGTGCTTCCTAAGGGCTGCCCTTTGGTGCTCCTGTCCCAGGAAGAGCCTGGAACAGAAGAAAGGCGCCCTGTGGGAAGATGGAAGGTCAGTTGGAGTAGCAACAGGGTGAATGTGTAACCGAAGATGTGCTGGTCATCTTTGTCAATGTGACATAAATGAGAGTCACCTGGGACAAGGAACCCCCAACTGAGGAATGGCCTCCATCAGAGTGGCCAGTAGGAGAGCCTGTGGGGTATTCTCTTGACCATTGATGGGCCTGGGGCAGGCTGAGCAAGCGATGGGGAACAAGCCAGCTGCTTGGCTGCAGCTCCTGCCTCCAGGTTCCTGCTTCAAGTTTCTGCCAGAACTTCCCTGGACGACTGGCCGTTACCTTTGAACTGAAATAACTCTCTCCTCCTTAGATTGTTTTATGTCATGCAACAGAAAGCAAACCAAGGCAGAAGTTTCCTCCAGTTCTCAAGCAGGAAAATGGAAACCAAGAATTAATTTTAGTGTGTGTCTATGTTTATTTTTTAACACAACAAAATATAATAAGATAAAACAAAAACTGTCACGTGGAAGTTGGATAAGGCAAACCAACTGAGGAAAGGAGCTCCAGGAGAAGCACAAGATCAGATCTGGGCCCGCCTCCTGGTGCCCGGCTCCGAGCCTCCTGAGGCCTGGGGACCAGCCCATTCACAGTCTGCCAACGTCGAGGTACTAGTCCCACCTCCACCCACGGGAAGAGGAGAGCCATCAAATTATTGGAACTGCTTTCACCACCATATAGAGTGGACCACAAAAAAAATATTCCCCTTGCCACATAATAATCAAAACACCAAACATACAGAAAAAAAAAGAATATTTAGAGCAGCAAAGGAAAAAGGCTAGGTAACATATAAAGGCAAACCTATCAGAATTACACCTGACTTCTCTATGGAAACATTGAAAGCCAGAAGGTCCTGATAGATATTCTACCAACACTAAGAGACCACAGATGCCAGCCCAGACTACTATACCCAGCAAAATTCCCAATCACTATAGATGGAGAAACCAAGATACTCTAAAACCAGGTTTAAACAATACATACCCACTAATCCAGCCCTATAGAAAGTTCTGAAAGGAAAACTCCAACCCAAGGAAGTTAAGTACACCCACAAAAACATAGGCAATAGATAATCCCACTTTACCAACAGCCAAAAGAAAAAAGGGGAAAAGGGTAAATCCACATGTAATACCACCACTAACAAATCCAAAACAAACAAGAATTAACAATCAATGCTCATTAATATCTCTCAATATTAATGGTCTTAACTCACCTATAAAAAGACACAGGCTAACAGAATGGATAAGAAGACAGAATCCATCTTTCCGCTGCATACAAGAAACACATCTAAGCTTCAAAGACAGATGTTACCTCAGAGTAAAGGGTTGGGAAAAGATTTCCCAATCAAGTGGACCCAAGAAACAAATTAGACTTTAAACTAAAATCAATCAAAAGAGATGAAGAAAGTCATTTCATATTCATCACAGAAGAAATACATCAAGATGAAGTCTCACTTCTGAACATCTATGCCCCAAATACAAAGGCATCCACATTTGTTAAAGAAACATTACTAAAACTCAAATCACACATAAAACCTCACACACTTATAGTGGGAGATTTCAACACCCTGTTCTCAAAACTAGACAGGTCCACCAGTCAGAAACTTAACAAAGAAACAAAGGAACTAAGAGAAGTCATGACCCAATGGGTTTAACAGACATCTATAGAAATTCCATCCAAACACAAAAGAATATACCTTCTTCTCAGCCACACATGGAACCTTTTTCTAAAATCAACCACATACTCAGCAATATAGCAAACCTCAATAGGTACAAAAAAGTGGAATAATGCCCTGTATGTTATCAAACCACCATGCTTTAAAGTTAAAATTCAACAACAACACAAATTGCAGAAACCCTACAAACCCATGGAAATTGAACAACGTGCAATTGCACCATTCCTGGGTCAAGGAAGAAATAAAAAAAAAAGAATTTAAGACTTTCTAAAATTCAATGAGAATGAGGACACAACATACCCGAACTTATGGGACACTTTGAAAGCAGTGCTAAGAGGAAAGTTCATTGCACTAAGTGTCTATATGAAGAAAACGGGGGAGAATCACACTAGAGAATTAACATCACAACTGAAAGCTCTAGAACAAAAAGAAATAAACTCACCCTAGAGGAGTAGACACCAGGAAATAATCAAATTGAGGGTTGAAATCAATAAAGTAAAAACTAGGAAACAATACAAAGAATCAATGTAACAAAAAGTTCTTTAAGAAAATCAACAAGATAAACAAACCTTTATCCAAATTAACTAAAAGGCAGAGAGAGAACATGAAAATTAACAAAATCAGAAATGAGAAGGGGGAAATAACAATGGACACTGAGGAAATTCAGAGAATCTTGAGGTCATACTTTGGAAACCTGTTCTCTACAAAATTTGAAAATTTAAAGGTAATGGACAATTTTCAAGATAGATATCACCACCAAAATTAAGAGTCTCATGCTCTACCAACTGAGCTAGCCAGGTGCTCTGATCACTTACTAAAATTAAATCAAGAACAGATAAGCAATTTAAATAGACCTATAACCCCTAATGAATCTCCCAACCAAAAAAAGCCCAGGGCCAGATGGCTTCAATGAAGAATTCTACCAGAAATTCAAAGAAGAGCTAATACCAATATTCCTCAAAGTGTTCCACGCAATAGAAGCAGAAGAGTCATTGCCAAACTCTTTTTTACGAGGGTACAATTTTCTTGGTACCCAAGACACAACTAAGAAAGAGAACTACAGACCAATATCCCTCATGAACACTGATGCCAAAATACTCAATAAAACACTGGCAAATGGAATCCAAGAATACATCAGAAAAATCAACCACCATGATCAAGTAGGCTTCATCCCAGGGATGCAGGGATGGTTCACACATAAAAATCCATCAACATAATCCACCATACAAACAAACTGAAAAAGAAAAGCCACATGATCATCTCACTAGATGCTGAAAATGCCTTTGACAAAATCCAATAACTCTTCATGATAAAGGTCTTAGAGAGATCAGGGATAATAGGAACATACCTAAACATAATAAAAGTAATATACAGCAAACTAAATGGAGGGAAACTCAACACGGTTCCTCCAAAATCAGGAATAAGGCTGTCGACTCTCTCCATATCTCTTCAATGTTGTACTTGAAGTTCTAACTAGAGAAATGAAACAACAAAAGGAGATCAAGGGGATACAGATTGGAAAAGAAGAAGTTGAACTTTCGCTATTTGCAGATGATATGATAGTGATATGGTAGAGAAAAACTCTACCAGGGAACTCCTACAGCTGATAAATACCTTCAGCAAAGTGTCAGAATACAAGATTAACTCAAAAAAAAATCAGTAGCCCTACTTCATACAGACAATAATTGGGCTGAGAAAGAAATCAGAGAAACATCACCCTTTACAATAGCCACAAACAGCACAAAACATCTTGGGGTAACAGATAACCAAACAAGTGAAAGACCTATATAACAAGAAACTTTGAGTCTTTAAAGAAAGAAATTAAAGAAGATACCAGAAAATGGAAAGATCTCCCATGCTCTTGGATAGGTAGATCAACATAGTAAAAATGGCAATCATGCCAAAAGAAACCTACAGATTCAATACAATTCCCATAAAAATCCCAGCACATTCTTCACAGACCTTTCAAGAACAATACTCAACTGTATATGGAAAAACAAAAGACCCAGGACAGCCAAAACAACCCTGTACAATAAAGGAACTTCTGGAGGCATCACCATCCCCAACTTCAAGCTCTACTATAGAGCTATAGTCCTGAAAACAGCTTGGTATTGGCACAAAAATAGACAGGTAGACCAATGGAATCTAATGGAAAACCCTAATATTAACCCACACACCAATGAATACCTGATTTTTGACAGAGAAGCTAAAACTATACAATGGAAAAAAAAAGCATCTTCAACAAATGGTGCTGGTATAACTAACTGGATGATGGTGTGTAGAAGACTGTAGATAGGCCCATGTCTATCGCCATGCACAAAACTTAAGTCCAAATGGATCAAAGACCTCAACATAAATTCAGCCACACTGAATGGACCTCTTAGAAGAGAAAGTGGAAGGTACCCTTGAACAAATTAACATAGGAGACCTCTTCCTGAATATATCCACCAGAGATGGATAATTAATAAGTGGGACCTCCTCAAACTTAGAAGCTTCTGTAAGGCAAAAAGAATACAGTTAACAAGACCAAAAGGCAGCCCACAGAATGGGAAAAGATCTTCACCAACCCCACATCTGACAGAGGGCTGATCTCCAAAATATACAAAGAACTCAAAAAGTTAGTCACCAAAACACCAAATTATCCAATTAAAAAGCAGGGTACAGAACTAAATAGAGAATTCTCAATAGAGAAATCTAAAATGGCTGAAAGACACTTAAGAAGGTGTTGGCCCCTGCATGAATCCCTGGGGCACCTTGAGCAAGCCTGAAGCTGCTGGCTGAAACTCCTTGCCCCAAGGCTGTTGCTGGTACTCTTCCTGTTTTTGTTAACCCACACCTCATGACTACACCTACCTTGTGACAATACACCTTGTGACAACACACACCTTATAGGGAGGAGCTAAGCCTAAAATTCCTATAATTTTCCACTGTGCTGTAGGTCAGTATTTAAGCCCGTTCCATACCCTCAATAAACGACATTCAGCATTTGGTGTTCCGACATTGCCATTGAACGAATGACTCACTGTCTTGTCTTTATTTCCATCTCTAGGCCTTCGCCCAGTTCATGGAACAGATTGTAGTGCGGGTGCTACAAGAAGGTGTTCAACATCCTTAGCCATCAGGGAAATGCAAATCAAAACAACTGTGAGATACCATCTTACTCCTGTCAGAATGGCTAAAATCAGAAACACCAATGACAGCTTATGCTGAAGAGGATGTGGAGAAAGGAGAACACTCCTCCACTGCTGGCGGGAGTGGAAACTTGTACAGCCATTTTGGAGATCAATATGGCGGTTCTTCAGGAAAATGTGAATCAGTCTACCAGAAGATCCAGCAATTCCACTCTTAGGCATATACTCAAAAGATGCACATTCATTCAACAAAGATACCCGTTCAACTATGTTCATAGCAGCATTATTTGTAATAGCCAGAACCTGGAAGCAACCTGGATGCTTCTCAACTGAAGAATGAATAAATAAGATGTGGCACATCTACACAATGGAGTACTACTCAGCAGGGGGGGGGGCACAATGGAATCTTGAAATTCACAGGCAAATGGATGGAACTAGAAGAAACCATACTGAGTGAGGTAACCCAGTCACAAAAAGAGGAACATGTATGTACTCGCTCATGTATGGATTTTAGACATAAAGCAAAGGATCACCAGCCTACAATCCACATCACCAGAGAAACTAGGAAACAAGGAGGAACCTAAGAGAGACATACATGGTCCCCACAGAAGGGGAAAGGGACAAGATCTCCTGAGTAAATTGGGAGTATTGGGGGAGGGGAGAGGGAGTTGGGAGAAAGAGAAGGAGAGAAGTGGAGGGGAGAGGAGGACATGAGGGAGCAGGGAGATTGAGTCTGGGGAAGAATAGTGGAGAGCAAGAAAAGAGATACCTTAATAGAGGGAGCCATTCTAGGTCTAAAGAGAAACCTGGCACTAGGGAAATGTCCAGAGATCTACAAGGATGACCCCATCTAACAATCTAACCAATAGTGGAAAGGCTACCTTAAATGCCCTTCCCTGATAATGAGATTGGTGACTACCTTATATGCCATCCTAGAGCCCTCATCCAGTAGCTGATGGAAGCAGAAGCAGACACCCACAGCTATACACTGAGCTGAATTCCTGGAATCTAGTGCAGAGAGGGAGAAATGATGAGCAAAGGGATCAAGACCAGGCTGGAGAAATCCACAGAAACTGCTGACCAGAGCAAAGTGGAGCTCATGGACCCCAGTCTGATAGCTGAGAAACCAGCATAGGACTGACCCAGATTCCCTGAATGTGGGTGTCAGTTAGGAGGACTGGGCAGTCTATGGGGCCTCTGGTGGTGGATCAGTATTTATCCCTAGTATATGAATGGACTTTGGGAGCCCATTCCACATAGAGGGATACTCGCTCAGCCTAGACACACAGGGGCGGGCCTAGGCCCTGCTCCAAATGATATGACAGACTTTGAAGATCCCCCATGGAAGGTCTCACCCTCCTTGGTGAGCAGAAAGAGGATGGGATAGGGGGTTGGTGGGAGACAGGAGAAAGAGAGAGAACTGGATGTAAAACAAGCTTGTTTCTATTTAAATTTTTAAAAGGAAAAAAAAAAAAAGAATCAGAGATCCACTCATTCACACACTCAGGAGCCCATAAAAATACTAATCTTTAAGCCATAGTAGATACGCAGAGGACCGCGTACAGACCCTGGGTTCGCTGCGTCCGTCTCTCTGAGTTCATGTGAGCTTTGCTCAGTTGATTTGGAAGGGTTTGTTCTCCCAGTGTCCTTTGTCCCCTCTGGCTCTTACATTCTTTTCACCTCTGCTTCTGAGGGGTTCTCTGAGCTCTGAGGGGAAGGATTTGATGGGGACACCCCATTTAGAGCTGTGTGTTCCAAGGTCTCTATCTCTACATAAGGTCTGGCTATGGGACTCTGTATTTGTTCCCATCTGCTGCAGGAGGAAGCTTCTCTGATGATGACTGAATAAGGCTCCAATCTGTGAGTATAGCAGAGTATCATTAAGAGCCATTTTATTGTTACTTTTTTTTTTTTTTTAAAGAACAGTAGTATTTTGTTTTACCGTAGATCTCTGGGATATCTAATCTCTGATTCTTGGACATCCATGGAGTACCAGGTATGGATTCTATCTAGTGGGATGAGACTTAAGTCAAATCAGACATTGGTTGGCTATTCCCACCATTGCCCTAGCACAATTTTCAGGCTGGTCAGATTGTAGATCAAAGGTTTTGGCCTTAGATGGTATTTTGGTAGCCTGCCGAGTGCCTTCCCATACCAAAGATGCTAGAACAAGGGTGAAGGTTCTGTGTAGGCACATGCTCAACCTCTCCATGTTCAATGTGTTGTATGGGTGTCATCTCCAGCAATGGGGCCTTGCCGTGAGTTTGTGGAGAGCAGTCTATTGTCTTAGCAACAGCCTGGGTTGTATGAGGATTTCTACAAGAGTTCTTTGGCCAACAACCCAATTGGACGTTACCCAGTCACAGTACTGAAAGCTTCATTTGGTGACCAGAGATGGCCAGTTGGGACTCTGTCTTCCTCATTATTTGGAAACGTCATTAGGATCCCCTGTGTCGCGTCTACCTCGGCCAGCAAGGAAACACGACCACGACTCTTCTTCAAGCAGTTTATTCAGGAACCTTGTACATCAGCTTCTGCCTCTCCCAGCCCCAGCAAGCCCTTAAATGTGCTCTCACAGCCCAATCAGCTCATGCCACCTGGTGATCCCGGAGAGGCCACAGAAGGAAGAAGCGTACCAGATCCATCAAGCACTTCCAAATAAGGATGGTTTACAGCTAAGCTTGAACTACCTGGCATCCAGCCAGGCGCCATGCTGATTTCCGCTGTGGCTATATACATTCACACTCCCACCAGCCATGGAAGAATCTTCTCCTTACCCCCACATCAGCAGCAGCATGAGCTGTCATTTGTGTTGTTGATCTTAGACCATTCTAAAAGGTATATGATGGAATCTCAAAGTAGTTCTGATTGGCTTTTCCCTAATGGCTAAAGATGTTGAACATTTCTTTAAGTATGTCTCAGCCACTTAACTTTGCTGTACTGAGAATTCTCTTTCTAGATCTGTACCCCATTTTTAATTGTATTATTTGGGTTTTTAATATCTAATTTCTTGAGTTTTAAAAAATATATTGTAGATACTAGTCCTCTATCAGATGTGGAGTTGACAAAAATTGTTTCCCATCCTGTAGGCTGCTGCTTTGTCCAAATGGTGGTGTCCTTTGCCCTACAGAAGCTTTTCAGTTTCATGAGATCCCATTTATTAATAGTTGATCTTAGTGCCTGTGACATTGGTGTCCTGTTCAGAAAGTCGTTCCTGTGCCATGAGTTAAAGGTTATTGTCTGCTTTCACTTTGAGATAGTTTGGAAGAAAATGGCTGCATAGGGTAACAGGGAGTGGCACTATTAGGAGGTTTGACTTTACTGGAGTAAGTGTGGCTTTGTTGGAGATAGTGTGTCACTGGCTGGTGTGTCCTTGTCTCTCCCTGCTGCCTGTGGATCCAGATGTGGAACTCTCAGCTCCTCCTCAGCATCTTGTCAGCCTGCCCGCCACCATGTTTCCTGCAGTGATAACAACAGACTAAACCTCTGAACTGAAAACCAGCTCCAGTTAAATATTTCCCTTTATAAGAGCTGCTGTGGTCATGCTGTCTCTTCAAACAATAAAACTGTAACTAAGACTCTCTTGTATTAGGTTAAGTGTACCTGGTTCTGTGAGGTCTTGCTTGGGTCCATTGGAGTTGAGCTGTTGTGCAGAGTGATAACAATGGATCTCCTTGTATTCTGCATGCAAACAACCAGTTTGAGCAGCGCCTTTTGTGGAAGATGCTGTCTTTTTTTCCAGTGTGTATTTCTGGCTTCTTTATCAAAGATCAGGTGTCTATGGGTATGTGGTTTTATGTCTTGGTCTTCAGTTCAATTCCATTGATCAATGTGTCTGTTTTTATGCCAATACCATGCTACTTTATTACTATACCTCTGTAGTGCAACTCTAATTCCAGAATGGTGAACCCCTCCCCCAGTTCTTTTATTATTCAGGATTGCTTTAGGTCTCCAGGGTTTGTCCGGGTTTTTTCCCCCATGAGGGTGAGAATGACTCCATTAAGGTCTGAGAAGAACTGTTTTGGAATCTTGATGGGAGTTGTATTGAATCTGTAGATTGCTTTTGGTAAGGTTGCCATTTTTACTAAGTTAACCCTACCAATCCATGAGCATGGGAGGTCTTCCCAACTTCTGCTATCTTCTTCAACTTATTCTTCAAAGATGTGAAGTTCTTGTCATACAAGTGTTTCACTTGTTTGGTTATAGTTACCCCAAGATTTTTTTTTTTTTTTTTTTTTTTTTTGTTATTTGAGGCTGTTGTGAAAGGTGTTTCCTTCCCTGATTTCTTTCTTAGCCCATTTGTCATTTGTATGAAGGAGGGCTACTGAGTTTTGTGAGGTAGTTTTGTATCCAGCTAATTTGCTGGTGGAATTTTAGGGACACTTATGTATACTATCATATCATCTGCAAATAAACAAACTTTGACTTCTTCCTTTCCAATTTCTATCCCCCTAATCTCTTCAGTTGTCTTGTTGATCTAGTTAAGGCTTCAAGTACTACCTATATAAAATATATATGGAAAGAGTGGACAACCTTGTCTTGTTCCTGATTTTAGTGGAATTACTTTGAGTTTCTCTCCACTTAAGCTGATGTTGGCTATGGCCTTGCTGTAAATCTCCTTTATTATGCTGAGCTATGTCTCTTATATCCCTAGTCTTTCCAGGACTTGTATCATGAATGGGTGTTGGATTTTGTCAAAGGGTTTTTCTGCATCTAATGAGATGGTCATCTGGAGCGGTTTTTGTTTGTTTGTTCTTGTTTTTAGTTTATTTATATGGTATATCACATTTATTGAGTTTTGCATATTGAACCATCCCTGGATCTCTGGGATGAAGTTGACTTGATCATGATAGGTGATCTTTTTGGTGTGTTCTTGGATTCTGTTTGCAAGTATTTTATTGAGGATTTTTGCCTCTATGTTCATAAAGAAAATTGGCCTGTAATTTTGTTTCTTTCTTGGGTTTTTATGTGATTTGGGTTTCAGGGTAACTGTGACCTCATGAAATGAGTTAGGCAGTGTTCCTTCTGCTTCTATCTTGTGGAATAATTTGAGGAGTATTGGCATTAAGTCTTTTTTGAAAGTCTGGTAGAAGTCTGCATAAAAACAAAACAAAACAAAACAAAACAAAAAAACCATCTGGCCCTGGGACTTTTTTGGTTGTGAGACTTTTAATGACTGCTTCTATTTTGCTAGGGGTTATGGATCTCTTTAAATTGTTACCTGGTCTGAATTTAATATTGGTGTGTGGTACCTATGGAGAAAATTATCCATTTCTTTCATATTTTCCAATTTTGGGGAGTACAGATTTTTTTTAATATGTCCTTACGATTCTTGGGATTTCCTCAGTATCTGTTATGTCCCCCTTTTCATTTCTAATTTTGTTAATTTAGATATTCTCTCCATGACTCTTAGTTAATTTGGATAAGGGTTTATCTAACTTATTGATTTCATCGCAGAACCAACTCTTTGTTTCATTGGTTCTTTATATTGTTCTCTTTGTTTCTATTCTACTGATTTTAGCCCTGTGGTTGGCTATTTCTTGACATCTATTCCTTTTGGGTGAGGTTCTTTTTTCTTTTTGTTCTAGATCTTTCAGGTGTGCTGCTAACCTGACTCATATGAGTTTCTTATGTAGACACTGAATGCTATGAGCTGGCATCTTAGAAGCACTTTCATTGTATGCCATAAGTCTGAGCCACGTGGAAATAATTAGATAAGTAGAAATGGATTAATAATTAAGACAGAGCTAGCCCATAAACAATAATAGTAATTGGCCAACAGGATTGTATCAAATACAGAGTCTCTGAGTGTTATTTGGGGCTCACGTGGCGGCAGGACCATGGTGGCAGGACCGGGAGGCCAGCGGGGGAAAAACCTGCTGTAACATAATGGTGTCAGAGGTAGAACCGAGAACTTTCACTTAAAACTTAACAAAAGCTTAAAAAATAGTTTTTAGAAACAAGGGAACAGAGACTAGCAAGACTTCTTGGTAGCAGCATTTTCTCGGTTGGATTTGTTTTGCTGTAGACAGAGATTTGCCCGGCTCCTTTAAGGGATGTTTCCAAAATTAGCATAAGCGGCAAAAAACCGCCTTGCTTTTAAAGAGCTCTGCTAACAATTCATTGGTGTGTATGAGAGCTGCAATGAAGGTTTACACTGTGTTTTAAAAAGTACGCTGGCTTGGGAGAGAAAAAGAAACAGGATACAATGGTTTAAAAAGAAAAAAGAAAGTAAAATGGATGGATATGGTGGCGCACACCATTAATCCCAGCACTCAGCAGACAGAGGCAAGCAGATCTCTGTGATTTCAAAGTAAACCTGGTATACAGAGGGAATTCCAGGACAGATAAAAGTTACACAGAGAAACCCTGTCTCAAAATATGTAAAAATAGAAATGGAATAAATAGAATAATAAAAAAGCCATGTAAAGATGGAAAACACAGAAATTTTGGATACTATACACACTTCTGTTGTCTTTAAATTATTTGATTGCTGAAAAAATAACAACTACTGATAAAAGAAATGCTGCTGGATTAATTCAATTTATATATTTTAAAAATGCTTTGACTCCAAAATTTAAGCCTAAGGACAAGCTACTGGGGAAAAGGATTTCTATTTTTGTTTCCACAGAAAATGAAAAGCTGTGGGTTTCTTCCAAATTAATGTGGTTTGATCAAGCCAGACCCCCTGAAACACTGCCCCATATGATGCAACATTCAAAGCAGTTGAGACAAAACCTTGCAGACTACAACCAAGATTTCTCCGTCTTCTTAGGACCCCCATGACAGCGCCCTATACCAGCAGGAAGTAGTTTGGAAAGAACGATGCCCAAATTCCCAAATATTGCTTATAAATGTTTGTTTTCATTTAAATGGGCTTGGTTATAAATGGCTATAACCACAAGCAATCTTTTTAAAGGTAAAAAAGTAATTATGTTATAGATAAGAATACTTTGCTTTGGAATGGATTTTCTTTTATTGATACAATTTAAGGTCAATTTTGTGATATGTATATTTCTCCTCTTGCTTAGGAATTGTGTTTATATAGCTCATTGGAAAATGTAATGTATAATTTAATATAGATTATAGAGAGTTACCTATCATAATTATAACTTGGTGTTAAGTTAATTAGGATTTCTAGATATGCAGAGATGTATTTGAGATGAATAGGCATTCTTCAAATCTTTCAAAGACCTCCAGAATATGGCATTTAAAATGGTTTAGGGTTTTTCTTGACAGTGAGGCACAACTGCTCCTGGTAACACCACCTGCGTCAGAAAGGAAGATGGACATTGAAGAAACGTGTTATGGAGTTTGCTTCTAATATGGAAAAACTAGCCATTTGGGCAAGGTACTGCTCTTCTGGACTGTTTGACTTTATGTTGTAGAAGCTGGACATGCAGGACCCACAAAAAGGTGACTGCTGATTCAAGATGGACATTGCTACAGGATTCCTACTTCATGGAAGAGGCTGCCAGACAGCCAGACATTCTGCAGGACACAAAGAAAAATGACTGACAAACTGCCAATACAGGCGGACAATTTAAAGTTTTCTGCTTCATGAAAGAGTCTGCCAGACACACTATGGCCTATAGGCTGAAGATGGAACATTTCAAAAGAACTTTGGATGACTGACCAGGCAGTGAGTTGTCTCTGTCATTTCTAGAGTTTATATATTATCCTTCTGTGGTCTTTGAAGGAGTTGAAGACAGATAGTTATGGCTATAGTTTTCCTTAGTTAGGATTAAAGATAAGTTACATCTTTAATCTTATCTTTAGACTCACAAAGATAGGATAGATGATATTTTCTTTAAGTCTTACAAAATGTCAATGGACTAAATATTGTTTACTGTGATACTTATAACTGTTGTGTGGTATATTTTGCTATGTTAAGGTTAAACCCCTTCTTTTTATTTTAGACAGAAAAGAGGAGATGATGGGAGATGTTATTTTGTAAATATGTTTCTCATACTGGTTAATTAATAAAGCCTGTGGCCAATAGGAAACAAGATAGGTGGAGCTAGGAGACCAGGAGGAGGAAAGAGGAAGTAGGGGGGAGGAGTCAAGATGGAGACCAGGGAGGAAGATGCCAGCCACAGCTCCCAGATAAGATGAGCCACGTGGAAATAATTAGATAAGTAGAAATGGATTAATAATTAAGACAGAGCTATCCCATAAACAATAATGGTAACTGGCCAACAGGATTGTATCAAATACGGAGTCTCTGAATGTTATTTGGGGCTCACGTGGCGACGGGACCATGGCGGCAGCTGGCAGGAAAAACCTGCCGTAACACTCCTAGTCTCCTAGTCCCTCCTATCTTGCTTTCCTATTGGCCAACAGTGCTTTATTCATTAATCAGTATGAGAAACATATTTACAGAATAACATCTCCCATCATCTCCTCTTTTCTGTCTAAAATAAAAAGAAGGGTTTTAACCTTATCATAGCAAAATATATCACACAACAGTTATCAAATAAGAATCACAGTTAACAATGTTTAGTAAGATTTAATAAGATTTAAAGAAATATTCTATCATCTATCCTATCTTTGTGAGTATAAAGTCTTATATGTAATTTATCTTTAATCCTAACTAAGGAAAGCTATAACCATAACTGTCTTCAACTCCTTGAAAGACCACAGAAGGATAATATATAAATTCTAGAAATGACAGAGACAACTCACTGCCTGGTCAGTCACCCGAAGTTCTTCTGTAATGTTCCATCTTCAGCCTATAGGCCATAGTGTGTCTGGCAGACTCCTCAGCAAAACAGAAAACTGTCCACCTGGATTGACAGTTTGTCAGTCATTTTTCTCTGTGTCCTACAGACTGTCTGGCAGCCTCTTCCACGGAGCAGGAACCCTGTAGCAATGTCCATTTTGTTTTAGCAGTCACTTTCCTGTGGGCCCTGCATGTCCAGTTTATACAGCATAAAGTCAGTCTAGACAAGAGCAGAATCTTGTCCAAATAGCTAGTCCTGCCATATTAGAAGCAAACTTCATAACAAGTTTCTTCAATGTCCATCTTCCTTTCTGACACAGGTGGTGTTGCCAGGAGCAGTTGTGCCTCACTGTCAAGAAAAACCCTAAACCATTTTAAATGCCATATTCTGGAGGTCTTTGAAAGATTTGAAGAATGCCTATTCATCTCAAATACATCTCTGTATATCTAGAAATCTTACTCACTTAACTATAAGTTTTGACTATTACAGGTAACTCTCTATAATCTGTAGTAAATTATACATTACATTTTTCAATGAGCTATATAAGCACAATATCTAAACAAGAGGAGAAATATACATATCACAAAATTGATCTTAAATTTGTATCAATAAATGAAAATCTATTCTAAAACAAAGTTTACATTTCTATACCATAATTCCCTTTTTACCATTAACCATTTATAACCAACCCCACTTAAACGAAAACAAACATTTATAAACAATATTTGGGAATTTGGGTGTAGTTCTTTTCAAACTGCTTCCTGCTGGTAGGGGGCACTGTCATGGGAGATCCTAGGAGGAAGCAGAAATCCTGGCTGTAGTGGTCTGCAAGGCCGCAATGTCCCATTGACGTTGCTTCAGGAGGTCTTGCTTGATCAAACCACATTAGTCTGGAAGGAATCCACAGCTTTTCATTTTCTGTGGAAACAAAAATAGAAATCCTTTTCCCCAGTAACTTGTCCTTGGACTTAAATTTTGGAGTCAAAGCATTTTAAAAATATATAAATTGAATTAATCCAGCAGCATTTCTTTTTAACAGTTGTTATTTTCTCAGCAGTCAAATAATTTAAAGATAACAGAACAGCATACAATATCCAAAGTTTTTCTGTGTTTTCCATCTTTACATGGCTTTTTTATTACTCTATTTAGTTTTAAGTGAAAGTTCTTATTAGCCATGTTGGGTGCCATATGTAGCTAGTTGTTTTCCACCAGCCCGCCTGGTCCCACGGCCGCGCCAGCCCCCAATAACACGCAGAGACTCTGTATTTGATATAAGGCTGTTGACCAGTTAATAGTTTCTTACTGGCTAGCTCTGTGTTAATGATTAACCCATTTCTACTATTTTAAGTATTTCCACGTGGTCTCATCTTACAGGCCAGAGCAGCTAGTGTTCTACCTCTCCAGGCTGTCCATGTTGACTCCTCCTTACTCCTTCCTCTTTCCTTCTTGACTCCTAGCCCCGCCTATCTTGCTTTCCTATTGGCCAACAGTGCTTTATTCATTAACCAGTATGAGAAACATATTTACAGAATAACATCTCCTATCAAGCTGGCCACTACCTCTTACCTCCACACCAGGCTGAATGGTCTGATCATGTCTTCACAAGCTTTCATCAAGCCTCAGACTGTAACCTCTCCTCAGTGTGACTGGAGACTGACTGAATGCCTTATACTGATGCCTAGCTCCTGTCTTTTATACCCCTCTAGTGCTGGGATTAAAGATGTGAGCTATAATTCTCTTTTAGAACAATTCACTTTTGTGTAGATCTGAGTGGCCTTGGATTCACAGAGATGTATCTATCTCTTAATTCTGAGTCCTGGGATTAAAGGTGTGTGCCACCACCTCCTAGCTTCTGGATGCCAGGATTAAGGTGTGTGCCTGGCTTCTATGGCTTGTGTCTGACTTCGCTTTCTGAATCCTCAGGCAAGCTTTAATAAATCATAAATGATATATCACCACAATACTCTCTACCTATGTTATTGAGGTGTGTTTCTTGTGTGCAGCAGAAGAATTGATTCTGTTTTCACATCCATTCTGTTAACCTGTGTGATTGTGTTGGGGAATTGAGGCCATTGTTGTTGAGAGATATCAATGATTAATGATTATTGATTCCTGTTATTTTGTTGTTGGTATTGGCAATGGTAGTGGTGGGGAGTGTGTGTGTGTGTGTGTGTGTGTGTGTGTGTGTGTGTCTGTGAGTGTGTATGTGTGTGTGTGAGAGAGAGAGAGAGGAGATGTCATTCTGTAAATATGTTTCTCTTATTGGTTAATGAATAAAGCCCTGTTGGCCAATAGGAAAGCAAGATAGGCGAGACAAGGAGGATACGGGAAGGAGTAGGGAGGAGATTCAAAATGTAGGACCAAAAGAGCAGAACTCCGGACCCTCTCTCCAGTAAGATAAGACCACGTGGAAATACTTAGATTGATAGAAATGGATTAATATTTAAGACAGAGTTAGCCAATAAGAAATGCTAGTAACAGGCCAACAGATTTATATCTAATACAGCGTCTCTGTGTCTCTGTGTGTTATTAGGGCTGGAGCAGCTCTAGGACCAGGCTGGTGGGAAAACTGATCTTAACAAAATGGTGCCCGTAAATTGGGTACTTAAGAACTTCCACTTACCACTTGACAAAAGCTTAAAAAGGGATTTTAGAAACAAAAGAACAAAGACAAGCAAGGCTTCTTCATACAGCATTTTTCTCAGTTGGGCTCTGTTTTGCTAGAGACAAGCAAGAACTTTTGCAGCTCAGTTTCCTGACTCAGCATAGCAGCAAAAAACCGCACGGCTTTTAAGAAGCACTGCTAACAATTCAATGGTGTGTATGAGCAGCTGGTTTAAAAAAAAAATAGAAAGAGAGTAGCTGGGCCATTGGTGGCACACGCCTTTAATTCCAGCACTCGGGAGGCAGAGGCAAGAAGATCTCTGTGATTTCAAAGTAAACCTGATGTATAGAGTGAATTCCAGGGCAGCCAAAGTTACACAGAGAAACCCTGTCTCAAAAAATGAAAAATATAAAAGTAGAAGAAATATAGTAATAAAAAGCCACGGGAAGATGGAAAGCACACAGAGAGTCTGGACATGGTATACTATGGTGTTGTCTTTGAATTGCTAAGGAAGAAATCATTGCTACAATACACTTGATTATCAGTGCTGCTAAATTAATCCAATTTATATATTTTAAAAATGCTTTGACTTCCAAATTTAAGTCTAAGGACAGGTTACTGGGAAAAAGAATTTCTAATTTTGTTTCCATAGAAAATAAAAAGCTGTGGATTCCTTCCTGACTAACATGGTTTGATCAAGTAAGACCACCTGAAACAGCGCCAACAGATCCAACATTCAAAGCAGCTGGGACAAGGCAGCCTTGCAGACTACAGCCAGGATTTCTGTCTTCTTAGGATCCCCATGACAGCGCCCCCTATCACAGATCCAACATTCAAAGCAGCTGGGACAAGGCAGCCTTGCAGACTACAGCCAGGATTTCTGTCTTCTTAGGATCCCCATGACAGCGCCCCCTATCAGCAGACGCAGTTTGGAAAGAACAACGCCCAAATTTCCAAATATTGTCTACAAATGTTTGTTTTCATTTAAGTGGGGTTGGTTGTAAATGATTAATGACCACAACCAATCTCTTTATAGGTAAAAAGTGGATTATGGTATAGATATAAATATTCTGTTCTGAAATGGATTTTCATTTATTGATACAAATTTAAGATCAATTTTGTAATATGTGTATTTCTTCTCTTGTTTAGGTATTGTGTTTATATAGCTCATTGAAAAATGTAATGTATAATTTAGCACATGTTTTGGATACTTACCCATGATAGTCAAAACTTGGAGTTAAATTAGTTAGGTTTTCTAGATATATAGATGTATTTCAACAGAAAGACATTCTTCAAACCTTTCAAAGACCTACAGAATATGGCATTTAAAATGGTTTAAGATTTTTATTAACAGTGAGACATAACTGTTCCCTGCAATACCACCTGTGTCAGAAAGGAAGATGGATATCAAAGGAAACGCATTATGGAGTTTGCTTTCAATATGGCAAGACTAGCCATTTGAGCAAGATCCTGCTCTTATCTGGACTTGTTTGACTTTATGCTGTATAAACTGGACAGGCAGGATCCACAGAAAAGTGACTGCTGAAACAAGATGGACATTGCTACAGGATTCCTGCTTCATGGAAGAGACTGCCAGACAGTCTGCAGGACACAGAGAAAAGTGACTGACAAACTGCCATTACAGGTGGACAGTTTAAAATTTCCTGCTGTGCTGAGGAGTCTGGACACACACTATGGCCTATGGGCTGAAGATGGAACATTACTGAAGAACTTCAGGTGACTGACCAGGCAAGTTGTCCCTGCCATTTCTAGAGTTTATATGTTATCCTTCTGTGGTCTTTGATGGAGTTGAAGACAGATAGTTGTGGTTATGGTTTTCATTAGTTAGGATTAAAGACAAGTTACATATAGGACTTTAGACTGACAAAGATGGGATAGATGATGAAATATTTTCTTTAAATCTTGCTAAATGTTAATGGACTAAATATTGTTAACTGTGATTCTTATTTGATACCTGTTTTGTTATGTATTTTACTATGTTAAAGTTAAAACCATTCTTTTTATTTTAGACAGAAAAGAGGAGATGATGAGAGATATCATTCTATAAATATTTTTCTCTTACAGATTAATGAATGTTGGCCAATAGGAAAGCAACATAGGCAGGACTAGGAAACTAGGAGGATTCAGGGAGAGGTAGGAGGAGATTTATCATGTAGGACCAAAAGAGCAGAACTCCAGACCTCTATGCAATAAGATAAGACCACGTGGAAACACTTAGATTGATAGAAATGGGTTAATATTTAAGACAGAGCTAGCCAATAAGAAATGCTAGTAACAGGCCAACAGCTTTATATCTAATACAGCATCTTTGTGTGTTATTTGGGGCTGGTGCAGCTCTGGGACCAGGCTGGCGGGAAAACTGATCATAACGTGTGTGTGTGTGTGTGTGTGTGTGTGTGTGTGTGTATGTGTGTATGTGTGTGTTAGTGTGTGTGTGTTAGTGTGTGTGTATGTGTGTGTATGTGTGTGTGTATGTGTGTGTGTATGTGTGTGTGTGAGTGTGTGTGTATGTGTGTGTGTGTGTGTGTATGTGTGTGTGAGTGTGTGTGTGTATGTGTGAATGTGTGTGTGTGTGTGTGTGTGTGTGTGTGTGTGTGTGTGTGTGTGCTTCCCTTCTTTTGATTCTGCTGGTTTGAGACTATTTATTCCCTGTGTTTTCATGGATGTAATTAACCTCCTTAAATTGGAGTTTTCCTTCCAGTGCCTTCTATTGCTTAAATTTGGTTTCATCATGGAATAGCCTATTTCCTCCATCCGTGGTGATGACAGTTTTGCTGGGTATAGTATCTGGATTGGCATCTGTGCTCTCTTAGGGTTTGCAGCACATTCCTCTGGTTCTCTATGGTATTTAGAGTCTCCATTGAGAAGTCAGATAATTCTAACTGGTCTTATAAGTTGGTCTTTCCCCATTGTAGCTTTTAATATTCTTTCTTTGCTCTATATGTTTAGTGTTTTGATTATTTTATGCTGGGGGGGCCATTTTTCTGGTCCAATCTATTTGCTGTTCTGTAAGCTTCTTATACCTTGATAGGTGCCTCCTCCTTTAGGGAAATTTTCTTCTATAATTCTGTTGCAAGTATTTCCTGGGAGTTTGAGCTAGGTTTCTTCTCCTTTTTCTACTCCTATTATTCTTAGAATTGGTCTGTACACCATGCAGCAGATTTCCTATATGCTTTGTGTCCTGAGTTGTTTAGATTTAACATCTTCTTTGAACAATGCATCCATTTCTTCTATTGTATGTTCAGCATCTTCAACTCCCTCCCTTGTATTCTAGTGGTGAAGTTTGCTTATGCAGGTCCTGTTAAAATTCCTACATTTTTCATTTCTAGATTTCTTTCAGTTTGGATTTTCTTTATTGGGTCTATTTCCATTTTCAGGACTTTAACGGTTTTATTCATTTCCTTACACTGTATTTTCCTGGCTTTCTTTAAGAGATTTATTCGTTTCCTCTTTAAGGACTTCTATCATCTTCATACAGACTGTTTTAAGGTCTTTTTCTTGAACATCAGTTATGTTGGAGTATTCATAGCCTACTGGGTTGCTGGGCTCTAGTGGAGACATACAGTCCTGCCTGCTATTGATTGTGTTTTTACACTGCCATCTAGGCATCCGGGATTGGCATGATCACAGGTCTAGGTCTTCCTTAGGGTTTCTAGTGCTGTGAAGAGCCACCATGACCATGGCAACTCTTACAAAGGAAAACATCTCATCAAGGATGGCTCGCTTACCATTCAGAGGTTCAGCCCATTATCACAGTGGGGAGCATGGGAACATGCAGTCAGACACAGTGCTGGTGAAGTAGCTAAGAATCCTACATCTTGCAAGCAACAGACAATGGTCTCTAACACTGAGCAAAGGTTAAGCAAAAGAGACCTCAAAGCCTGTCCCCACAGTGACACACTTCCTTCAGCAAGGTCACACCAAACCTCCTAATAGTGCCACTCCCTATGAGCTTATGGGGGTCAATTACATTCAAATTACCACAGCACTGATGTCTGGTTTATCTTTGTAGGGTGGGTATTTTGTTCCTTGGTTTCTGTTTCCTGTCTGGAGTTTTAGAAGAGTGTGATGTTTGTGTATTTCCTAGTAGGAAACTTTCTGTGGGCCTGTGTCCCTGGCCCACTCAGCTGGTGCACTCACAAGGAATGCCTACTGGGGTCAGAGGCTGGGGTAGAGACTGAACATATAGAACAAAGATCATCAAAAACTACAACGGAAAAATATCAAGTAACATGTAAAGACAGACCCATTAGAATAACACCCACATTCTGAATGGAGACTTTAAAAGCCCAAAGGACCTAGACAGATTACTACAAACTCCAAGAGACCACAGATGGCAGCTTAGACTACTATACCAAGCAAAACTATCAACCACAATAGACAGAGAAAGAAAAGCATTCCATGATGAAACCAGATTTAAGCGGTGTCTACCAATCCAGTTCTACAGAAAGCACTAGAGGAAAAGCTTCAGTCTCAGCAAGTTAACCATGCCCAAGAAACACAAAAGATAAATAATCCTAGACCAGCAAATCAAAGGAGGGAGGCACACACCATAAACTACTGTAGGTACAGTTTCACTGTGTTTCAGTAGCGGCTCCCAAATTGCCACTCAGAAGCTTAATGAATATTATAAATGTTCAGTCAATAGCTCAGGAAGGCTCCTTAGACTCCACCCTTCTTCCCAGAGTCCTCCTAGTCTGGCTGTCCTGCCCAGTTATAGGCCAGTCAGCTCTTTATCAACCAATAGGAGTAATAATTATTTATAGTATGCAAAGATTGTTCGAGAGCAAACAACAAAAAAGCAGGAATAAACTGCTATTGGTAACACTACTCATTGGTAACTTTCAACATTAATTGCTCAATTTCCCCAATAAAAAAACACAAATGTTATGAGTAGGTTTTTTCCCTGTTGGCCTGGGCCCAGTTGCCGAACCAGCCCCAAATAACACGCAGAGACTCTGGATTTGATATAATTCTGTTGGCCTGTTACTAGTTTCTTATCAGCTAGCTCTGTATTAATTATTAAACCATTTCTATTAATCTACGTGGTCTTATCTTACCAGAGAGAGGGGCTGGTGTTCTTCTCTCTCTGTCCTCCATCTTGGATCTCCTCCCTACTACTTCCTCTCTCCTTCTAGTCTCTTAGTCCCACCTGTCTTGCTTTCCTATTGGCCAACAGTGCTTTATTCATTAACCAATATGAGAAACATATTTACAGAATGACATCTCCCATCACACAAGTTAACATATTGGATCAGAAAACAGGACCCATCTTTCTTCTGCATCCAAGAAACACACCTTACCAAAAATGACAGACATCACCTCAGGATAAAATAGTGGAAGAAGATATTCCAAGCAAGTAGAGCCAAATATCAAGCTGGTGTAACTATTTGAATATATGACAAAACAGACTTCAAGCCAGAGCTAGCCAGAAGAGATGGGAAAGGACCCTGCATACTAGCAAAGGGAAAACTCACATAGATTTCACAATTCTAACACTGATGCAATGAAGGCAAGGGTACCAACATTTACAAAAAGAAACACTACTACAGCTAAAATCACATATTGACCTCATAAAGGTGGGTGACTTCAAAACCTAACTCTCACCAATGGACAGGCCATCCAGACAAAACTAAACAGAGAATGTGAATGCTGGAGCTAAATGACATTATAAACCAAATGGACCTAGCAGATATTTACAGAACATTCCACTCAAACACAAAAGAACATACCTTCTTCTCTGCACCTCATGAAACTTTCTCCAATATTAACCACATGCTTAGGCACAAAGCAACTATCAAGATACAAGAAAATTGATATAACTCCCTGCATCCTATCTAACTCCATGAATTAAAGCAACAATAACAGAAATATACAAATTCATGGAAACTGAACAACTCACTACTTAATGAAACATGAGTCAAGACAAAAATTAAGAAGGAAAATAAAAACATTTTAGAGTTGAATGAAAATTAAAACACAACACACCAAAACGTATGGGGCACAATGAAAGGCATTCTAAGAGGCAAGTTTATATCGGTGAGTACCTAAATTACATTGAGAGAGACAGAGACAGAGAGACAGAGAGATAGAGAGGGAGGAAGGGAGAGAGGGAGAGAGAGAAGAGAAGAGGGAGAGAGGGAGAGAGAAAAGTGGAGAGGGAGAGAGAGGGGGTGAGAAGGGAAGAGAGGGAGAGAAGGGGAAGAGAGAGAAAGAGAAAGAAATCATTCTAGTAACTTGCTAACATAGCTGAAAGATCTAGAACAAAAAGAAGAAATCACACACAAAAGGAATGAATGACAAGAAATAATCAAATGCAGGGTTGAAGTAAATTAGAAACAACAACAAAAATAGAAAGAGTCAATGAAATAGAGTTGGTTGTTTGAGAAAATCAATAAAACTGATAAGCGTTTAGCCAAAGGTAGAGAGACAATCCAAATTAATAAAATCAGATATAAAAATGGAAACAAGACAACAGATACTGGGAAGATCCAGAGAATCATAAAATATACTTTTTAAAAACCACCTTCCACAAAACCTAAAAGAAATGAATATATTTCTTCATATAAATAACCGACCAAAGTTAAATCAAGATTAGATAAGCAACTTAAACAGACCCATAACCCCTACTGAAATAGAATCAGTAATTAAAAATCTACCAACCAATCCACCAAAAAGAAAAGAAAAAGAAAAAAGAAAAAAGCCCAGGGCCAGATGGATTCATCACAGAAGTCTACCAGACCTTTAAGGAAGAATTAATCCCCATACTCTCCAAATTATAATAAAAACAGAAGGAATGTTGCCCAGTTTGTTTTAAGAGGCCATAATTACCCTGATACCTACACTAAACAAAGACCCAACAAGAAAGAAAATTACAGACAACATATCAACATAGATGCAGAAACTCACAAAATACTTTCAAACAGAATCCAAGAACTCATCAAAAACATTATCTGCCATCACCTCAGAGATGAAATGGTGGTTCAATAAACATAAACAGATAAATAATCCACCACATAGACCGAAAGGCAAACAACATGTGATCATCTCATTAGGTGCAGAAAAAGCCTTTCCCAAAAATCTAACACGCCCTTCATGATGAAAGTCCTGTAATGACCAGGGATGCAAGAGGCATACCTCAACATAATAAAGGCAACTCACAGCAAGGGCACAGCCAACATCAAGTTGAATGGAGAGAAACTCAGAGCAATTCCAATAAAATCAGGAACAAGATGAGGTTGCCCACTCTCTCCATACCTTGTCAATACAGTACTTGAAATCTTAGCTAGAGAAATAAGACAACTTGGTAGGGTGTGCTGGTATATGTCTTTCATTCCAGCACTCAGGAGACAGAGGCAGGTGGATCTCTGTGAGTTCAAAGCCAGCCTGATCTACAGAGTGAGAAATAAGACAATTGAAGGAGATCAAGGGGCTATAACTAGAAAAGGAAGAAATCAAAATCTTTTTATTTGCAGATGATATGATTTTATACATAAATGTCTAACACAAAAAGTAAGTGACCCAGAGACAGGTACTGGGGTTCAAGCTTCAAGCTGAAGATCAGAAAAGCAAAGCAGCCGGGCCAGCAGCTCTCCTCTAGCTCAGACTGAAAGAGCCATCAACTGAACCTCAGATTGCATCTCCAGACGGCCCTGCTCCTCACCACATCTCAGACTGCTCTGTTCTCCTCAGCGTGTCTGGAGACTAGTTCTCAGTCTGAATGCCAGCTCTGATACCCTGCTCCTGTCATATACCTCCCTACCTTCCTAAAGCTGGGATTAAAGGTGTGTACCACCACTGCCTGATCTCTATACCTTGGTGCTAGCTTTGCATCTTGAATCCTCAGGCAAACTGTATTAAATCCTAAATAATATAAATGACTGTAAAAACCCCACAAGGAAAGTTGCACAGATAATACTCAGCAAAATAGCAGGATACAAAATTACCAGACAAAAGCCAGTATCCTTTCTATATACAAATAATAGACTGAGAAAGAAATCAGGGAAACATCACATTTCAGAATAGCTTCAAATAATATAAGACATCTTGGTGTAACTCCAGCCAAGCAAGTGGAAGATGTGTATGATAAAAAAAAAAAAAGAGAGTCAAGTCTTTGAAGGAAAAAGTGAAGAAGATATCAGAAGATGGAAAGATCTCACATGCTCGTGGAGTTGTAGGACTAACATAGTGAAAATGGCCATCCTGCCAAAAGCAATCTACAGATTCAATGCAATTCCCATCAAAATCCCAGCACAGTTCTCAGAACCTGTGATGGGAGATGTTATTCTGTATATATGTTTCTCATACTGGTTAATAAAGCCCTGTGGCCAATAGGAAACAAGATAGGCGGGGCTAGGAGACCAGGAGGAGGAAAGAGGAAGTAGGAGGGAGGAGTCGAGATGTAGCCTGGGGAAGAAGCAGGACGCCTGCTACGGCTCCCTGATAAGACGACCACGTGGAAATACTTAGATAAGTAGAAATGGGTTAATAATTGAGGCAGAGCTACCTCATAAACAGTAATAGTAACTGGCCAACAGGATTGTATCAAATACAGAGTCTCTGAGTGTTATTTGGGGCTGGCCCGGCTGTGGGCCCAGACTGGCGGGCTGGTGGGCTGGCGGGCTGGCAGAAACATACACGCTACAAACCTGAAAGAGCAGTTCTTAGCTTCCTATGCAAACAGAAAAAATAAAGCACTGATGGAGCCATCCGTGTAGAGGGGAGCTTTGTCCCAGCCCCAAATAAGCAATGGATGCTATAGTAGTTATAAAACTGTTGACCAATGACTAGGGCTTCTCATTGGCTAGCTCTGTCTTAAATATTAACCCATTTCTATTAACCTAAGTACTTCAATGTGGTCTTATCTTACTGGAGAAGGGTCAGGACCTCTAACTCCTTTGGTGGCTCACATGGCAACTCCTCTGAGGGCCCTCTCTGCCTTCCTTTCCCAGAATTTTCCTCCTCCTAGTCCTGCCTATCTTCCTGCCTCAGACAGCGTTTTATTAATCAACCAATAAGAGAAACATATACACAGAAGGAGTTCCCCCATCATCTCCTCTTTTCTGTCTAAATAAAAAGAAGGGTTTTAACTTTGACATAGGAAAATTATATGTAACAAAACAGTCATCAAGTAAGAACTATAGTTAACAGTATTTATAGTCCGTTTACATTTGGAAAAAATTAAAGAAAAGATTCTATCATTTCTCCTATCTTTGTGAGTCTAAAGTTTGATATGCAACTTATCTTTAATTCTAACTAAGGAAAACTATAACCATATCTGTCTTCAACTCCATCAAAGACCACAGAAGGATAATATATACACTCTAGAGTTGACAGAGACAACTCACTGCCTGGACAAGTTACCTGAAGTTCTTCTGTAATGTTCCATCTTCAGCCAAAGGCCACAGTGTGTCTGGCAGACTTCTCGGTGAAGCAGGGAATTTTAAACCGTCCTCCTGCACTGGCAGTTTGTCAGTCACTTTCCTGTGGGTCCTTCACGTCTAGTCTATACAGCATAAAGTCAAACAGTCCAGACAAGAGCATCTTCTTGGCTAGTTCTGCCATGTTGCAGGCAAACTCCATCACGAGTTCCTTCGATGCCCATCTTCCTCACTGAAATAATTGATTTTGCCAAGAGCAGTTGTGTCTCTTTGCCATGAAAATTCCTAAACCATTTTAAATGCCATATTCTGTAGGTCTTTGAAAGGTTTAAAGAATGCCTGTCCAATTGGAATATATCTCTATGTATCTAGAAAACCTAACTAACCTATCTATAAGTTTTGACTATTATTGGTGACTACATATAATCTGTATTTAATTATATATTACATTTTAATGAGCTATAAAAACACAATACCTAAACAAGAGAAATATATATATCACAAAATTGACCTTGAGTTTGTATCAATAAATCAATATCCATACCAATGCAAAGTATTCATTTCTATTTCATATTTTTCTTTTTGTCCTTTTAAAAGAGATTAGCTGTGATCATTAGCCATTTATGACCAACCCCATTTAAATGAAAACAAGCATTTATAAACAATATTTGGAAATTTGGGCATTGCTCTCTCCAAACTGCTTCCTGCTGTTTGGAGGTGCTGTCAAAAACCGTGGGAATCCTGAGCAAACACGGAAACCTGACCAAATCCTGGCTGTACTAGTCTGCAAGGCTGCATCGTGCCAGGTGTCTTGGATGCAGGATCACTGGGCCGCTGCTTCAGGGGGTCTTGTTTCATCAAATCATATTAGTCTGGAAGCATTCCACAGCTTTTCATCTTCTGTGGAAACAAGAACAAAACTTCTTTTCCTAAGTAACCTGTCCTTAGACTTAAAATTTGAAGTCAAAGCATTCTCAGAATCTACAGATTGAATTAACCCAGCAGCATTTATAATCAAAGCTCTGTTAACAGCTGTTACTCCCTTCCTCAGCAATCAAACAATTTAAAGACAGCACTGTCACACACAGCATCCAGACTCTGTGTATTTCCCACCTTTATGTGGCTTTTTAAAATTATTATTATTACTCCATTTCTTTTACTTTTTATTTTTTTCCTTTTTGAGCCATGGTTTGTCTGTGAACTTTCACCTGCCTTGGCATTCACTGTGTACACCAGGCTGGCCTTGAACTCATGGAGATCCACTTGCCTCTCCCTCCCAAGTGCTGGAATTAAAGGCGAGTGCCACACCCAGATACTCTATTCCTTTTTCCCTTTTTCTTTTCTCTCCCAAGCCTGTGTTTATTTTTTTAAACACAGTGTAAACACTGTAGAGGTTTTTCTTCATCTGAATCCATCTTTGCTGTAAATCTCTGTCTTTTTCTAACCATGAGTCTTTTATCTGCTAAACAGCATGACTAAAATTAAAGTGGTGGCCACTGTGCCATCTTTGCCACTTATGCTGAGTCAGGGTCCTCTCTTAAAGGAGCCGTGAGCCTCTGTGAGCCTCTAGCAAACAGCCCATCTGAGAAAATGCTGCTACCAAGAGGCCATGTCTGACTTTGTTCTGTTTCCAAAACCCCTTTTTAAGCTTTTGTCAGGTTTTATGTGAAAACTCTTGCAACCTGCATTGGCGTCATTTTGTAATGAGAGGTTCTTTGTCCCAGCTGGTCCCGCCACCCTTCTCAGCCCCAAATAACACGGATGCCATGTTAGTTATAAAATTGTTGGTCAATGACTAGGGCTTCTTATTGGCTAGCTCTGTCTTAATTATTAACCCATTTCTATTAATCTATATATTTCCACATGGTATTATCTTACCAGAGAAGGGTCCAGACCTGTTACTCCTTTGGTGGTATACATAGGAACTCCTCTGTCAGACCCTCCCTTCCTACCTCTCCCACAATTCTCCTCGTCTTAGTCCCACCTATCTTCCTGTCTCATTGGCCAGGCAGTACTTTATTCACCAACCAATAAGAGAAACACATATACAGAAGGACTTCCCCCATCAACCATCCTGACCTCAAATTGTACTGCAGAACTATAGTTATAAAACAGCATGGTATTGGCATAAAAACAGACACGCTGATTAATGAAACTGAATTTGAAGAACCAGACATAAGTGACCACACCTGTGGACATCTGACTTTTGACACAGAAGCAGGAAAAAAATACACATTGGATAAAAAGAAACAACAAACAGTGGGGGTCAAGCATATGGCTGCATGTAGAAGAAGGCACATAGGTCCACATTTTTGCCCTGAGGAACTCAACCCCAAATGGATCAAACACCACACAAAGCCTGATGGGGAAAGTGGGGAAATCCCTGACCGCCCCTGTGCAGAGGACTCTCTGAACACCATCACACACGTGCTAAGATCAACGACTACTAAATGAGACCTCACGAGAGGGAAATCCTGCACAGCAACGGACACTGACATTCAGACGAAGCGCAGCCTACAGAGCGGGCAAAGACTTTTACCAACTCCACATCTGATAGAGAGCCAATATCTACAAAGAAATAACATACACAAAGAGAAATAATATACACAAAGAACTCAAGAAACTAGACATCAAAAAAACAAAACAAATCATCCAATTAAAAATGGGTGCAGATCTAAACAGAAAATCCTCAAAAGATTAAACACGGGTAGCTGACAATTTAAAAATGTTTAGCATCCTTACTATCATGGAAATACAAATCAAAACGACCTCAAGATTTCATCTTAAACTTATCAGAATGACCAAGACCAGTAAAACATGTAAAAACTCATGCTGAGGATGTGGAGAAAGGGGAATACTCATCCTTTGCTAGTGGGGGTGCAAACTTGTGTAGCCACTGTGGAAATCAGTGTGGTGATTCCTCGGGAAGCTGGCAATAAATCTAGCTCATGATCCAGCCATAACACTCTTAGACATTGTTTGAATTAGGGTTTCTATTGCTGTGAAGAGACACTATGACCATGCAACTCTTATAAAGGAAAGCATTTAATTGGGGCTGGCTTACAGTTCAGAGGTTTAGTCCATTGTCACCACGGTGGGAAACATGGCTGTACACAGTGATACATGGTGCTGGAAAGGCAGCTGAGAGTTCTATGTCCAGATCCAAAAGCAGCAGGAAGAGACTGCCGTACTGGTCACGGTTTGAGCATCTGAGACCTCGAACACACCTCCTCCAACCAGGCAGCACCTACTCTAACAAAGCCACGCCTCCTAATCGTGCCACTCGCTGTGACCCTATAGGGGTCATTTTTATTCAAACCACACATTCCACCCCCCCTGGCCCCATACACTTGTAACAATATCATAATACAAAATGCATTTAGTCCAACTTCCAAAGTCCCCATAGTCTATAACAGTCTCAAATGTGTTTAAAAGTCCAAGTTCAAAGTCTCTTCTGAGATTCGTGCTCCAAACTGTGATCCTCTGTGAAATCAAAATGAAAAGTAGATCACACACTTCCAACATATAATGGCACAGGGCACATGTCTACATTATAAAGGGTGGGAAGGGAGCATGGTGAGGAAACGCTGGACCAATGTGAGACCGAAAACCAGCTGGGCAAACTCCAAACTGTGCATCTCATGTCTGATGTCAAAGTGCTCTTCACATCTCCAGCTCCTCTCAGTCTTGACTGAAACACACTTCTTTCTCTCGTGCTGGTTCCTCTCCCTGCTAGCAGCTCTCCTGGGCACGAATCCCACAGCTCTGGCATCTCCAACATATTGGAGGCAATCTAGGCTTCACCTGTATAGCTTCACACAATGGCTTCTCCAGGCCTCCATGGGGGGACAGTCCTGACACACAGCTGGCCTCAGTGGCTTTCCACAGCCATGGATTGAGATCCTGTAACCCCTTCTTCTACCCTTGACTCTAAAGGCAGAACCAACGGCTGGAACTGCCAAGCTCTGCTGCTTGCTGGAGCTGGGACATGAACCCTCATTCAATGACATCTTCGTCAGCTTTCTGGTTTGATGGCTTCCTTCACTGCTTACGCTTGGCTTCCTTGGACCCTCCTGTGTAAACCAGGCTGGCCTCGAACTCAGAGATTCACCTGCCTCCGCCTCAGGAGCCCCGGGATTAAAGGCGTGCCCACCACACGCAGCTCTCAGCATCAGTGGAATCTTGGCTGGGCGGGCTCCTGCCCTGAGATCACCTCTCCCTTTATTTCATTTAACCTCAGGGTTCTCTTTAACCTGTTCACCTCCTTGAACACAGGACGTGGCCGCATTCCCCTTCCTGGTGCCTCTTTTCTCCTAGAAGTGTGAGTACAGTTTGTGTTTTTCCCCCCCGCTCAGCTTGCCCCTTTTCATTTTAGATCTCCATGAGAGTGAACACTAATAATCACACAACAGGGACTTCCTCTGTCAACAAAATGAATCCAAAACTCTTCACTTTAGCCTCAGGCTGACTCTTTGGACTAGGGCAAAATGCAGCCACATCCTTCACCAAAATGTCACAAGAGTGATCTCTAGGCCACATACAAATCAATATTCTCCTCTGAAACCTCTTGAGTCAGGCCCCCACTGTTCAAACCATGCCCAGCATCACTGTCCTCCATGCTCCTACAAATATGGCCCCACTAAGCAGCACTTAGAGCCTTCAACTGCTTTTCTAATTAACAGCCCCAAGGTCCTGATTCCTTCAAACAAAAGCATGGTCAGGCCCATCACAGTAAGACCCCAGTCCCTGGTACTAACTTCAGTCTTACTTAGGGTTTCGATTGCTGTGAAGAGACACCAGGACCACAGCAACTCTTGTAAAGGAAAATATTTAACTGGGGCTGGCTTACATGTAGTTCAGAGGTTTAGTCCATTGTCATCATGGTGGGAAATACGGCTCCACGGACAGACATGGTGCTGGAGAGGTAGCTGGGAGGTCTATGTCTGAATCCAAAGACAGCAGGAAGAGACTGCCCTACTAGGCATGACTTGAGCATCTGAGACCTCAAAGCCTGTCCCCAACACAACTCCTCCACAAAGGCCACACCTCCTAAGAGTGACACTCCCTATAGGCCTATAGGGGTCATTTTTATTCAGACTATCACAGGCATATATCCAAAGGGCTCTACATCCTACTACAGAAGCACCCTCTCATCTATGTCCTTTACTGCTCTCAAAGCCAGACAGTGGGAAAGCCCAGATGCCTATCAACAGATGAATGGGTCAGGAAAACATGGTACATTTACATGATGGAATATTATTCAGCTGTTTAAAAAAATTATTAAATTTACAGGTAATGGATGAAGCCACAAAAAATTAGCCTGGGAGAAGTTACCCAGACCCAAGAGGACAAATATAACACATATTCCCTCATATGTGGATGTTAGCTTTTCAACATCTGACAGTTATCTAAATAACCACAGAGGTTAGGTATAGAGTAAGGAATTAGGGGAGATTCTATTTCCCCGAGGAAGGAGAACTAGAATATATATATTTAGAGAGAAACAGGGGGGACTCTGAAATGGGGAGGCTACATGGAGAGGGGAGATCAGAGCAAGGGAGGGAACTGGGGGGGGTGTCAGCTAACAGTAAGGGCCATTTGAAGATCTACGGAAATCTACTATAGTAGATATTTTGTTATTGCTTCTTGTTTTGTGCTTTTGTTTTTCGAGACAGGGTTTCTCTGTGTAGCTCTGGAGTCTGTCCTGAAACTCTCTGTCTCTGTAAACTAGGCTGGCCTCAAACTCACAGCGATCCACCTGACTTTGCCTCCCAGGTGCTGGGATTAAAGGCGTACACCACCACTGCCTGGCAGTAGATGCTTTTTAAAATATATACATACATTAAAGAAATCTAAATAGGGTCACTATGTAACAGGGGAGATAAAGCTCCAGCTAGGTGTCTCTTGTCACCAAATGAAATCCAGAGCAAGGAATGCATCACATCTAACTGGACCCCAAACAGCCCAGGCTATTGCCACGGCTTTGGTGGCTTTGGTTGCTATCCACAATCTGATGGTAAGGTCCTGTTGCTGGAGGTAACACCTACATCTTTCACGGAAGAGGGAGGAGTCAAGCTGGTGCCTAACTAAAGCCTTTATACTACTGACTAATGTTCATGGCCTTCCATTGAAGTGTGTGCTTTGCAAAGTTCCAGGGGATAAAAATTACTACTAAGCCCTGTACAAACCCTTTGAACTACAATGCTGACCGTGCACCCGATACACTGGTATGATTGTGGCAGAGACACTGCGGAAGTAACCAACCACTATCTGATTGGATTTAAGGATCACTCCATGAGATGGAATCGGGCAGCCAAGAATTTGGGACTAGATAGTCCATGGGCCCAGGGGGAAAAAGAAATACAATTGTTCTGCTAAAGGAACGTAGCAATAGAATGACTCCTAACAACATTCTGCTATACTCATAGGTCAGTGTCTCTCTCAGTCATCATCAGGGAAGCTGCCTCTGCCTCTTGCAGTAGATGGGAACTAGCACAGAGACCCACAAACGGATAAAGTGCAGAGAGGAGAACTCTTGGAGCACTCAGACCTAACCTAAGTGGGACGTCTCGGTCAACTCCCTCCCTTCAGGGTCCAGGGATCTCTGTGGAAGAAGAGGCAGCGAGACTGTAAGAACCAGAGAGGATGGATGACACCAAGAAAACTGTCTTCCAGACACAGCAGGACAGATGCACATACGAACTCACAGACTGTGGTAGCATACACGGGGTCTGCACAGGGACCACGTGGGGTCCCAGTGCTAAGATGGGGCAATGGACCCGGTCTCCCATCCCTAGCTGAGAGGTCTTCTCCAGTTGATAATCTACTACAAAGAAAAACTTAGTTTCTCCAAGGGAGTCTCATTAAATACACAAACCACATTTAAGGGAGGCCCTATATCCAGAGGTAAATGGTCAACACAAAATTAATTCAAGGGCATTTTTGGAGAACTCTTTATCTCACATTGCTTTCTTTAAACTTTTTTCTTCTTACCTTACTGATATTTTACTTGTATATTATGGTTTTCATTTTGTGGTTTTTGTGGTGTGGTGTGGTGTGTGTGTGTGTGTGTGTGTGTGTGTGTGTGTGTGTGTGTGTGTGTGTGTGTGTATGTGTGTGTGTGTGGTGTGTGTGTGTGGTGTGTGTGTGTGGTGTGTGTGTGTGGTGTGTGTGTGTGGTGTGTGTGTGTGTGTGTGTGTGGTGTGTGTGGTGTGTGTGTGTGTGTGTATGTGTGTGTGTGGTGTGTGTGGTGTGTGTGGTGTGTGTGTATGTGTGTGTGTGGTGTGTGTGGTGTGTGTGTGTGTGTGTGTATGTGTGTGTGTGTGGTGTGTGTGTGGTGTGTGTGTGTGTGGTGTGTGTGGTGTGTGTGTGCTTGTGTGAAGTGTGTGTGTGGTGTGTGTGGTGTGTGTGTGTGGTGTGTGTGTGTGGTGTGTGTGTGTGGTGTGTGTGTGTGGTGTGTGTGTGTGGTGTGTATGTGTGTGTGTGTGGTGTGTGTGGTGTGTGTGTGTGTATGTGTGTGCGTGTGTCACGGTTTCGTTTTATTTTCTTGCTTATTTGTTAGCTTTCTCATTGTGTTTTAACCTTGTATGTTGTTACAGCAGGTTCCTCCCTGCCGGCCTCCCGGTCCTGCCACCACGTGAGCCCCAAATAACACTCTGAGACTCTGAATTTGATACAATCCTGTTGGCCAATTACCATTATTGCTTATGGGCTAGCTCTGTCTTAAATATTAACCCATTTCTACTTATCTAAGTATTTCCACGTGGTTATCTTATCCGGGAGCCGCAGCCAGCATCTTCTTTCTTTCAGGTCTACATCTCTACTCCTCCCTACTACTTCCTCTTTCCTCCTCCTGGTCTCCTAGCCCCGCCTATCTTGTTTCTTATTGGCCACAGTGCTTTATTAACCAGTGTGAGAAACATATACAGAATAACATCTCCCATCATCTCCTCTTTTCTGTCTAAAGTAAAAGAAGGGGTTTAACCTTAACATAGCAAAATATACCATACAACAGTTATCAAATAAGTATCACAGTAAACAATATTTAGTCCATTAACATTTTGTAAGACTTTAAGAAAATATCATCTATCCTACCTTTGTGAGTCTAAAGTCCTATATGTAACTTATCTTTAATCCTAACTAAGGAAAACTATAGTCATAACTACCTGTCTTCAACTCCATCAAAGACCACAGAGGATAATATATAAACTCTAGAAATGACAGAGACAACTCATTGCCTGGTCAGTCACCCGAAGTTCTTCTGTAATGTTCCATCTTCAGCCCATAGGCCATAGTGTGTCTCCAGACTCCTCAGCAAAGCAGGAAACTTTAAACTGTCCACCTGTATTGGTAGTTTGTCAGTCACTTTTCTCTGTGTCCTGCAGAATGTCTGGCTGCCTTTTCCATGAAGCAGGAACCCTGTAGCAATGTCCATCTTGCATCAGCAGTCATCTTTTTGTGGGTCCTGCATGTCCAGTTTCTACAACATAAAGTCAAACAGTCCAGAAGAGCAGTACCTTGCTCAAATGGCTAGTCTTGCCATATTAGAAGCAAACTTTGTAACTAGTTTCTTCAATGTCCATCTTCCTTTTTGATGCAGGTGGTGTTACCAGGAGCAGTTGTGCCTCACTGTCAAGAAAAACCCTAAACCATTTTAAATGCCATATTCTGTAGGTCTTTGAAAGGTTTGAAGAATGCCTATCCATCTCAAATACATCTCTGTATATCTAAAAATCCTAACTAACTTAACTCCAAGATTTAACTATCATAGGTAACCCTCTATAATCTGTATTAAATTATACATTAAATACCTAAATGAGCTATATAAACACAATACCTAAACAAGAGGAGAAATATACATATTACAAACTTGACCTTAAATTGTATCAATAAAAGAAAATCCATTCCAAAGCAAAGTATTCATATCTATTTCTCCATTTTCTTAAGGGAGAAAAGGAAGGCATGGGGTTAGAAGGGTGTGGAGGATATGGGAGATGAGAGGGGAAGATGTGAGCAGAGTATGTGGTATTAAAAGAACTTCATTCTAAATTAGAATAAATAAGTAAAAAGGAGAAAGAAAGGTAAATACGTGGGGCCTGCCCCAACACTTCAGTCCGGTCAAGTTTTCCTGTCACCCAGCCACCCACTCCTGAGCCCTGCACCCACCGGGCCCTGCTGATATCCAGTAGAGGGGTCATAACCAGTGTTTTTCATGCCCTGAAACAATCCTCCTCCAGTGCGAGGCCTGTGTGACGTGAGGCTCCCTGTTCACCCACAGCTCAGTACAGCCACCACTGCCCAGGGAGATAAAGTGAGGCACAGAGCCTAATTGTCACCCTCAATCCACTGCTGTGGCCATCTCCTCCCCAGAGTGTCTGCATGGCTCACGTGCTGTCCCCCAATCCTGTGGCCTGGGCCATTGTTGCTAGAGGAGGGTCAGAGGGTGGGATGAGGAGCTGACTTCTCCTGGCTCCCACTTTAATGTGCTCTGGAGACATCAGCCCTCTGGCTGTGTCTACAGGTGACCCCGGAGACATGGCCTGCCCAGGGGCCAGCAAAGAGGCTGGAGGTTCACACAGCTGCCACCTCCGTAGCCCACTTAACAGCTCTGAAACTCCTGAAATGACCGGAGACCTCGGGACCCTTAACTATTATCACTCCCGAGAGTGTGCATCTGGGGCTAAGGTAACAGCTGAGGCCTCGGGGAAGATCAGCATCTCAGGAGGGCATCCCCAGCCCTCCTTCAATGCAGAGTGTCCCTCAGCCACAGGACAGGCCATACACGGAGCCCTCTAGCCCAGAACGTCAGCAGTGCCAGATGGGGAGTGAGCCACGTCTGCCTGCCTGCCTGCCTGCCTGCCTGCCTGCCTGCCTGCCTGCCTGCCTGCCTGCCTGCCTGCCTGCCTGCCTGCCTGCCTGCCTGCCTGCCTGCCTGCCTGCCTGCCTGTCTGTCTGTCAACCTCGCTGATACCATGAAAATGAACAAAAGGATCAGGACTGATGTGACTTGAGAGGGACCCTGCCCACACCCATCTCCTGTGGCTCCCGGGCTCCTCTTTGGTCAAATGGAACAAAGGTAAGGGCAATGTGACCCCAGAGCAACTGCCTGGTCCAAAGCCAGTGCAGGGTCAAGGTAGGGGGAGACATGACAGGTTCGGCTGTGAGGGTGGGAAGGGTCACTACAGCACCCTTGGCGTCCCCCAGCCCCAGAGCTGGGACACCTCGGCTGTCCACCAGCTGAACACACCAACAGCACCCAGGAACCCCAGTCCTCCTGGCTACGCAATCGGTTTCTAGCACCCCCCTCTGGCCACTCTTGGTGGCTAGAGGTTCTGGATTGGGAAGTGGTCACCTTACAGGTTGCGGATTCACAGCCTTGGGCCGAGCGCCCTCTGCTGGCCATGCACTGTCTGACCACCACCCCATATACTCAGCCTGGCCAGTGAACTCCAGGGTCTCTGGTGAGTCAGGTGGTGGGTTGCAGGGCCCTCCACCCTCGTGGCTGGACATACAATGTGTTCCTGGAGTTCCGAGTCCCAGCACCAAAGCTGTGAACAGACTCCAACTTCAGTTTACCCTTCCACGGGACTCCAAAGGGCACCAATGCTCAAAGTTGAAGGAAAGGACCCACACCAGCTCCCTGCGCTCTTCGGGGGACAGCCAGCACCATGCTCGTCTTCTGAAGAGCTCCCAGACACCCGAGACTCTTGCTCATGCCGAGCCCGCAGTTCGCCCAGTAGCCGCTGACATCATCCAGCTCCTGCAAGCGCCAGCTTACTTACGCCCCCACCGTGCCTATGTGTAAAGAACTGCCCATTTCAAGATGCACAGACATGTTAAACTATTTGACAGAGGAAGCAGAGCCTGTAAAAACCCCACCAAGATTAAACTCAGGAGTGAGGGTTCTCAACCCTTGGGGTAGGAAAAAGCCCCCTCGTGCTGTAGAAACACCTCCAGGCTGGGTGGGGCCCCAGCCAAGGGTGGTGATTTGCCTCTGGGGTCCCAGGGCACTCACCCAGCCTACAGCCCCTCAAAGCATCTCCATGTGGGTAATGCCCCAAGCCCACGGAGGTCAGGAATTGGGTCACCCCAGCTTCAGGGCTTAACCCCAACATCTTCCAGCCATGTGACCTTGAGCAGGCTCCCCGTCTCCATACCTCAATCTCCATGTCCGTTAGATGGGCCTGTCACCTTCCTCCCTCTGGAGCTGTTTGTAGGACAAGGTGAGAAAAAAATCTCTGGCTATGTTCATCCTTCAAATGTCCCCTGTCACTACCCACCATCACCAAACCTTACCTAGGGCTCTCAGGACCCTCCCTCCTTGCCAGCCCCCCTCCTTCAGCCCACACCTGATTTGAGAATTTGAGAATGACAGTCACTCCCGCAGGACTTACGGGGCAGACCTCAGCAGCCCTGGTTAGTGCTGGGACACATTGTCCTCTGACCTCTGGACCGAATGTCCCATTTTCTACACCAGCCCAACTCACAGCTCAACAGCACCTGTGCTGGGAAGACCTCCACACAGACAGCTGCATTTCCTATGTCACATGCCAGATCCCAGCCTCCACCTGTGATCGTCACCTGACCCATCCAGCCTGGGAGTCATGGGGTCACATGCCCAGAGAGAGCCTCCCAGGACTTTTCCTCATGAGAAGGAAATGGTCCCTGGCCACTCAACAAATATGAGACTCCATTTATTGTTCACCTCCCCAGGCCTCAGTTTCCCCATCTGTAAAGCGGAGGTTTAAATGAATCTCAAGGGGTCCTCAAATGCACCAGGGTGGTATAGTCCTGGCATCAGCAGCTGCCTCACAATCAGTCTCACAGGAGCAATGGATGAATATAGCGGACTGGTGGCTGTGGAGATTGCTCCAGTCCCCCAGGCAACAGCGTGGATGTGGGAGAACTGACCAGCGTGAGCCAACACCAGTCCACGAGAAGCACCGCAGACACGGGCAGTAGTTCCCAGGGCGGAGGTGCCCCTGGCTGGGTCTGCTCTGTCCTGGCTACCACGTGCAGGCAGGACCACACGTCAGGGAGGCCCTGGGATAGTCAAAGGCCAGTGAGTGTCCTGAAATGCCACCCACGTGGACAGAAGGAATCAGGACGGCTCCTTCCCCAGAGTTGTGACACCTGTCCCCATCCCCAGAGCTGGGACACCTGTCCCCCGTCCTGCTTCTTGGACTCTTGCTGTGGCCGTCTAGTCTCCCTCAGTGGAGGCAGGACAAGGGGAGGACACCTTGGGAAGCTCACCTGCCTGCTGACAGCACTGCCTGCCTGGTGGCATCAGTGAACCACTCTGCCCGCCAAGAGGAATCCCAGCTGACAGAGGGGCAGAAGCCCCATCTCTCAGTGCGTGGGAGCCAAGAGCCAGCAGCTTCCTGACTCTGTGGGCTGTGAATCACTTTTTACATTAGAAAGTACCTGTGTGTGTGGAGAGAAGTCTGGAGGGGACAGAGTGTGTGGGGAGAGGGGACAGAGTGTGTGGAGAGGGGACAGAATGTGTAGAGAGGGGACAGTGTGTGGAGAGGGGACAGTGTGGGCAGAGGGGACAGTGTGTGGAGAGGGAACAGAGTGTGTGGGGAGAGGCGCTGGCCCGGGTGGGAACCTGCAGCCCATGGATTTCTTTAGGGCCCCCCCCCCCCCCGGCTGTGTGTGTCACCTACAGGGCACCTTGCTAGCTGGGAAGCGCATGACCCTCTTGTTGAGCCCGCCTGGACAGAGGTCTAGGCTGAGGTGGCTGTGGCTGAGATTCTGGCCACCAGGTGGCAGCCCCGATCTATTTTTAAGCAAACAGTTCAAATTGAACTTGGCCAACTGGTGGGGACTACCCCAGGAGCCCAGGCCAGGAGGGTCCCCAAGGTCCCTCTGAGAGTTCCCTCTGATATGTGATCTTGAGGGACCTTTGCCTCATGTCCCTGCTCCTGCTGGGTTACCAGGACGGGTCCGTCTGTTCCATGAGACGCCCACTCCCTCCCCGGCTCCCCATGGGGCTCTTCCTAATTGTACTCTATTCCCCTGAGTCCAGGCCAGTTCTCCAGGCCAAGATCCACTCGTGTGTGTGTGTGTGTGTGTGTGTGTGTGTGTGTGTGTGTGTGCGCGCGCGCGCGTGTGTATGTCTGTGTATATCTGTGTCTGTGTGTGTCTGTGTCTGTGTATATCTGTGTCTGTGTGTGTCTGTGTATATCTGTGTCTGTGTGTGTCTGTGTATATCTGTGTGTGTGTATGTCTGTGTATATCTGTGTGTGTCTGTGTATATCTGTGTGTGTGTATATATCTGTGTATATGTGTGTGTGTCTGTGTATATCTGTGTGTGTGTCTGTGTATATCTGTGTGTGTGTGTGTCTGTGTGTCTGTGTATATCTGTGTCTGTGTATATCTGTGTCTGTGTGTGTCTGTGTCTGTGTATATCTGTGTGTGTGTGTCTGTGTATATCTGTGTGTGTATCTGTGTGTGTGTGTATATCTGCGCGTGTGTGTGTGTGTATCTGTGTCTGTGTGTGTCTGTGTATATCTGTGTGTGTATCTCTGTGTGTGTGGGGGGTATCTCTGTGTGTGTATGTGTGTGTGTATATCTGTGGGTGTGTGTCTGTGTATATCTGTGTGTGTGTGTCTGTGTGTCTGTGTATATCTGTGTCTGTGTGTGTATACCTGTGTCTGTGTATATCTGTGAGTGTATCTGTGTGTGTGTATCTGTGTGTGTGTGTATATCTGTGTGTGTCTATGTGTGTATATGTGTCTGTGTCTGTGTCTATGTGTGTCTATATTTGTGTGTGTGTCTGTCTGTGTCTGTGTGTCTGTGTGATGTCTATGTCTGTGTGTGTCTGTGTGTCTCTGTGTCTGTGTGTGTGCACACATGCCTATGTACATGCCACAGCAAATATCTGGAGAGCAGGAGACAGCTTGGAGGAATCTATTGTCTCCTTTCACCGTCTGGATCCCTAGGACAGAACTCAGTTGTCAATCTCATCTGGAGATGTCTCTACCCACTAAACCATCTCACCAACCCAAGACCTCACTCTCTCGATACTCCCCTCTTCCTGTCTGGCCAGACCCCTCTGGGCTGTGGCTTCTCCCGACATCTTTCTGTCTCCAGCCCCGGCCCCAGCCCCGGCCCCGGCCCCAGGCCTCTCCCTGACCCTCCTGCCCGAGGACCATTGAGACACATCGCCTCCCCTTTTCCCCCATCTCCTGTGGCTCACCGCTCAGGCGCCAGGTGCTCATCGCTCAGGCGCCAGGTGCTCACCTCTCAGGCGCCAGGTGCTCACCGCTCAGGCGCCATGTGCTCACCGCTCAGGCGCCAGGTGCTCACCTCTCAGGCGCCAGGTGCTCATCGCTCAGGCGCCAGGTGCTATGCTGTTTGGTGTGAGTGTCTGAACAACCATGTCTCCTGTCGCCGGTTACCCCACGAGCATGTCCCAATACCAAGAGCCCCAGCAGTGGCCACTCAGGAGTTATTGAAAGAACGAAGTTCACAGGTGACCTGGTACCCAGTGGCTCCAGAAGCCTGGCCAACTTCCCCTATGGCCTCTGCTCTGTTCCATGTGTCCCTCGTGTTCTCTCGGGACCCAGAAAGTCCCGGGTGGCCTATTGGCCCACGCTGGGGCAGTGACCGCCCTGCTGGGCAACCTCCCTTTTCTGCCCTCAGTCTCCCACCATGAGGCCAGATCTCCACTACCGCCATTAAGACTTCTCGGCTTCTGCCTGAGCCCCATGAACCTGTCCCACGGACACCAGCCACACTGCCACCCCATGTTCAGCCTGAGGCTGTGGCCATCACCGGGTCAGCATTCTACTGTCCTGCTGGAGCGGGAAGGGCCACAGTCCTCAGCCTCTGGGGCATCAGCACCGGTATCTGCCCGAGGGCGGAACAGGCTACCCCTTAGCCCGCCCCACGGCACTGTCCAGTGGCAAGTGTCCTGGGGTACCACCACCAGCAAAAGTTTCACTGCAGGTGCCGTCTGGCCTGCCCGAGGAACAAAGGCAGGGCAGTTCTGGCCCTGACCTTTAAAGGGAATCAGGTGCTCAACAGTAAGTGAGGGCCCCTTGGTCCACCGTGCGCCAGAGCTGGCTTGGAGACCCAAGTGCTCCCCTAGGCTGTGGGGCCTAAGCCCGTGCCTGCTCTCTGTGTGCCTGGCTTCCTGCTGGTGCTGATATGCAGGGAGCTGTGGGACTCCAGGGGGCCTGACCCTGACAGTCTCTGTTGGCAGGAAGTTGGTGTGCAGGAGGTGACTGGGTCTGCCCTACCCATGAAGGTGGTAAATAGTCAGCCCTGGCTTGGCTGGCCGCACCCTGCCAGGAGCCCTCTTGGGCTTCAGCTCTGGTTCTGTTGTCATTATTGGGGTCCCATCCACCTGGAGTCAAGCCTCGGTGGAAGGACCAGTGACACTTTTCTCCTAGTCACCTCTTCCTCTCCCTGAGTCTCCCGGGCAGCAGCCATTCCCGCAGCTCCATCGCCATCCTGCGGAAGCCCAGCCCCGCCTGTCCCCCTTCCCACCCTTGCTCCCAGGAATGGGAGTGGAGAGTCCCAGCAGCCACAGTGCTCCCTGGGGAGGACATTTCAACCATGGTACCCGGCCATTGCTGCGTCTGTTTGGGGTACAGCGAACTGTAGCCCACAGTCTGTAAACTCGCTTTCTCACAGCCAAGTACACCCACTGGGGACTCTGGACTTTGAGCCAAAGCTGGGTGTCGACAATGACCCGAGTTCCCTTGGAATGCTGACGTAGTAGCCAATGGCTCTCTCAGAACCACTGGGTTAAGCATTGATTTTTCTGGCCTATTCTGGCTCGGGACAGCCCAGATAGCTAAAGCCAAAGGCCACAGGTGGCTGAAATCCCCGCTCCCAGCTTTTAACCTGAAATGAAAGAACATGGGATGGGGTAGAATGGATGAGGTAGAATGGGGTGGGATGGGATGGGGTGGGGTGGGATGGGGTAGAATGGGGTGGGATGAGGTAGAATGGGGTGGGATGGGTGGGGTGTGGTGGGGTGGGATGAGGTAGAATGGGGTGGGGTGGGATGAGGTAGAATGGGGTGGGGTGGGTGGGGTGGGGTGGGGTGGGGTGGGGTGGGGTGGGGTGGCAACCCTGACTCTGGTCTTCCCTGCTGATGTTCGAGGTCTAAGCTAACCACCTCTCACCTCTGACTCTGTCTCAGCCCAGCCCATGAGCCCTCCTGGCCCCAGCTGGCCTCTCTTGGGAAAACTGGGTGCGAATCCCCCTCCATACTCTCCCTTCAGTGATGGAGGGACAGGAAGGCCCTCAGGCTGTCCTCTGACCAGGTGGTCTGGACATCCCTGCCCCCGGCCTTGGAGTCCTCAGGCTCACTGCCCCCACTTGCAGCAGCACACCGCCTAAGCCATCTCCGTGTCCCCGAGGAAGCCTCCATTGCCTCTGTCTTCGCTTTCCACCCAGCAACCAGGGGCCTCAGGCACACAGCCCGTCCACTCTTTAATGCCCTGTTGCCCCTAAACCGGGACCTCAGCCATGCAGATTCAGCCTTGTTTCCATCCCCACCGGGGTGGACCGGCCACACTGCCTCAGAGTTCCAGACACGCCTGGCCCTGTCCTTACCTCTCAGCCTCTGTGATGCCTCTACTACCCAGAACACCCTTCCTGTTTCTCCCGCAGGCCTCAAGAGACCTTAGCACACATGCCCCTACCACCAGGCCACCGGCCCTGGTCACACACAGCAGGGAAACAGTGCTTCTCAGAGGAAGCCCATGCTCCATGGCTGAGGGGTTCACATTTCCCATAGCAGCCACCCTTGGTGATGTGGCCTAACTCGGGGCCACCCTTAGGTGTGTCAGCAGTGAAAGTGCACCCTGGAAGGAAGCCTGCGTGCGTGCGTGCGTGCGTGCGTGCGTGCGTGCGTGCGTGGTGGACGTCTGCCACGCAAAGGAAGGAGCCCGCATGGGCTATGCTGTGTGGTTGTTGAGTGCTGCGTTGCTGTTTGAGAACGGAATTCAGCTGCCGCCTCATTCCTGGGCCCCAGGCACTGCCCAGTTCATGGAGTCAAGCTGTTGCGGTGAGTCAAGGGTGCTAGGCAGGCAGAGGCAGGCAGATCTCAGTGAGTTCCCGACCAGCCTGGTCTACAAAGGGAGCTCCAGGACAGCCAGGACTGTCACACAGAGAAACCTTGTCTTGAAAAAATAAACAAACAGAAAAGAACGGTTGCTTGGCAAGGATCCGGGACAAGGCCAGCATGGTCACAGGTCTCAAAGATTCATGCCCTTGCCCTGCCCACATTGTAGAGTCCCCTACCCAAATGGCACCAAAACCTCGTTCCAGTTGGTGCCAATCTCCCTCCTAAACAACCACTAGGCCCTCGAACAAGGACCTTACTTGGAAGAAAGCCAGCTCTTGCCTGACAGACCCTTTCCTTGCCCAGAACTTTAAGAACCGTCAGCCCTGGGTCTCGCGCCCTGGGACGGGTACACCTTGCCTGAGAGCTGCACCAATAAGCCTGAGCTTGTCTGCTGCCAAGTCTGTCTGATCTTGTCACTTGGGGTCGAACCTGAGCCTCTCAAAGAAGACCATGCTAGTCTTTCCTCGGGCTTAGGAAGAGGCGCTAAGGGTTCAGTCGGCAGAAGCCTCTACAGGTATGGGGCCTCATTTAACCACCTCTGCTGACTTGCACAGGGACCTGGGGTCCCATACTTGGGTCTCAGCTCCAGGGAGCCCTGGACCAGGCTCAGGACATCACAAACCTAAGCTTCTGTCTCCTAACTCTCCTGGGCCTCCGTTTCTCCAACTGTTGAACCTGTCACAGCTTACCTGGTATGAGGCCCTTCCCTGAACTGGTCACCCATATGATCTGGACACAACCATCTGAGCCAGCCGCAGGGCTGTCAGGAACCTGGACACTGTGAGCACTTCAGCACATGGGAGCACTGTTCACACGTGGCTTTCGCTGCCACGGTCCACCACCACCCGTGGCGTTGGAGCCTGTCCTGGTTGACTGTGACCAGCATGGCCTGGGGTCTACAGGGCCAGCCCACGGGTCCAAGCCTACCAAGGTGGACTTCCCTCTCCTTCCTTTCTCTCCCTTATGCCCTGGCAACGTCACAGGCGGAGTGTGGAGTTAGACGCTGGACAGGGTGTCTGGGGAGGAGTTAGACGCTGGACAGTGTGTCTGGGGATGCTTCCAGCTTCCGTGCTCCATGGCTGTGTCTGTACACTCAGAATGGACAGGAAGCCAGGGCACCAGAGGCTGGGTGCTCCCAGTAGGGGGCGACCAATGAGTCTGAAAGGTTATAGAACGCAGCTCCTCATTCTGTGTGATGGGAAAACTCCAGCCAAGGCACCCCCTCCCTGGAAAATGCATCTGTGGCTGTAAGGGCGTCTCTAGAGAGGACAGTGACTCCCTTCCCACTGTGTATGCCAAAGCTGTGTGTTGCACTCCTATTGAGCCAGCTGTAGCCCCAGCAGAAGAGCCCAGACTATAGCTGCCAAAAAACGGGAGCTCTACTGGCTTTTCCAGGAGAATCTAAGGGAGGACGGGCTACCCCTTTTCTGCTTAATATTCATTCTGCCACCCGAGAAAATGTCAGGAGGTCTTGTGTCCAGTTGTGGGTACCCCAGAAATTCCCTGCCAGGGCAGCCACGGGGCAGGCAGGCTGGAAGTCTGCCTCTTGTGACCGTAACAGATCCTGCCCCTCCCTGGACCTCTGGGCCCCCTCGAAGGGTCTGTAAGGCACAGGTGCGCGCTGTGGACACCTGCGCTGTCACCGGGTGTCAATGCACACACAGGCAGAACAGTGCACGCTGATTAACGCAAGCACGGACCTCGGCCTAGCCTCACCGCCAGCTGCTCCAGGGTTCACAGCCCTGTGGACACCCCCAAGGTCACATCTCTCCACACTGGCTACCTGTGGGCATCTGCACTGTGCTTAGGCCATCTTCCATCCACAGGAAACCTGCCCGCCTGCCCTGGCCCTGGTTGTCAGTCTTCCCTGCCTCCAACCCGCAGCCCCCCACTCCCTCCCGGCTCTGCTCCCGTTCTGCCTCTGTCCCACTGCCTGGGTTGGCTGCGACATGGGACTGAAGGTGGCTTGTGTGGGTGTCTGAACACTGCCCCCCCACCAACAAAGTGACTATAGCACACTTTTGTCTTGTGTGTGTGGCCTTGCCTCGATGTGTGTGCACCACTCACATCATGCCTGGGGCTGGCAGAAACCAGAAGAGGGTGCCAGATGCCCTGGAACTGGGGCGCGTTACAGAGGCGCGTGATCTGGGAATCGAACCTGGGTCCTCTAGAAGGGCAGCTGACGTTCTTAACCACTCGGCTACCTTGCCAGCCAGCCATAGTGTGTCTTAAAACACGATCAGATGGTTGGGAGCCAGGTGGTAGTGCATATGCTTCTGATCCTGGCACTCAGGGCGCTGGATCAGGAGGACTACTGTGAGTTCAAAGTCAGGTTGGGCTGCAGACTGAGTACCAAGTGGCCCAGGATTATATAGCAAAACATGTCAACAACGATAACAACAACGCTGTCTTTTAATCAAAGCGTGAGGACAAGTCCACTCGCCAGCCTCGCCAGCATGGACCTCACAGCTCTTCTACAAGTATATACCCGAGACAGGCGGCTCTGGAAGGGGACTGTGCAATGCGGGCAGCCTTGTGCACAGCTGCAATGTGGCTGCCGAGTTCAGCCCTGGGTCTTCAGCCCTCTCCGGGAATTTGTTATTCACTGAGCACAGACTTGTTGCCCAGTTAGGACAACACAGAGGTTGGAATGGGCCGGCTCCAACCAGATTGCCCCTGCTGGGGCAGAGATCTTGGGGAGTGCAGAATTCCACACTCTCATGGGCCAGGAGCTAGATGCTGGACTCTGGCATGGACGCCGCCTCTCCGAGCTCTCCAGGGCAGGGTTTGTCCTCTAGGACAGATGGGTCCTCCAGAGAGATTTTTGTCTTGGAAGGGTCACAGCACCCACAAGTCCAAGGCCCTAGATGCACCCCAGAGAGCTCCTACTGGAGCCCTGGCCCACTGGTGGCAAAAGTCAAGAGCCTGTGGCCCTCCTGGCCTCTCCTCCATACCCAGCTTCCTGCTTGTCCCCAGATCTGTGGGCAGGGCCTCCAGCATGCCGTCTGAATTGGCCCTGTCCCCCTGAAGCCCCTTCCTGCAGCACAGTCATCCCTGTTGCCGCCACAGCTCACAAATGCCAAGCTCATCACCAGCAGAGCAGCCTTGTCCTGGAGGGAGACCCTGGCCCAGCCCTGGGTTTCCTTCCCAGGTTTGCTAGCTTTCCCAGGCTGCCCTCTCTGGGCTCTCCATCAGCTGCTGCTGCATCTCTGGTGTGTGCACACTGAGCCCCACTCTGACTTCCAGCCAGAAACCAGAGCCTGCAACTCCAGCACAGGTTAGGGAGCCAGGCTGTTTGGGTGCAAATCCTGATTCTACCACTTCCTGTGTGCTCTTGAGCCCTGACTTAACTCCTCTGTGTCTTCACATTAGGGGTAGACAGTTCTTCCATCTAAGGGTCTTTGGGAGGCTTCAATGGGTAAATTCAACCTTTGTTGTGGACACAAGAGGACCCCAGGAATTCCCAGCAAGAGTGGGCAGCAAGGAGGAACAGGGAGGTGGTAGTTCTGCGGCTCTGTGCTCCCCGGGGCACTGGGAACAGCCCATGATCGCTTGGAGGTGACACCTGCTCCAGGGGAACCGAGGTTTCGCCACTGTCCTTGGCAGCCTTTCCATGTGAGGAGTGTGAGAATCCACCCGTGCTAGCAGGGTAGCTATAGCAAGCTCAGAGGTCCAGGCCCAGGGGACAGGCCACGCTACGGCCACCACCCAGTGAGGCAAAAGCAGCAAGAGGGACAAACAGAGCATTTGTGGATGGATGCGGAGGCAGCGCTCACACCTGGCAAACGACACACCTAGGCAGATAGAGGCCTACACCGTGGCCCCTCTGCCCAGGGTGCCAATCCAGTGTCACATGCCATAGGTCCAGGTCAGCACCATGCCCCCTCCCTGCTCAAGAGCACTCTCCTGCAGCCAGATCTGGTAGTGCTTACCTTAATTCCAGCACCCCAAGCTCGGAGAAGTGCCTTGTGCATCCAAGCCAGGGTCAGGTGCAGAGAGCGCTAAGCCACCATGAGCTACAGAGTTACGCCCTGTCTCTACAAACAGCGCCTAGACCTTTGTGAGCGCAAAGTGAGGTCATTGTACCAAAGCCCCCCACCCCTACCACCCTCATTTGCACACTCACACTCACCCCTTCCAGCCTTTTAGAAGGCTAGAAGCCCGTTTTACCCCAACTATGAATGTGCTTGGACTAACTGCCCATCTCCAGATGCCCAGGAGCACAAAACAGGCGCTCACTGTTAGGAGGATGGAGGCAGGATGGGTATAGGGATGGGGTAGGCGGTGGATGGATGCATGGATACACGCAGGTGAATGGATAGGGGGTGAGGTGGATACATGCATACATGCATACATGGGTAGGCAAGTAGTTGGGTGGATAGATGGATGAATGGATGAAGCTTGGGTGGATGGATGCATGCCTGCATTCATGCACGAGTATATGTGTGGATGGATGGATGGATGGATGGATGGATGGATGGGTGGATGGATGGGTAGCTAGGTGGATGGTTATGTAGATGGACAGATTATGTGTGTGTGAGTATGTGGTTGATGGATGGATGGATAGATAGATGGATGGATGGATGGGTGGATGGGTGGGTGGGTGGGTGGGTGGATGGATGGATGGATGGATGGGTGGGTGGGTGGATGGGTGGGTGGGTGGATGGATGGGTGGTGGGTGACAGACGGGTGAGTGTGTAGCTAGGTTGGTGGTTATGTAGACAGATTATGTGTAAAAGTGTGTGGTGACTGGCTGTCTGGATGGCTTAGTAACTGGGTAGATGCATGCATGCATGGGTAGGTGAGGAATGACTGGGTGGGTGGGTGGATGGACACACAGAGCATGGTTGGACCCTATTGTTCTGGTGTTGGGATTTCACTGCAGTGGGGCTGATCTCTGGTGACTAGAGCTGCCCCAGGTGAACAGCACAGGTACTTAGCTAATACATCACACAAATGGCCTCTAGTCTTGTCCCCTCTGACACCTCATGAGCTGGCCCTTCACTGTCTATGTTACTGTCAGTACTCTCTAGTCTTCCAAGGCACCACAGAACTGACCATTAAACTCCCTTTCCCAACCTGTCACATTCCTCCCCTGAAAAAGATACGGGGTGGAGGCTGGAGAGATGACTGAGAGCACTTGTTCTTGCAGAAGAACTGGGTTCGGTTCCCAGCACCCACATAGAATTTACAAACATCTTTAGGCCCAGTTGGAGAGGATCAGCCACCATCTTCTGGCCTTTCCGGGTACTGCACACACATGGTTACATAGACACACATGGTTACGTAGACACACATGGTTACATAGACACACATGCAACCAAAGCCCCATTTCAGATAATTATAGCAGCATCCCCCATGTCCCCAGTACCGATTTCTACCCTGCTTCACTTCTGTTGGTGTGATAAAAGCATCCCATCAAAAGCAAGTTAGAGGATCAAGAGGTTTGCTTCAGTTCCCAAACCCAGGTTTCAGGGGGACGGACACATGCAGTTCATCATGGGGGTGGGGACGACAACGTCAGGGCGGGAACTTCAAGCAGCTGTCACATCACTCCCACAGTCCAGAGCAGAGAGGAATGACTTCATGCTTGCCCACAGCTACATTTCCCCATCCTTATGCGGTCCCGGACACTGGCCTAGGGACCGGCGCCACCCACAGTGGGCCGAGTCTTCCTGCCTCGGTGGCAATCGAGGCAGTCCCCTGGGGACATTCCCAACCTGATGGGCTCCTTATGAAGACTTTCTTCCCAGGTTGAGTCAAAGTGATGGTTAAACTGACTGGACAAGCAGCTTATTCCAAATGAGTTTTCTCACCTCTGGGTAATAAAATCCCAGAGGGAGGAAGAGCAGAAATGATAGGACGCCTAGAGATCACTAAAAGCCAAGTCCCCTCTTCCGTGAGCATACTTCGGCTTCATAATGCAGTGCAGCTGCTGGTGTTCCAGCCACCAAGTCCCCTTCCTAGCCATAGGAAGAAGTGGGCGTGGATGGAACTTTCTGGAAAAAAAAAACACACATGACTCCTCCGTTTATGTCTTGCTGGACAGCACTAGAGCACAAGTCCATGTGTCTAGAAGCTAAAATGTGAGGTTGATGGGTGGTGTGGGCAGCTGGCAGCTCTGCTTTGTAAGTGGACGGGAGCTGGCTTGAAGGTCATTGGCTCATCAGTGCAGAGCCGGGGCTGGGAGAGCCGGGGCTGGGGAAGCACTGTAGGTGGACCCTTGGTCTTCAACACACAAGAACCCCTGGGTACAGGCATTGTACCACACACAGGCCAAGGCCGATCCAGACGCAGTAGGAACAAAGGATTATGGATCACAAAGGTAGCCGGCCCAGGCCAGGGGGAGGGGTTCAGAGGAGGGATGTTTGAGAGAACAGAGGGACGGGGTGTATGCAGCCCCTCCCAAAGACGAGGGACCAACTCACGGTCCCAAGATTAGCCATGTGCTCTGGGCCTGCGTGTCCCTACCTATGACTGCATGTTAATGTTCTGCCCGCTACAGATGTGCCTCACGGGTGGTTTCCATAAGACCCAAAACATACAGCCTGGAAAGCCTGCCCTCCTTCACACACTGAGGGAGACGCCAAAAGAGCCTATGTCTGGGTTCATTTGGGATTGTCACAGCTGGGAGGAGACCCCTAGGACCGTCCTCTCTTAGAGAACAAACCATCCCACTATTCCATAGTGCCTGTCTCCAAACCCTGCCCACACAGCTGGGAGGGGCTGGAGCCCCCCTTGCTCCTCCCACTGTATCTCAGACCCCTCTTTGTCCCCCCACTGTAGCCAGGGACCCTCCTTCCCCCCCCCACTGTAGCCAGGGACCCTCCTCCCCCCCCACTGTAGCCAGGGACCCTCCTCCCCCCCCCACTGTAGCCAGGGACCCTCCTCTCCCCCCCCACTGAAGCCAGGGACCCTCCTTCCTTCCCCCACTGTAGCCAGGGACCCTCCTCCCCCCCCACTGCATCTCAGGGCCCTCCTCTCCCCTCCCACTGTGTCTCAGGACCCTCCTAGTCCCCTCTGAGATCCCGTGCCCATTCGTTGGCGTGGGCACCTGCATCCAGCTATCTCCTGCTTCACAAACACCCACAGTGACTCAGGCTTTTTGTAAAGTTCAGCAAACTAAACTTCTGTGTCCTTATTCAGTGCCAAGCACGTAGCGGCCATCCTCCCCCAAATCCATTACCAGTTAAAGCACAGCTATTATTTTTACAGCAGTGCTCAGAAATGGCTTGCAATCTCTAATTTGCTAAATTGATGTGTATATTGACTAAATAAATATTCGGCACGAAGCCCGCGTCCCCTCCACACTTATTAATCCTCGGGAAATGGAAACACAAGACACGAATTGAGCTCCAGCTCCGAGCTGCAGACAGGAATACATTATGTTGTTTTCCCGAGTGTTCAGGGACTCGCATCGCTGCAGCAGAGCCCAGCCAATCAGCAAGCTCCAAGTTTTCCATGACGCACTTGTCTGCCCAGGACGTGCCTGGGTTGCTAAGGCTCTTGCGAAGTTTAGAACAAGAAACTTTTGCCTCTGTGGGGGAGGAAATCAAGGCAAAGCAGCTTTAGATGGGGTGTTTGGGGGTCTTATGGCTTCGGTATTTGGAAGAGACATCAGAATTGCAGGCAGGATCCATTAAGAGAGGCCCGGGGAAAGGGCCCTGCCCTCAAGGAAGGGGACGTTAGCCTCCTTGGCTTGAGGGGTGAGAAGACAGCCACCTGGGGAAGGGGCCCTGCCCTAGGTTGACAGTGCAGTTGCCATGGCGATGCTGGCTTGATTCTTTCCTCACTGGGGCTACACCCACCGTGCGCTGGTGTGTCCTGGGCGCTCGCCTGGTTTGTGCCATGGGAGCGAGGAGCCCAGCATTGGGAAAGAGGTGCAGCAAGGGGTAGTAGGCCCAGCAGAGGGAAGGACAGCACTCTCCCTCTGCCCAGCTGGAAGGATGTGGCTCCCCAGACACAGGCCAGGCATTGTCCTTAGGTCAGAAGCTTCCTCAGTGGGCAGAGGCCTGGCCCACAGGTTGCAGCTGAGGCAAGCCTCTTCTCTGCCTCCAGCTGTACCCTTGAGCAAGCTGCACAGTCTAGATGAGTCTGCTTCTTGGTGTGTACGGTTGAGAGGCATGCTGGGATCACCATGGTAATGTCCCCAGCACCTGATCACATAGGCTGGCTGCTGCCAAAGTCAGAGGACATGCATCTATGTTCAGATGGAGTCCAAGAAATGGGGAGGGTCAGTGCAAAGGCCCTGGGGTGGAACATGGCTTCTGGAATGTCACCAGAAAAGGGCTCACAGATGGGATGCTGGCCTACGATAACAACAGGGAGTTAGCCAGTACCAGCTGCAGAGTCCTTGGGGACATGGGGGGGGGGTTGCACCCTTTGTAGTGACATGCACAGGAGGCTCTCTAGAGGAACTGTTTAAGTTTCAACCACTACAGCCCCAGGGCCAGCTGCAACCATGAAACTCCTTCTGGTCAGTTTGGGGGACCAGGAGAGCTCTGCAGAGTACAAGTTCTCCCTCAGATTCCCCCTGGCCACAGGCCATTACAACAGCCAGCAACTGCAGTTGGTAAAGGCAGAGCAGAGGGCCCTTGGCCCCCGCCAACTGCAGGTAGGAGTTGGGAGTGGCCTGGGCCCTAGCATCTGTCTGGAAGTTCCTCAGAACCCGCATCCTGTCTTCTCATTTAGACTCACCGACTCAAGAGAACGTTGTAGAAAGACTAGCTCAAGCTCCTTTTAGTCTTTCCCACACAAGAGACACGGCCAGGAGCCATGAGGGGGAGAAGAGGAGCCACTCTGTGTCCACATGGAGGGGCTGAGTGACATGGGGTGGGCATGGTAGAGCTTGCCCTGAGGTCCCAGTCCCACGAGAGCCCACTGTCCAGAACAAGAAGACCCCTCAGTACTCGGCTTGGCGACGTGGAACGTTTTCTGAGGGTGTGGCAGAATGTTCTAGATCTGGATCTGGGAGGGGGCTGCTCACTGCCATCCACACTCACCCCTCGCCCTATCCAGACCTCTGTGGTTTATGTTTTGTGTCTACACAAGCGTGTTGTGCTGTCACCAGCATCTTTCCCGGGGATCTGCCTTGGTCTGGGGTCTGCAGTTGGCTCCCTCCACCCCCCACCTCACTTCCACCCCCGCAGATGCTCAAGTTTCTAGGCAGAAGCAGAAGTTTTGGTGTCCAGAGTGCCTGGCTCTGGGAGGGAGGGAGCAAGGGCTTCTGAGGCCACCGCTGCCACCTCCCTGCAGTGATCCATCTTGTCTCCGTGGGGCTGGGGAATTGCTTGGAGGCGAAGCCGCATCTTGAATATTCATCTGATTTATGGTCGCAGCCGACAGTTTTATGAGTCCACCCACCTCTCCCTCCAGCCGGCCATCAATCTTCCCTGAGACGGGGCCTCTGCCAGCAGCTCATGAATTAAAGAGGCCCCTCAGGCCCTCAGCCCGCCACGCTCCCCCTGGCGCGTCGTGTCGGAAGAGGACCTGCCCAGAAGTCACAGCCCTGTGCTGTCTTGCTGCAGTGGCGGCTCTGAAGACCTTGGATGACTCTTTCTGGTTATTTGTTTCAAGTGAAAGCAAGTCAGGAGCCCCAAGGCCCACTTTGCTCAAACTCTGAGCCTCGGTTTCCCCGTCTGACTGGGGGGGGCATGCACAGCCCAGTTTCCTCTGCTTATCAGGGTAGAGTCTGGCTGTGTGCCAGAATACAATTGCTGCAGTCACCTTGCTACCAAGAGGACAGGAGCGATTGCAGGGAGGGGCATGACGTGCACAATGAAAGCCCAGAGTCTGTGGGAAAGGGGTCTGTGAACGGCTGGCCCTGGGGAGCCCCCCATGGGCTGGAGGTATTGTAGGTTTTGCCCAGGACATGGCAGGTGATGTAGGCTTTTGTTCCAGGCTTGAGAAGCCATTCCAGAACATTTCTGGAGTCCACCCCCTTGGACAGGAACCCCAAAAGAAGCCTTGTAGCCAAATACTGGACCACCTGGTCCCAGAGTCCCCTGCACCTAACATAGAGCTGGAATAGGATGGGCTAACCTGTGCCCAGTTACCAACACTGGCTAGGTCTGAAAGGGTGAGGGCTGCAGCTGGATGGAGGCCCCATAGCTGTGAGCAGCACATTGGAACCCTGAACCCTGAGACCTTTCAGGGAGCACCCTGCCTCAGGTACCCTCAAAGCTGAGCTACCATACATTCCAGGGCTCTGGTACTGAGCGAGAGATCAGAGAGAGGAACAGGGAGACAGCCCCTAGACTAACTTAGCATCACCTGCTTGTCCCTTGGGGCCTCAAAAGGTCCGGAGCATCAGTCCCCAGGTTTTGCCTGTGAGGAGGGGTCAGAAGGCACATTAGAAAAGTCCCCAAACCCTCATGCCACCGGCCCTACCACAGGACCCAACCTCACCACCTGTGCCTCAGTTTCCTCCAGTACAAAACAAGATCCACAATCCCTGTTCCAGCTGGTTTAGACTGGCTCTGAAGAAGAGCCCAGAGCTGACCTGAGTACTGTAGCACCAGCCCCCCCACCTGCCTCCCCCGTGACTCTAGAGACGCCCAAGCAGCTCCTGGCTTGCTTATGAGAGCAGAGGACCTTGGATGGAGGCTCAGGATGGTGAAATCCAGTGAGAATTTCCTGAAAAGGGGCAGGAGAAGTAGGCCAAATGTCACAAGGGACAAAGTCCTAACTTGTGGAAGCAGCAGGAGGTCGCTGGCCCGGACTTTCACCATTGCTGACCACGCTGGCACTAGTGGTGTTTATCCCACAGAGAGGAGGAGCAACGGTGTGCAGGCAGGGTGAGCCAGGAAGTCAACACCAGCGGAGTCTGGGACAATGGCTTTCCATATCACCTTTGGGTCCCTCTTACGAGCAGGAGCACAGACAGAAAGAGCCATGAGCCTCACTGCCTCCCTTCCTGGGCAGGTATTTCTTCACTGCAAATGAGTGATAGTCTGACTCTTCCTGGCTAGCTACGAGAACTACTTTGCAGCTTCATCTTTTGGAGAGAGAGAGAGAGAGAGAGAGAGAGAGAGAGATAACACCCAAGTGACAATGTTGAAGGGAGAAAGTGATTGGAAAGTCTACAGCAAACAGGGACCTCTAAGAAATCAAAGCAAAACATTAGTTTTATGGATGCTCAGGGGTGTCACTAGATAGTCAAATAGGGTTAGAGGTGTGCACTCACTAACTACATATCCATCTACTGTCCATCTCTTCATCCAGCCATCACACTAGGCAGCCGAACATCTACCCACCTGTCCATCTACCCATCCACCCATCCACCCATCCATTCATCCACCCACCCACTCACCCACCCATCCATCCATTCACCCATTTATCAGTCCATCTGTCTGTCTGTCCATTCATCCAGCCATCTCACTAGGCTGCCAAACATCTACCTACCTGTCCTTCTACCCATATACCTATCCATCCATTCATCAGTCTATCCATTCATCTGTCTGTCCATCTGCCCATCTATCAATCCATCTGTCTGTCCATCCATCTGTTCATCTATCAATCCATCTGTCTGTCCTCCCCATTCATCCGTCTATCCACCTGTCTGTCCATTTATCCACCGTCTAGTCATCCACCCACCCACCCATTATCATCCATTCTCATGTCAATCCTAGTTGCACACATGTGGGTAGGGTGATTGCAGATGCCTGGTCATGTAGACAGCCCGACAGATCGGTGTGTGAACAAGGAAGTGAGAAGATGGCTAACTTCTTGCGCAGATGGATTGTGGGTAGATGGATGGATGTTCTGGTGGCAATTAGATGGATGCACAAGCAGATGGGTGAAGAGTCGGGTAGACTGCTAGCTGGCTGGGACTACTATTCCCATGCTAACTGCCTTGTTCCCAAGGGAAGTAGATCATAGAGGCTTTAGCCCCTGCCTGATGCTGCAAACATCAGCCAGGCCTCAGGGGTCCAAGCCACAGCTCTCACCATCTGATCATTACTGACCCCTCCTCGGCTTTCTGGCTGCTGCCTGCTGGAACTCACCAACGCTCAGGGCAACAGTGTGACATTTCACATTCCCTTTAGCAGTACCTGGCCTTCACTGAACATGGGACCAAGCTGTTTGCTAGCCTCCCCTTGGAGAGGACCCTCAAGTCCCTGCAATAAGGGGCCTTGTTTCTGGGATGAGGGGACACCAAAAAATTCAGTCCCCTCTTGCAGCTGCCTGGCCCCAACCTTCCCACAGCTCTACCAAGCTCCTTAATTACCCTTCAGTTAGAATTTAATTTATTGCTCGGTGGCAAAGCAAGCGCCAGAGAATGAGTTTCCCTGGCAACCAAGTTTTTAAACACAAGATTCTCTGTATTTTCAAAGCCACTTTTCATCTAATTTCCTCCCTGGAAATTAACTTGGAACTCGTCGGCTGCTGGAAAGTCCTGCCTAACAGCAGGCCTGCATGTATGTGTGAAACCATCAAGGCCTTCTGTCCCTGGCAGAGGCCCATGCTGGGAAGTATCTGTTTCTTTCCATCCCTGTTCCAGAACGGCCATTATGAACTGACCATGGGGGCCACTAAACCACCAGTAGCTGGCTTCTGACTTCCGGCCACCCACATTCCCTGGAGGTTAGAGCTGGGGACATGAACCACGTGTCCGGGCCTAAATGCACAGGCCTTGCTGGACTCATGTCCCCAGCTTGAAAAGGGCAGCCAAGGAAGGACTTCTCGGGATTTGGGATACACTATGGAATGGATAGAGGAGAAGTAGAAGGGACAGGTACCAAGTTCCTGTCTCGGTGATAAGGTGGAAGGTGGGTTGAGGAACCGTACAGAGTTACAATAGAGGTGACTGCATGGAAACTGCAGGCAAGAGATGGTGAAGACAGATGAGGCAGGACATCTAGAAGTATAGATGGTTGGAGGATATCAACACAGGTGTCCGAATAGAAGGTGAAAGGGCTGGTCAGTAGGCAGAAAGGAAGGAGGAAAGAAGGAAGAAAGGGAAGGTTGGCTGTTTAAAGAAGTAGGTTGATGAATGGGATGCAGGAATTGGTAGATTTGTGGACAGGTGAGTGGATGGATGGATGGATGGATGGATGGATGGATGGATGGATGGATGGGCAGATGGATGAATGAGCAGGTGGAAAGGTTGATGGGTAGATAGATATGTGAGTAGATGAGTAGATGAATGTATAGTAGAGGTATACTGATTAATGATAAGTGGATGGATGGATGGATGGATGGATGGATGGATGGATGGATGGATGGACGGACGGATGGACGGGTAAATGGGTGGATGGATGGATGGACAGACAGACAGACAGATGGACGGATGGATGGATAGATGGGTAAATGGGTGGATGAGTTTTGTGTGAGTGGGTGAGCTGGTAGATATATGGATGGATGTGTGAGTGAATGCATAGATGGCTGGGTAAGCAGATGAACTGATGAATGAATGGACAAGGCACATCCCAGAGACATCTCTCAGTTACACAGGTTAAATTGCAGGCTCTGGAGAGTGGTCCAGAGGTGTCCATCTCACAATTACGACTACAACAAGAGAGAGAACCTGTGAATTTTAACCACAAGAAATAGTCATTCCTTAAGTGTTGGGACTTGAAGAAGTTTGTCAATGACCCCTCAGAAGGACAGAATATGCCCATGGGACCCATTCTTTAGAAAAGCCAATTCCTATAAACTCATCTAAGCACTTGGGCTGACTCTGAGTGCCAGGCAGCCAGAGGACATTCACTAACTATTCATTGGAAAGTGATGGATTGATCCTGGTCACTTGCCATGGCGGAGAACCATGGCTGCCTGGGGACAGCACAGGCATCGCTTCTCAGTGCACATCCGCACAGCCCACCCCCATCATCACTGGGAGATGTTGGGCCTGCTATCATCTGCAATGGTCTCCGTGCTGTGCCATGACATTCCCGGTACACTAGAGGGTCCAGGAGACATGCTTCTTCTGCTGGGACCACACTGGAAACAGCAAGGTCTCCCCACATCCGACCCAGGTGGCACAGAGGCATGAGGGATGTCTTGGATCACAAGCAAGGTCCTGAGAGGCCATTCATCCACAAAGGCACAAAAAACCAGTAGAGGAGGCCCTGGCCTCTGGAGCTAATGGGACAAGGAGTGACACAGCATGTCCGTTCTACAGAGTTAGAAGGAAACGCCTCATCAGGAGAGGACCACAGGCCTCAGCCGAGGCCAGAGGAGGGTTCAGCTCCCTTTGCATCTCCCTTAACTCCAGCCCCAGCTTGCAAGTTCTCTTCAGACTCAGAACAGTTGTGGGGGCGCTAGCAGAGCTTGCCAGGAGACTGGGCGCGTGGCACACCTAAGCGAGGGCTTGTCCACAGGCCCTGAGACAGTCAGTCTTCATACCACAGCGCTGTGAAAGGATGTTCAGGGCTGTAAGCTCTTGAGTGCTGCACCCTAAAGATGAAACTTCTCAACATAACTCAGGTTCATAAAGCTCTCTGCTTTCCCCACCTCACCCCCTCCCCAGCAGGAAGAAGAGAGCATCAAGAAGACAAACTCACTCCTGCTTTGTCTATAAAGTGCTTAGCTAAGTGCTTGGCATACAGTAAGTGCTCAATAAATAACCATTATTAAGGGAGGGCGCGACAGAGGAAATCGGACAGATCAGAATTTAATTCAGCCTCGTAGATTTATTGTGCTTCTGCCCAAGGGGGAGTGGGGGGGAGAAAAGACAATGACTTCTCTTGCCTTCCCATCTCTCCCCGCGTCTGACTTTGCGGCATTGTCCTCTCTTCCCTTTTGCCTGCAGCCTGTTGAAAAAAAAAACAAACAAACAAACAATAAAACAATAAGAAGAGAAACCAATCTGGCATGCTTGGCTGAGCCCTGTCCCTCCTGCCCACAGCTACCTCGGACTTGATGCTTAGTTTCCCAGGGTCAGGAAGAATCACGTTGATGATGCCAGTTAATTCAAAATGTAAATTTCATCTCCTATCAGCTAATGGCACTGAGCTCTGCTTTACATAGCAGGGAGCAACTGCCTTGGGAGTCGCCAAGCCCCTGGCTCCCTCTCCTCAAACCCTCTCCAATCCTTGAGGCCTACGACCCTGGCCTCTGCCCACTGTGCAGTTAGACCCGAGTTCACCCCTAAGAGGGGAGTTTCTATTAACAATAGGACATGGGGTAGGGGGTGCATGCCATCTCCAGGAGATAGCCTTAGCCTAACAAACCCAGCTGGACCAAACCAGTCTGGAGACAGTCCTGTGCAACTAAGGCTGGCAGGTCCTTTTACCTGGATCCAGAGCCCCAGCCTGAGTAGGGAACTTGCCAGCAAGCAAACTGGGTACAGGTGTCTCCCTTTGCCTGGCCTGCAAAGTTGGCCCTGTACTCTGGGGAATGGCATCTGACATGGTGGCCAAGGTCTTTCTAGTATTAATGTCTTTGGGTGACAAGACCCCAATGCTGTCCTCTCTCTGGTCACCAAACAGGTGTCTTCCTACCTCCCTAAGGGTCCTCCCAGAGCCAGTCCAATGTCTTATTGCCAGACCCAAACGGTTCTTCAAGGGCTTGGAAAGGGCAGGCCAGGACAAAAGGCGAAGAGCCCTGGGGAGTGCCCAGGCTTGTGAGCCTCTTCTGCAGGAATCCTAAACGCCAGGGCCACACCTAGCACCGTGGCTTCCTTCTGCTGGCAGGACTGGTGCAGGTGCCCGTCTCCGAACTAGGGTCTCTTCCCTCTGCTGAGTAGGATAATCTGGAGCCATGGCCATGGTCAAGGTCTGTGCAGGTTTCTGGAACTTGAGGAGCCTGGAAGTCTCAGCTCTGCCACCTGGTGGCCAAGGGACTTTTTGCTGGGCCTGCCTTCTCAGGCCTTAGTTTATTTTTGCTTTCTTTTTTTTTCTCCCTTCCTTCTTTCCTTTCTTTCTTCCTTCCTTCCTTCCTTCCTTTATCTCCTTCCTTCCTTCCTTCCTTCCTTCCTTCCTTCCTTCCTTCCTTCCTTCTTCCTTGATTGCTTGCTTTCATTCTCTCTTGAGACAAGGTTATCTGCGTAGCTCTGGCTATCCTGAAACTCTGTAGATCAGACGGGCCTCAAACTCAGAGATCTGCCTACCTCTGCCTCCCAAGCTGGGATGTGTACCACCACACCTGGCTTATCCAGTCATGAATGAGATGAATTCCCAGGAGCCTCACAGACCTGAAATTAAATGACCTTGAACCTGGGGTAAGCCTATAGCTGTCCCATTGCCTTTAAAACTCTGCCATTTCTTCTAGAAAGAATCCCCATGAGGCATGAATATCTTTTAGCAGGTGACAAACTGCCTGCCTCTAGCTCTCTCTTCAGAAGGCAGCTAGTTTCTGATGTGAGTTAAGTGAATGTTTGTTTATGTTGTATTTTTTATTTTTTTAAACAAACTTTATGAAGCAATAATTCAGAAACCATAAAAGCCTCCCATTAAAATGCACGATTTAATGGATTTTAATATATCCACAGGGCTATGCAAACTTCCCCAACAAGCTGCCTTGGAACGTTTCCCAAAGGAACTTTGTACCCTGTGAGCACGCCTCAGCCTCCCGTTCCTTGGACCCCCATTTTACCGCCAGCCTCTCTGTCTCATTCCAGCCGGCTCTGGTTCTCACGGAATGGACTCTGCCAGCCTGTGTCTTTGCTGACTGGCGTTTCCAGTTATAATGAAGAATGGGCTGTTGGGCTGGGACTGGAGCTCAGTTGGTAGAGTGCTTGCTTAACACACAGAGGCCCCGGTACCACATACACGGGGTAGTGCACAGCTGTGGTCCCAGTGCCTGGACAGAGAGGCAGAGGGTCAGGAACTCAAGAGCAGCCTCTGCTGGACAGAAAGTGTAAAGGCCGTCCTGAACACGGGGGACCTGTCTAAGAAAGGCGAGGAGGAAGAGGAGGAAGGGGGGGTGCACAGGTGTGATGCTGCCTTCTTCCTCTCCCACTGGTTCTGGGTTTGTTTGCTTTTTGTGTGTTTGGTTTGGTTTGCATCACTGGGAATTGAGCCCTAACCCTGATGCTAGCCCTCGACCATCGAGCCCTAGGCCTTGTTCTTAGCTTTGATTTTGAGACCAGGTCTCGACAAGTTGACTAGGGTGACCTTGAACTCACTCTGGAGCCCAAGCAGGCCTCGAACTTGTGATCTTGCCTCAGCCAACTGAGCAGCAGGGTGACAGCCCTACGCCACCACCCCGGCTTCCATGCGTGCTTTTCCAGTGGACAGAACTGACCTTCGGCTCAAGCCGCCGTCGCCTATGGGTGGTGGAACTCATTGGCGATGTTGGGCATCGGCGCTAGGGCCTGCCCGCCCGAGAACCCTTGCCAGAGCTGCTCTGACCTGGGGTCTGCTCTGCTCCCTTCCCCCTCCCCCATGGCACTGTGGGAAGAGGGACATGAAGAAAGTGCAGGAGTGACTGTCAACGTGTCTGTCCGAGGGACAGAGGGACAGACAGCTGCAGGCTGCCTCCCTCTCCCCATGCCTGCATCTGCAAGTAGAACCTACAAGTTTAATTATGCAATTAAAGTAATTTTCCTGGGCTGAACAAATATTTACAGCATATTTCGCTGTAAATTGCTTCGCCTGGAGAGTAGGCCTGCCACTCAGGCTGGCAGACACTGGCTCATTTGCATATCCCATTACCGAGGGGCTCAGGGCCCAGCCAGGCCACAGGGCCTGGGCTGCGTGGGCAGGGCCCTCGGGAGAATGTCAGCCACGTAAATGTGCTCTTGGCCCCACTCCGAGGCTGCTGTGGACTCAGTGACGTCCATTGCTCTGCTGTGACGGTCCCCAAGTCCCTGCTCTACGCATTTCAGAGACCTCTGAGCTTTTGTCCTGATGCCGAGAGGGACCCAGATGGCTAAGAGAGCATGACTCAGAGACATGGTTCTGTAATAATCAACTCCTCATTGATCGTGCCCAGCTGCCGTCCTGACGGGGGAACAGGCCTACTGAAGTGGGCTTAGCTTGAGGCCTGAGCCTCTCCTGGGCCCTCACTGTGCTGAGCTTCCTGTGAGAGCCAGGCAGGAAAACCAGGGTAGGCAAGAAAGCCACGGGTTCCAACTGACCCCACCCAACAGCCACCATTTGTCCCTGCAAAAGGCACTTTACATATCTCAATGGGGGTCACATGCCGTGTTTCAGCAGTAGAGGGGGCCTCCTGCTCTGATCTAGACACTGGCTTGCAGCAAAGTTCTGCGGGCTTCTGTGGGATGGCAGGTTCTGGGGTCAGGGACAAGAGGGACGATGTGTACAATCTGCTGGTAGAGGTGGGGGGCCCCAAGACATGAGTCTAGAGCAGAGGCTGGGTCTGGGGACAGACACTGCCTGGGGACAGACAGACACTGCCTGGGGTGGGGACAGACACTGCCTGGGGAGTGTGTTCTTCCATTCCAACGGCTACCCCATGCTCACTCTGGAAGAACTACAACGTTTGCCAGTAATTCCTGCGGCTGGGCTTTTCCAGATGTCCCAGGCCTCGGCCACGCGGGATGGCAACTGGGCCTTCAGCACCTGGTGCTCTCTTGGGGCAGATGTGAAGTTTTTCTTAGGAAGCACTCTTTGCTTTCCTCCTCCCCGCCCTCCCTCCTTCTCTCCCCCTTTCTTTCTCTTTGCAATGCGGTGATGTAGCCCAGGGCCTCTGCACGCCAGAGCCACATACCGAGCTATGAACACGCAAAGGTAGCTCAGGAAAGCACCTCAGAAAGGAAGACTTGCTGGACGCAGGCTCGGGCCCCTTTGAAGGGCTGCGGTGACTGTGGAAGTTGGCACATTGAGAGAAAGTTGTTCACGGTCCTGAGTGTCCTTCTGTCCCAAACCATGACATCTATGAGAACCGAGGGTGGGGATGGGGCCACTCGTGAGCCACGGTTGCTCATCAGTTGATGAGACAGGGGAAAGGTAAGGCCCCACCATGATATGGCTCCCACCCAGCCGCAGGGAGGACCTGCAGTAAAGCAGAAATTATTGTCCTCATAGGGCCCTTTTCTGTGTCACACCCCCTCAAACATCCTCAAGAAAATTCACATCTGCCCATTTTACAGCAGGTGAGTCACGCTGAGGAAAGAGGTAGAGCCTGGGTTTGTCAACTTGCAACCATAGTCTCCACAGAACCCAAGGCCTGCACTGGGCTGTGTTGTCCCTTTTCATCTTCATACCTTACAGGGCTAGCTCTGTACGGAGGGCACGGGTGAGGCACAGGAGGACCCCGCTGGCACATGTCTGGGACTGTCAGCTAGGAAGGAGGAACTGGGGGTCAGCTCAACCCCACAAGCAAACCCACAAAGAGCCCCAGCTCATGTGGCCCAGTCAGGGACACAGACGGAGGGAGTCACCCCAGCCCATGAGAAGCCCGCGGTCTGGTTCGGGATACAATCCTTAAAGGGGGCTGCTGAGTCACCTACGGTTTCCAGGTGGGGAAACGAGGCCTTCGGTGAGTGGAGCCCTGAGGGAGTGTGGGCCTGTGGAGGTGTGGGGAAGGGAGAGGCCCTAGGTGTCTAATGAGTGTGGGTCCCAGCCAGCAACGGGGTGTGGCAGAGGAGGCTGAAGTGATCTGGCTGCTCCCAGAAAGGAAGCCACCTTCGGAGAGAACAAGTACCTAACTGCAAGGCCAGGGCACCATATAACACACGATATAAAGTTTATGGTTTGTTTAGACTTCTGGAACAACCAATAAGGAAGGGCGCAGAGAAACCCGGGAGGGCTCAGGCTGACCCTGGGCCGACCCCTGCAATCTCCCTTCCCAGGCCGCCCGTGGGGCAGCCAGCGTGCTGCGGACACGGGAGTGGGATTAATGCTCTCCCCCTGGGCCCGAGGCAGCTGAGAAGAGTGTTGATCACGAAAGGGCTTACAGCAAAGGCCTGTGTCTGTCCACAGCGCCCTTCTGGAGGAGGCTGAGCCCCTGAGCTCAGATCCTCCTGAAGGCTTACCTTAAGCCCTCTGCATCCAGCTGTGCAAACACACAGGTCTGCCGGAAAGCTGCTAAAGAGCGCCCACTAGTGGCGGCAATGGCTCTGCTTTCTCTCCCGGCCTCCTTCCCCACCCACCCACCCCCAGCCTCTGACAAGTTCCCTCCTTTCAAAGGCAGTGCTGTGGCTCCCCCAGGGTCTCGGAGGAGCAGGAGTAAACCTCAAGGTTTTTCAGCAGAGCGCTCTCCCTTTGCTAGTTCAAGTAAAAAGAAAAACCAAAGCCAATGAAATTCAATTTTCCTATAAAAGTTTATTTTGTAATTTTTTTTCCCCAAGAAGTGGTCAGGATGCCTATCTCAATTATGTAAAGAAAGGTAAGGAAGGGCAGTGTATAAAAATAACTTAAACATACATTCTAGCAACAAAGCAACATCTTTCTAGTTACAACATTCTAGCAACATCTTTCTAGTTACAACAGCAGATAAGCTTCCCCAAGATTTTCCCCAAAGGTATTAAATATTTTGTAGACAATTGGACAGACAGGCACACACACACACACACACACACACACACACACACACACGCACACACGTGCGCACACACACATATATACAGCTCAAGTATGTTTTCTGTGCATTTTAGCTAACCGCTACAGCTAAGGTGAGAACCTGGATTCCTGAGTGACCTTGAAGGAGAACAAACCCGTGTCATTGTCAGAGCAAACCTCGGAGCGTGCGCTGTGATTCCCCGCCCAATTGCTTTTGTCCCTAGCCTGTTCTCTGTGGTACTCCCCCGACTAATAGAAGGTGCCTTTCTGATCTACTCAGCGTTGTGTTAGCTATCTCAAAGCTGGGGCAGGTCTGGCTTCTGCCGGGCTCCCAGTGCATGCTGGGAAGGGCTGACTCGAAAGATGCCCAGGCTATGACTACATCTGGCTGATTCTTTGTCTCAGGGCTTGCAGTTCCCTCTCAATTTCGTAGGGGAGGTCAGCGTTGACTTGTTCTTCCAGGTACTGGCCGATCTCCCGCACCTCCTCCTCCCAGAACTCCTTGGAGATCCCTAGGAGTTCCTCCAAGTTGACGCCCCCCAGGCCTTTCAGGTTCAGGGCGTTATCCTTAGGGAGGTAGCCAATGGGCGTGAGCCTGGCGCTGTCTTCCCCATCAATCCTGTTGAACATCCACTCGAGCACCCGAGAGTTCTCTCCAAAGCCCGGCCAGAGGAACTTGCCGTCGCTGTCCTTGCGGAACCAGTTGACGTGGAAGATCTTGGGCAGCTTGGCTGCTGGGCGGTGAGCCATGCTCAGCCAGTGCGCTAGGTATTTGCCGAAGTTGTAGCCAAAGAAGGGTCGCATAGCAAAGGGGTCATGCATGATGACCTTGCCTGTTGAACAGAGACCACTATTTGCCTCTGACTCCATCGGGCCAGATTCACTCTCCCCGTCCCCCCACGGCAGAGGCCGACAAGAGGGCTTGGAGTGTCTTTCCTGGGGTTTGGGGCCCAGACTTCGACTCACCCTTGTGCTCTGCAGCAGCTGTGGCCTCCGATCTCATGGCTGCTCCCACAAACACCCCATGCTGCCAGCTGAGGGCCTCATAGACAAGGGGGACACCTTAAGCAGGGAGAAAATGCTCATTAAAGACTCAGACATCCAAACTCTGTGCCTCTGTTCAGCCAAGCAGTGGCCTTCTTTGAATGAGGAAGTTTCACTCTGTAGCTTAGGGTAGCTCCTAACTCATAGCATCCCTCCTGTCTTGGCCACCCAAGTGCTAGGATTACAGGTGTGAGCCACCCTGCCTGACAAGGAACATTTTCTGCTGAGTTTGGTCTTATATCTGCAGAGACAATAAACACCCCTAAACCCTGTCACTCCAGAGAGGTCTCTCTGTGACTCAGAACGCTGGCCCTCTATCTCAGATCACACAGATCCAGAAAGGCCACTGGGGAGCAGAAGGCTAGCCCTACGTTTAAAATGGGAGCAGAAGGCTAGCCCTACATTTAAAATTGTCTGGTTAATATGGGTATAGAGGGAAGAGAATCTTTTGAACCAGTTCAGGGAGGGGGGTGAGACTCCCTGGATTTCTCTGCTTCGCCATACTCTAGGTTCCCAGCCAGAACAGAAAGCTGCCTCACCTGCAGGTCTACGACCACCAAAAATGATGCCCTCAATGGGCACACCTTCTGGAGACTCCCAGGCAGGGTCGATGATGGGGCACTGGCTGGCTGGGGTGCAGAATCTCGAGTTGGGATGGGCACAGGGTTCCTCTGCAAGAGAGAGATCTCTTAGCGTGTGGCCCAGATGGTGGCACCCACAAGCTAGAGCCCGCGGCCCTCTGGGGAGTCTCACCATCCTGCGGACTCCACCCCTTGTTCTTCCAGGAGGTGATGGTGACACCTGGAGCCAGCGGCTCATCCATCCCCTCCCAGTAAACGCCGCCATCGCTGGTCTCGGCCACGTTGGTGAAGATGGTATTCCTCTGGATGGTCTTAATGGCGTTGGGATTGGTCTTCACCGAGGTGCCAGGAGCGACTCCGAAGAAACCGTTTTCTGGGTTGATAGCCCGTAAGTTGCCTGGAAAGTTGCAAATCACGGAAAGGAAGTGTGAGCTGGAGCCGGGCACAGTAGAGTCCTTAGCACTTTGTGGACTGTCTCACCTGCTAAATTCCCCCTCTCTCCTCCCTCCCTAAACCGCACATCCATCCATTAGATCCACACACCTTTCCCCTCTTCACATCTCCCACAGCACACCCTCTTTATTTTCTTATTTATTTTGCATGTGTATATGTGTGCATGGGGTGGAGTGTGAGCATTCCAGCGCACACGTATGTAGGTCAGAGGATAGCTCTGCAATACCCTCCAAACAGATGCATGTGTGTGAGCAAACAGCTTCTCATGGCCCCCCCTCTCCAGAAGGTCCTCACAAAATGCCTGCAGATAACACTGCTGAGGCCTGGCTGACTCTGAACTCACACACGCAATGCCCAATGCCAGCCACTGAGGAGAAGGTGGCATATTTAAAGCCAGCCACTCACCAGGGGTCATAACTGTCACCACCAGACCTGGAGACTCACCTTGGGCATCGAACTTCATCCAGGCAATGTCATCACCCACACACTCGACTTTCCACCCGGGGAGGGTGGGGTTCATCATGGCCAAGTTGGTCTTCCCACAGGCGCTAGGGAAAGCTGCTGCCAGATATTTCTTCTTGCCTTCTGGGTTGGTCACGCCCAGGATCTGCAGGGATAAGGATGGCATTAAGATCTCTAATCTTTGAAACTGTCGCAAGGAAACCCACCGCAAAAGAGAAGGACAAGGGGTGTGTGTCTTCAACAAAAACATGGGCCAGTCTTTCAAACTAAGGGAGGGTGGGAGAGGGGGTAGAGAATTAAATGGAAGAGGGATGGGAAGAGAGGAGGGGGGAGAGGAGGGGAGGGAAGAGAGGAGGGGAGGGAAGAGAGGAGGGGAGGGAAGAGAGGAGGGAAGGTTGAGATGGTACTGTTAATAAGAAATGCAGACCTGTGCTCCCTCCTGCCCCACAGGTCTGGGGATGCCCTAGGGTCTCCCCAAAGGTGGATCCTCAGATCCATTCCTTGGGTATCAGGGTAAACTGATGAGTTGCAAAAAGAATAAAATCCCCAAGTTCACTCTTGCTGCAGTGTGTCTGAGCTGTTTCCAAAGAGATGAACACTTAGAATCAACTTAGTGTCCCCGACCCTGCCCTCAAGTCCTCAGAGGTTGGAGAATCTTGACATGGCTCTCCTTTGGCACCCCAGGCCCTCCACATCTCTGCCCAGGATCTGCTGACCACTCACCAGCATGTGCTCTGCCAACCACCCCTCCTCCTTGGCCAGCCGGCTGGCAATCCGCAGCGCAAAGCATTTCTTCCCAAGCAGCGAGTTCCCACCGTAACCGCTTCCATAGGAGATGATCTCCCTGCGGTCCGGAAGGTGGGCAATCAGTGTCAGCTCGGGATTGCAGGCCCAGTTGTTGACCAAAGGCTCTGAAAACAAGCAAGCAGCCCGTGAGTGTGCAATGCACATTGCTTCCCAGGTCTCCTGGCTGGCCTTGAACCAGCTGCGGAGCTGAGAATGGCCTGGAACTTCTGATCTCCTGACTCCACCTCCTGGATGCTGGGATGATTGGCCTGTCTCGCCAGGTTCAGTTTACCTGGTGTCTGGGATGGCGCTCAGGCCTCAAGCCTGCTAGGCGGGCGCTCTACCCCCTGAGCCACACCCCGAGCCCTCCACTCACTGTGGATCTGGAAAGAATGCACTTACTTTCTAAGGGAAGAGGGCACCCCACAGAGTGAAGGCACTTGATAAACTCCCCGTTGCCCAGGGCCTCCAAGACCGGTGTCCCCATCCGTGTCATGATCCGCATGCTAGCCACCACATAGGGCGAGTCTGTCAGCTCGATACCAATTTTGGCCAGAGGCGAGCCCAGTGGCCCCATGCTGAATGGGATGACATACATGGTGCGACCTACAGAGGCAGATGGGTGGGAGTGGGTAGGAAGTTACAGAGGCTCACAAAGCGTCCTCACACCAACTTCCGAGCAGGACCTACAATCATGTCTCCTGTGTCGTGTCCTGTCGGCCACCAGACTCTGGTTTGCCAAAATTAAAGTTCTCATCATCCTCCCATTTGGCTGCACTAACACTGCTTTAAATCCACGCGGATAAGAAGCATTTAATTAATTAATGTATTATTTCTATTTTATCTATTTGGTATTATTTATTGAGCCCAAAGGCCTTGCGTATTCTAGGCAAGCACTCTGCCACTGAACCACACCAGCAGCCCCCTCCCCGTTCAGATTTTATTCTGAGACAAAGTGTAAGTTGCCCAGGCTGCAAGTTTGAATCCCCAGTTTCTCAGTGTCTGGGAAGACAGGTGTGTGCCACCAGGACCAGCAGAGAGAACTCTAATATTCCTGTGTCGCTGTCCATCCGACAGAACTGGGAAATACATGTTCGCATCTGGCCACTATGCAGCTCCGGCCACCATTAGGGACATGAACTACGTACACAGAGCACTGTGAGGCTCGGGGTTCGGGTCCTCTCACCTTTCATGCACCCAGGGAACCTGGCGTTGAAAGCTTTCTCAAAGTCCCTTTCCGACATCCAGCGGCCCAGCTGGCTGGGGCCATTTTTGGGGATGGGCACTGTGTCTCTCTGCTCTTGGGTGATGATGACAGTCTTGCTTTCAATCCTGGCCACATCCCTGGGGTCAGTCAGAGCCAGCCAACTAAAAAAAGAAGAAAGTAGGCGTTATTTCAGCAAAGCATCCTTAGGGATATACCCTCTTGCCCATGTCAGGGTCTTCCAAGTCTAACGGGACACAAGGACATTGGCCAAGTCTCCCAAATATGGAAGTCAAGCCAACAGGGACTTGACCATGTTGACATTGGCTATACCACGAGCTGTCCCTGAGGAAAGGGGCTGCTTTCCGTGGTTATCTAGAATCTGGTGGCTGGCTGTGCTAACCTCACAGGGTGTCTGGACTCTGGTTATTGTGTTAAGTTTCTCCTCAGGTGTTTCCTACAGACTCCAAGAAGGTGGCACTGGGGACCCTCTGGGCCGAAGGGACTCACCAGTTGTCATACTTCTTCAGCTTGCGAATGACACCCTCCTCCTGCATATGGTCCAGCAAGCGCCCATACTCGTCCTCAGAGCCATCACAGATGTGGATATGCTCCGGCTGGCACAGCTGGGCATTGACTTCCACGAACTCCCTCACTGCCTGGGACAGGCTGTCGAGGCTGCCCTGGATGACCTTGGCAGAAAAGTCTAGCCCATTATGCAGCTGAGGAGGCATCTTTGCAGCCGTGTGGGAGAGCAGGGGTTCCGGTGTCACCTGAAACAGAAAAATAGGCTCCTGAACACCGACTGGTGTGGCCTCCTTGCAGCCTCTTCTGTAGACTTTGCATGGGTCGCACGTGGCCAGGGAGCTGTGGTTGTCAGGGTGAAGACAGCGAGCTGTCCCATCACTGGTTTCAAGAAAAAGGGAACGAAATGAAAGGACCCTACCTACCTTTCTTCCTTCCGGAAGGTCTGGGTTAGAGATGGAAGGGTACCTTGCCGGATTTTCCCTGTTGACCGAGGGCGTGTCCCAGAGGGAAGGGCCGACTGTGCCTGACAGCCAAGCCTTCCTCGCTTTAAATACTATGCAGAAGGGTGGACAGCCCTGCCCCTTAGCTGTGCCCGGAGGCTCGCCTCTGACGTAAGGGGCAGGCCTTTGGATCATAGCCACAGTCAGCAAGGTCTGGGACTGACTTAACACCATAAACCCCAGGAAGATAATGATTGAACTTGATGTTGTTAATGAGTGTTGGGAGGCCTCAGGCCCCGCTGTCTGCCATAGGGATTCCTTACACAACGTTTGATCGAGGAGACTTTGACCCTGCCTCTTGCTGATGCAAACTACGGCCCCTTTTCTTGACGGCAGGCAGGGGTCAAGGCCAGGGCAACTTATCGGACTTCGTATGTTGTTGGCAGCACACTTTGTGTGCCAGTGACTGCTGGTTGTCAAAACACTGTGAGGCATCACCCACGAGGTCAAAGGTCATGAGAAGAGAACCCTGGCTCTGAGACGCTCGCCTTCCAGACAAACATCTGCACCGGTTGGGATAGCTAGAGTGTGCTGCCCCGCCAGGTGCCGGGCGGATTCTCTGGCTAGGAGGGTATGGGCTGCTACAAGCTTTGTTATAAGAGGGCACAACAGTCCCTAACAAAACACACTGCTTCCTGCTTTCGTGTTTCAGGTCAGCACATTCGTGACTACTGCCTGAAGTGGAACGATGAAAACCCTGGGTACAAACCGGGAAACGGAGGCAGAAGGGTCAATCAGCAGGTCCCAGCTGGCTGGTTAGAGCCCAAAGGATATGCATACAGACAGCTACAGACAGAGCGCCACGGGGCCCCTTGTAAAGCACTGTTGCCTTTTCTAGACCTTTAGTGGGTTCTTCAGGAAGTTCTGTGTTAGGCACAATCACCCTTGCAGCTGCTTGGATACTTCTTGCAAGTCTGGGAGTCTAGGGAGGGGGGCGGGGGAGGCTGGCAGCTCTGCTGGGTCACAGTTGAGCAGTGGGACCTTTATCACAGTTGTGAAGAATCTTCTGTGCAACCCACAGACCTTCATTCCAATTGAAGGAGCCTCCAGCTTGCTCACTGCAGTTTAGAGGGAAGTGAGCGAGAAGTCAATGCAAACAGGCCAATGGCCAGGCCCATCTGCCCACAGCTGGCCCCAGAGGAGGTGGCAGGGGCTTTGCTACCTTCCCTGTGGGCAGGGAGATGATCCCACAGGCAGCTCTGAGACTGATGGCTGAGACCTGTGTCAGATTGGAGGAGCATTTAAGGCCGCCCAGGCACAATGCTTCGGGCTTGGCTCACTCTGCAGAGTTATGTGATACCTATTGCCTCCTGCACCCAAATTGCCACCTCTCCGGGGTCCATCCTGGGGGCTTTCCATGCCAGTGTGGAAGAAGGTGCTTCCTATTCTGGTCACCAAGACTGATCAAGAGGGGTGGCCTCACCCCAAGCAGACTGTGCTGTGTCTAAACCCAGCCAGTGCGCCTGGTTCAGTAGCCGACAGACCCTCTCTCCCCACCAGGTGTGGGCTAAGCCAGCCATTCGTTCCTGTGCGCTCTTCCTCTGCCCTCCATGGCCAAGCCCCATTCTGCTGCTAGGTTTGAGTCCCTGGAAGGGAGTTTTAAAGCACCCGGCACACATCCAAGGCACCTCTGTGGTGAGTCTCCTACGAGAGACATGGCCAGTCCAGTGATGGTGGAGGAGCAGTGTCCCCACGGCGTCGCAAACAGTCTGTACCCTACATGCACTGTGCAGGGGTCCAGTAGCACCCGTGCCATGCCTCATCAAAATGTCACGAGGCAGATAGACACTGGGTTACAAAATGACCTGGAGGACCATGGTCCTCCGGGAGAATTGAGATACGATTTCAGGCCCACAAGAGGCCGTACTGGGCAGCCCTCCCGCCCCCTCCCAGGGACGGTTGTGGTCCAGCTCGCCTTCCTAGTGCTTCATCTTGAATAGCCCCCAAGGAAAACCTAGGTGCTGACTGCCAGCTGCCCTGCTGTGGTTCCCAGAGAGTCCTGGGCCCATCTCACGGGGGACAGGGGGGTCAGTGCTTGTACAGGACAAGTGGGGGCCGGGAACTCCCACTGGTGGGACTTTCCCATGTGGCTTCTCACACAAATATGGGGAGACCCCACACCCCATGTTTCCTTCAGTCAGGGCAGCTTCCTGTCAAGTGTGAATCCTTCTTTCCCAATGTAAAGCTGCTTAGGAGAGAAAAGAAGGAGTCCAGACACAGAAACAGATTCAAAATTATACTGCTGGATTCTCTAGAATACCAGAACTTTATACGTATTATATAATATATATATGACAACATGTCTCGGCTGGTCTCCTGTATACGCAGGAATCCTGAAGGAGCAGGCTGCAAAGCCAGTGGAGGGCTGGGTGCGCTGATGAGGGCAGGCAGGCAAACAGCAAAAGCTTCCTTCTCCCACTGTCCTTGTACAGGCTTCCAGCTGAAGGCCTATCCTGGATTAAAGTTGTGTCTTTATGGGCGGTTGTGGCAAGTTTAACTCCAGGAGTCAAGAGGCAGAGGCAGGAGGACCTCTGTGAGTTCAAGGATAGCCTGGACTATGGAATGAGTTCCGGGACAGCCAGAGCTACACAGAGAAACCCTGTCTTGAAATACCAAAAACCGAAGAGAGAAAGAGAGAGGAGAACCCCTGCCAGGTATGGTATAATCTGGTACCCAGGCGACAGAGGGAGGAGATTTTGACCCATACAGTGGTCCTGTGGGAAAACAACAATGCTGCATACTCTTGGCCCGTCTCCATATCCACAGCCTACATCCTGTGGGAACATCAATGGCTGTATTTGCATCCAAACTAGGATCAATAGTGATGACACAGACAGTGGCTATGGACTCTGAGGTCACAACTGTCTTTCCAGATGTGCTTACACATGTCCCCAGAAGCCACGAGATAGGCAGATACAGCTGACCCATACATTTAAGGAGTCATTTCAACCCAATGCCTCCAAACATGGTCTGTCCCTCCTGATGCCCCTGACCATCTGAGCAGGTCGAAGGGAAGTAGCTGTCCATACTGGGCAGCGCAGCAGCCTGATGCATTTCTCCAGACAGGCTGTCTCCTGGACGACTGTGGAAGTGGGTGGTAGACAGCCCACACAGGACACAGCAGCCAGGAATCAGTGTGGGGGCCATGGCTGTGCCCCTGTCTGTAGAGTGCTTGCCTAGAATACACAGTCCTAAATTCAATCCCCAGCGCCCGTACATTAGACATGGTGGATGGATGCAGGGGAATTAGGCATTCAAAGTCATCCTTAGCTACATAATAAGTTCAAGATCAGACAGAGTGACACGGGACCCTGCCTCCAAAAAAAAAAGGGCAATCTAGCCCTGGCCAGGTCCCTAGATGGGTGGGTGGATGGATGGATGGATGGATGGATGGATGGATGGATGGGTGGGTGGGTGGGTGGGTGGGTGGGTGGATGGGTGGATGGGTGGCCATGGGCCTGTACCTCCCTACATGGGTAGCAAGGTAAGACAACTGCCAAGAGGCCACTCTGTTCAAGGACCTTAGCTCCTAGGGACTCCTACTGGCAAAACTGAAGATAGCTGTTTGCTTTGTTGTTGGTTTTGTTTTCTACATGGAAGCAAGAAACAGTGTGGATCCCACACATTGGATTTTCACATCCCCAAAGGCATTTTCACAATCCCCCCCCCCACTTAGGCCTCTACTGCCCATAGGCTACGGAGAGGCACCTGGATGGCCTTTCGGTGGAAGTTCCCGACAGCAGAAAAGCACTGCAGCCTGGACTCATCTCCAGGGTGATTCAGGTCACCCACCCCAACTATATTTGTCAGGGACAAATATTTAGATGTTCTCTCTGCAGCCTGGGGGAGGGGGCATTGGCCATTGAATGAATGGTGAATTGAAAAAAAAAAATCTCTAACATCTCCTAGGTTCCCCTGTAGCTGTTTTGAATTTAACCTCTTAAAACAAAACAAAACAAGAGGCCAGCACTCGGGAGGCAGAAGCAGGTGGATCTCTATGAGTCTGAGGCCAGCCTGGTCTACAAAGTGAGTTCCAGGACAGCCAGGGCAAACAGGGAAACCCTGTCACAAAAAAACAACAAAGACAAACAAACCAACAAAAAAAAGGCCTTGTAGTCCAGCCAACCCCTCTTTTAGTAGATGTTGGAAAAATTTGAGGGCAGCATGATGAGAAGGATCGAAAGCCTATTTTGGGTGCAGAAGAGTCTCCAATGTCTGTCCCTCTGTGCATCTCCACATGGCCTGGGACACCTGTGGTCTCAAGCTGAGAAACCTTGACCTTAAAGGATTCTGTCATGCCACAGCTTTCCCCAAGAGTGCCCTGGATCACTTGTCTGTCCTTTTATTATTATTATTATTATTATTATTATTATTATTATTATTATTATTATTATTATTACATCTGCCTGTGTCTGGAGAGGTCAGAGGACAACTTTCAGGAGTCTGGTCTTTCCACACTGTAGGACATGGGGATTAACCCCAGGTATTCAGCCTGGGGCACAAATGTCCTACTATTCTAAGCCTCACCATCTCTGCTTGCATGTATTCTAGAACAAAGAAATGAAAGAAAAAAAAAAAAACTAAGATGAAAGCACCTAACTCGGGGCTCAGGAATAAGGTGTGACTTTCACAGCAGAGGTGGATCCAGGAGATGCATGGGAGATGCACACATCTCCGCTGTTGGAGCCTTCAGGGATGAGATCTCTCCATTGCGGGCAGTGCTGACCCATGGAAAAGGGGATTCCCAAGACCCTTCTTCCGTTTGAGTCTGTGGTGCTGAGAGGTCAAGCTCATGGCTTCTTACGTGCCAGAGAAATACAGGACCCCTGACCTCCACCCCCAGTTCTTAATGATTTCTTCTTTTAGAGACGGAACTGGCTCTATAGCCCAAACTTGTCCGGAACTCACAGATCCCCTGTGTCTGACTCCTCGGTGCAGTGATTACAGGGTTCCTCCACATCTGGCCTTGCAAGTTTTCTTGTGATTTCTCCATCAGGCTGGATGACAGGGTAAATGGCAGAGTAGATGGCAGAGTCTGCCATGTCATATGGTGATTCTCTGAAAACCAACATCACGTGTCACCCCAACCCATGAACAACCTGCCCCAGAGCTCAATGTCACCTCTGTATGGTGTTGTCAGTTAGCTACTACAGCCACTTGGGTTCAGGGGACTCTTCTTCACCTCAAGCACAATCCAGCAGACAGAGGGTTTTATTTTGAGATCACCACACTCCTTGCCTTGACCCTGAAGGGTTGCAGCTTGCAGCTAAAGCAGCTCAGAGAAGATGAGGTCTACACAGTCTGCAGGTCCTGCAGGACCCTGAGACTTAGGGCAAACTCCCCCAGATTCTTAGTTACCCCAGAAGCCTGCCCACACTGCACTCTGCCTAACAGTACCATGCAGCATCGACAGAGCTATGAACTCCAAGGTCATTGCCATTGGCAAACGTCTGTCCCTTTGTCACAGAATACTGTTCCAACTTCAAATGCCCAACTTCTCTCTCACCTGCTTAGGACAGTGGGTCACCTCTTTCTGTTGGAGTCTTGAGAAAGATGTGTCTTTCTGTCCCCAGCCCCCTTTTATGAAAGGATAAGATTTCATTTTTCAGGCCAGGCTAGCCTCAACCTTACAGGTCCCAAGTAATGGGACTCCAGGTATTGGGCCACCACAGCCAGCTAGGGGAATATCTTTCATTTGGTGTGCACAGGCCACTGCAGGACCCTTCTTGCCTGTCATCAGGCACGCAGCTTCGATAACCACAAGACTGAAAAGGAACAAAACGAAAAGTTCAAGTCTGTGCTAATTAGCTCACCCTCTCCTCGTTCTCGCCTTCTGTTTGCCTGTTCCCGCACAAAGGGAAGTTGATTTTTACCTAAAATTTCCCTGTTCCCAATTATTCTGATCTTTGATTTCCACGTGGCTTCCCCTGCAGACTCCGAACAACCCTCACATTGCTTGGAATGCTTCCAGCTGCACACAGCCAGGACTTACACAAGAGCCGTGAGATGCAGCCCAGTAGGGTCTTTCAGGGGACTGCACAGGGTCCCAGCAGCCCCACAGTGGCCCCTTCTGACTCCACCGCGCAGCCATGCCGCCAGGCAGCTCTCCTGGTCCTCTGACCGCGATGGAAGTCTCCCTTGACTTCACAGATGTGAAGTAAGTGAGTCCAGTTTCTGAAAGTTGACTTCAAAGACAAGAATCAGTTATCACTGAGAACAGTAGCAAACTCACTCCCCAAGAAGCCATCACTGTGTCAGGCAGAGCATGGGCAAGAAGAACGAATTGCACAGCTACCACACACACAAAATCCAACGCTTCTATTCTGCAGTGAGAAAACGGATCTACTTTGGGGTGTAGTTAGCTCTGTTGAAGGATGTAATTGCTTGGGAACTAAACGCACCCCTTCCCCGAGCTCCCTCGTAAGCAGGCACTCTTCCCTGCTTGGACCTGCTGCTCAGGACAAAAGTGTCTTTTCTGACCCTTGCTGGGAAGAATGTCTAAAACTCAGTAAGTCCAATGCACTCTGTCAGCTCCTCTACTGACAGGGGCAGAATTTGCATGGCCCAGGTTGAGGGACACACGCCCAGGCTGGAAATCTGGTCACCAAGACTGAGCAAATGCTGGGGCTCGGCTTCAGATACCAGAAATACTTCCCAGTTGGATACGGAGGGAATCAGGCTCCCAGGGACTGCTGTGTTCACAGCTGGAGACTAAAGCAGGCTGCACACATGGACAAACACACTCCCAATTTGTCTGGCAAACGACCAGAGTCTGATGAGAAAACATGCTTCAAGAGGCAGCCACACAAGGTTAACCGCAGTAGAAGAGAGAAACTTGCATTTTGCACCAAGAGCATAAAAGCAGCTGCAACCGCAGCCCGCAGCACAGGTGGGGTGTCTGTCTCTCACTTATCCGGTATTGCAAACAGCAGGAGGACTCGGGTGCCTATTAGGTGTCATCCACACCTGATCTGTAGTACATTGCTCCTCCCGCAGGCCACACCTATCCTATCATTTTCTACGGAAAACAGGCTTGGTCCAAAGGAGCCTTGGGACAAGAGGCCACATTCTGAACCCTTTGCTCTGCCCAACACCCACAAAGCCAGGGTGCTGTCTGGAACCCAGCTTCTGTCCTGGGAGCCCCAATTCCACTTCCAGATCATAGGTCTATGGCTCTCTCTCCAACTCACGGGGAGGCATATCAGCAATTGGAAACTTCTTTTTAGGTATGGGACAGAGGAGTCAGAGAGATGGCTCCGTCACAAAAGTGCGTGTCATAATCATGAGGACCTGAATTCTACTCCTACCCCCACACAAAAGGTAGGCACAACAGCACACACCCATCCATGTTCTTAACACAGGAGAAGGGGAGGGCGGGCTCCTGGGGTTCAGTGGCCGGCCTGTCTAGCCCAGTTCCTACGACTCCAGGGTTATCTGAGAGACTGTCTCCAAAACTAAGGTGGAAAGCAGTAGAGGAAGACACCAGTGCTGACACTCACACACACATACACACACACACACACACACACACACACACACACACACACACATACAATGCACGCACACACGCAGGTATGCACACGTGCATATAAACATGTACACACAAATGCACACACACAACCAGCCACACAGCAAGAAAGACTTGATTTCCTCCACAGTGACGAGTGGGAAGTCAAGGTGTTTGGGTCAAAACATTTTTATAAACATATGCTTTTAACAGGTGGATCTCGAGGGCGGCGGTGGCGCACACCTTTAATCCCAGCACTTGGAGGCAGAGGCAGGCGGATCTCAGTGAGTTTGAAGCCAGCTGGTCTACAAAGCGAGTTCCAGGACAGTCAGGATTGTTACATGTGTTGAATGTGAGAAGCAAGCTTCAGAAAATATTCTTCGTTTTTTCATTGTTTGGTTTGATATGGCGAGGTGGCGAGTTGTTCACTTGTTTTTGTTTTGTTTTGTTTTACTTTGGTCTGGTCTGATCTGGTCTGGTTCTCGGCACAGTCTCTTTGTAGCTCTGGCTAGCGTGGAGTTCAAACTCGCAGAGCTCTGCCTGTCTCTGCCTTGTGAGTACTGGAACTAAGGGCATGTGCCACCACACCCAGCTTTAAAAAATATCTTTACTTTTTATTTTAATGTTCAACTTAATGTGTTTCTTGGGTCCATTTAGGATCTCATATTCCTGAGGCTGATTTTTTTTAAAGAAAAATCGTTTATTTTAGGTTTTGATTGGCACATAATAACCCCGTATACTTAGAGTTGTGCCCCCCACACAGCTGGGGTGGAAGTCTCAGGCATCCTTGTGTGGGGTCCTCACAGATCCCACTTAGAGAGAGAAATGAAGAGAGCAGGTAGTAATTCCTTCACAGGAGACCACTTCTCAAGCACTGCCCATGAATAATTAATGATAAATTCTTTGTGGGGGAAAAAAAAACTTTTTGGACTGTCTTTGATGTGCTTTTAACAATTGGGAGCCATCCTCATCTGGCAGCTTCTCAGGCTGTCACATTATTTAAATGAGAGCCTAGCTGACATTTGCAGATGAATGTGCACGGTGGGAACTAAAAAGATATGTTCTGAGCACAGCTTTGATGGGCGCCGTTTGGGCTTTAAAAATAAAGGCTTTAAGCACTTTAATTTGGGAGTGACTTACCACGGTTGAGTATAGAGATGGAGAACACTCCCAACCACCGAGAAAAAGAACAGAGGAAAAAGTTTTATGCTTCACGACAAACAGACCAACGTCCCGCAAATGACATTTGCAGGGAATGGGTGGTGGGGACGCTGTGCTCAAAAATATACTTAGAATCACTTTGCTCCCCATTGTTCGCTATGTGTCTAATTATTCTAGTTACGGGCTTGTCAAAGAAAGTTTTGCGTGACACGTGTTGTTCCTTAAGGAGGGGGGAAAAAAGCGAGTTGGAGTTGAAATCTGACTCTGGGAGAGGAGTTGAGGCTACCAAGGCGTGAATGTGTCAACCACAGTGTCATGGCATAGACACAGGCTTGACCATGGACACTGGCATCGCTCCACCCCACAGCTAGAGTTCTGCCTACTTATTGACTCATTCTGAGTACAGGTCATGTGGCCAACCAAGACCTGCGATGCAGACTCCTCAGGTTGAGTTGAGATAAGCATCGGAAAGCAAGCTCAGAGCCTGGCCGATTGGATCCTGGCTGTCAATCTCAGCACAGTGGAGACACGTCCCCCTTATCTGACGGTGGCCATCCCTTGAGAGCTACAAAGAGCACAGAATATTTCAAAATCAGCTTCCCCTTTATGAGACGGCCACGTCGTTGAGCCATCCTTGTGCCCACTAAAACCCTTTGCGCTGTCCTGCTTCACCCAGAACATCCTTTCTGCCCAGAACATCCTTTCTGCTGGTTTCTGCTGGTGGACCCCGGCATTTCTGCATTTCCCAGCCCTTCCGACATACTGTGCCCACTGTTTTCCTGCCCATTCGTTTCTGTTTGTTAGCCTCTTATATACCTTCGTTTATTTTTTAAGGTCTTGTCTTTATTTTTAATTATGTGTGTATGTGTTTGTGAGTGTGGGTTTGTGCGCACGGAAGCAAGCACCTGCAGCGGAACTAGTGTTGCAGGCAGCTGTGAGCCTTTGTGAGCGCTGAGAACCTGGTCCCCTGCAATAAGAGCATCGCATGGTGTGACACCTCCCCAGCCGCTAGCTTCTGCTTAAAGAAAATGTGTGTGTGTGTATGTGTGTGTGTGTGTGTGTATATGAGAGTGTGTGTGTGCATGAGAAAGAGTGTGTGTGTGCATGAGAGAGTGTGTGTGTGAGTGTGTGTATGTGTGTGTATGAGTGTGTGTGTGTGTGCATGAGAGAGAGAGTGTGTGTGTGTGTATGAGTGTGTGTGTGTGTACATGAGAAAGAGTGTGTGTGTGCATGAGAGAGAGTGTGTGTGTGCATGAGAGAGTGTGTGTGTGCATGAGAGAGTGTGTGTGTGAGTGTGTGTGTGTGTGTGCATGAGAGAGAGAGTGTGTGTGTGTATGAGTGTGTGTGTGTGTGTGTGTGTGTGTGTGTGTGTGCGTGAAAGTGTGTGTGTGTGTAATGTACTTCTGGAGGTCAGAGGACAACTTGAGGGAGTCCGTTTTCTTCTACTATGTGCATCCCAGAGATCAATCTCAAGTTGTCATCAGGCTTGGCGGCAAGTGCCTTTACCCGCTAAGCCTTCTTTCTCACAGCCCTGATGTTAGCTTCTGCACGTGCCTGGTTTAACAGCTCATGACTGCTAGCCACGCCCACGCCCCCCCACCAGCTGGTGATTCCAGGGTTGTTATAGGAACAATGGTGCTGCTGTGGGTCATTAGATGGCAAGTGTCAAGGATGTTGGGACCCTACAGGGAGTGAACTGGGCACTGAACAAATGACTGTCCCCATCACGAGAGAGCCCCTGAAATCTCAGACCTCTGAACCTTCTGGGCTATGCTGGGAGTGTACCCGGAAGGAACACAAGGGCCTTCATGGCTATGTAGAGTCACCCCAACTCCTTCCCATCTGGACACAGGGCCCCCAGCTGGCCACCTCCAGCACCCTCGCATGAGGCTGGCAAGCAGTTGCTTTTTATGATTCCTCTATGTGTTTGAGATTAATAATTTTCTGCTCGTCTCCACTCACTAGCCAGCCATGTCAGAAGACTCTCGGAGTCACGAAGGAGTGTGCCGGGGTGGGGACTGTTTAAGTTCATCTTTCACAAAAGTGAAATCAGTCACCGTCCACCCGGTGCCAGCTGACTGTCTTCTCTGGCCATTATTAATTAATTTAGTCATTCATTAAACATTCAGGGTAATTTACCATCAGAAGAGAGAGGTGATAGCAGGAACATGGGCTTGTGGCGTAACTCCATAATGGGAACCTGAATGAGCCACTTTAGGAAAAGTTTTTCAATATTTAAAGTACCAAAAAAGGGGGGGGGAGCCCACCAAAATTGTGATGGTAAATTACAATATGCTAATGTGTAAGAAAGGCAATTATACATTCATCACTTGCTATGAAGTGGTTATTACAATAGTGTGGTATTATAAAATTGATATGGTTATTATAAAATAATAGGGAATTTATCTTACCTTTTCTGCATTAAGAGATAATAAAATTACTCTCTGAAAACAAATTGTACCTTCTTTTGTCTTCATGAAACATTAGCTGGGCCTGGACAGTACTCTAGAAACTTTCTTTGTTTTGCCAGGTGTTTCTTTCATCAGAAATTTACCCAGAAGCTGCTGGGCCTGCTGGCCCTCCAAGCCCTTGTTTCTGGCAGGTCACACGGACAAAAGATTTCAAGGCCCCCTGTCCAGGAAGCACAGAGACCATCTTCCGCTGTGCTAGACCCCCTCCGCTTGCTAATTTCAAAGGAAACATCCCTCTTTACATCTGGTCAGAACCTCTGAGACATGGCCAGACCCTGCCAGAAGAAAAATGTCCTCCCCTGTGGCGAAGAGAGTCCTATGGAGGGCACAGGATGCATTGCAGCTCTGGGGCAGGAAGATGCTCTCTCTCCATGACCCCGGGGTGAGCTGCCGTGTGAACCTGGCGTTCATCTGAGCTGTGCCTTCGTTGGTGTCTGAACTTGCTTCATTCTTGGGACACGTGGAAAGGTGGGCTTTGCTTGGGTAGTGAGTGGAGCCCAACGGAGGCCCTCCTAAAGGAGAGGGAAGAAAGCCACAGAACGCTGAAGACATAACGTCCCCTTCCAATGCATAGTGCCATGAAACCCTTCCTGGAAATGTAGTGTGGGTTGGGCCTGCCTGAACCACCTCAGAGGCTGGGAAGCACCCTGAGGAGGAAGCTAGCGGGCAGGAAGGGGGGCCAGAAACAAGAATCATATCACATGTAAGGTATGGAGCAAGCCATGTGCCTCAGTTTCCCCACCTGAAACAGAGATCTACAATCCCGGGGACCCTGTCTCTCCTTCTGAACAGGGTGCAGGGAGGATCAAGGGGACCCAGGTACACACTCCAAGCATCGCCTCAGCCCTGCACCCCAACACCACCTCAAACTTCACCAAGTCTCAGCCAGTCCCAGGCCACCTCAATGCAAGCCACTCACAGGACCCTCAGCAGTGACCCTGCCCCCGGCAGAGCTCTGCTCCCAGACTGTCTGATCGTGGTTCCCAGACAGAGCACACTGGCAATTTGTCTGGCTGCTTAATTTCTCCTATGACAACGTGACAGGCTCCTGGCGCCCCCCCCATGACGGGCTCCTGGGCCCCCCCCCCGTGACGGGCTCCTGGTCTCCCCCCCCCCGTGACGGGCTCCTGGTCCCCCCCCATGACGGGCTCCTGGGCCCCCCCCCGTGACGGGCTCCTGGTCTCCCCCCCCCCCCCGTGACGGGCTCCTGGCCCCCCCCCCCCGTGTTGGCTTTTATTCTGCTTTTATTCTTCCTTTCTTTATTTTTCCATTTCGCCCACTCTTCCCCGTTGCTCAGTCTCCCCACTGCATTCAACTGTCACTCTGGTATTAGCCCACTGTCTGCCTGGCAGCCCACAATTACACACTTATTTTATTACTTAGTTTCCCACCCTGAGATGGTGAGTCATCCCCTAACCTTTCTTGCTGTAACAAATTCCTCTCCTTCTTCCCTTCCGCCCGACAGCCTCCTCACCCCTTAACTTTCCGAAGTCAGTGTCTGCCCAGACCCACGTCACCACAGGGAGATGTCACCACAGGCTTAGCTGTGGCCCTGAGCCCTCACGGCCTCGATGTCCACCCAACCAGTTGGTTGGAACAAATGAAGTGCTGTGCTCTGCGCTTTCAGGCCCCTTGGGATCAAAACAGGGATGATAAACAGGACACAAGAAGGGCAGCAAAGTGATACATTGGTCCAGCGGGCAGATCTTGGACCAAGACAAGCCAGGGCACTCCTTTCTGTAGCCCAGAATTCACTACATGACTGTGTCACCAGATTACAGGAATGAGGCTAATGTCCAGCCCCAGACAAGCAAGCGTGGGGCTTCTATAACAATCCTAAGAGAAACCACAGACAGCTGTTCAGTGTTCATTGCACTTAATTTATTTAGTTTATTAAGTGGGGTCCAAACACTTTGTAGGAACCACCCCTCTTTCTATACCATGGGCCCCAGAGATTGCGCTCTGGTCTCTGGGATTGGCAGCAGGGGCCTTTGCTGCCCGAGTCGCCTCATCGGCCAGGGGGTGTCTTTTTGAAAGTATCTGAAACACCAAAAGTTATATAAGAGGTTCTCTGCGTGGGAGCCAGCATGGAGTTGTCTCTGCAGATGCCGAGAAGGAAGATGGGAAAGGGATCTGAAAGAGGGGGGTCTGCAAGCTGGAGAGACCATGGGCCTCTTGCCGGATTTACTAACATCTACGGAATAAAACAGACTTGGGCTAAGACTGGGGCAACGTCTTCAGGTCCAGAGACCAAGTCCTTCCCAGCACCCGCGTTACCTGATGAAGCTCCAGCTCAGAGAGGCTTTGAAACACACATACTCGGGGAACGAGACCCTGAACTGCAGGCCAGATAGCCCCCCACCCCCAAGGTCAGCTCCCGCCTCCCCCAGTTAACAAGTCATAAACACAAACTCGGAATGCCCACCTAGCCACACACAGACACAACCATAATTCCAAAGGAGCAAACCACAAACCTAAAGGCATTGGGTTTCCCAGAGGCTCTTCCTAGGACAATCCTCAGCTCTGTCTCCTCGCTGGCATGGCCTTCCTCCCCATATTCCACTAAAGGCTGGTCGAACTTTTAAAATATACTGAAAGTCAGTGTCTTCTAGTGTAATCAGAGACACCCCGGGATCCCTCGGAACACCTCGTCACCTCTCCCCTGACCACACCTTCTCACCCGTACACACCATTTCTCCTCAGCACCCCTGCAGCCCCCAGGCAGGCGCCAATCATCATCCTTGCGCACTACACTTGCCCTTTAAGGGGCCCCACATTCGTGGGACAGTACAACTGATTCGTGGCATTTTGTGCCTGGTATCTTTTACTCAGTTCACTCGAGTTGAAGCATGCCTCGGGCGTTTTTCACGGCGGAATGATATCCACCGTGCGGCTGTGCTATACTGTACCTGCTCGTTAGTTAATAAGCACTTAAGCTGCCTCCACCTGGGTGGCGTATCAATCGTGCCGCCGGTCCTTCCCTCTTAACAGTGTTTGCCGCTCGCCTGGTTGTTGCTGCCAGCTCATGTTTGCCCTGCTCTCCTCTGCCTGAGTATACGCCCTGCAATGGGCTAGTCAAGATCAAACATTGCTAAGCAATCCATCTTCCTTAGGAGCCTGGCATTCTGACGAAGCCCTGACACTATCTAAATAGCAACGTGTCGTGTCAAATGTCCCTATGACATTTCCAATTTTCTCTGTCTGTCCTTTTCTGGCTCCCTCTTGGAGGTCCTTCAGATCTCTGATTAACCAATCCATCACTTTTCACTCCAGATGGGAGGGGCCCTGAAGTTTGCTTTCCGCACCAAGCTGCCTACAGTCTTTCTTTGGTCCCCTAAGCTCCAGAAACTCAGTCTTCGCAATTCTGCTATGTGGGAAAATAGTGTATTGCTCAAGAAAAATGAACCCAAACTTGACAGAAATGGACACTGAAATCCACATCTGCCACCTCCTTGTCTGGCTCCTTCAGGGAAAACTCACATAGGTGACAATGACCAAAATTGCTTTTAAAAATCATATGTTGACCAGGAGCAAATTCACGGGTAAACAAGATAACTAAAATCAGATGTCAGCCCACAGAGCAGAAGCAGGGGCCACCTTCTTCACATGGTTGTCCTCTGACCTCCACACACAAGCCACAGTACACACACACACACACACACACACACACACACACACACACACAATACATAAATAGATAAAATTTAAAACCAGATGCTCCTAAGTTAATAATGTGAGGCACCTATAGAAACCACACTATGTCAGGGTGGGGGTAATGGTGACACACACCTTTAATGCCAGCACTCAGGAGGCACAGGCAGAGGCAGGTGGATGTCTGAGTTCAGGGTCAGCCTGCTCTATATAGTGAGTTCCAGGACAGCGAGGGCAACACAGGAAAACTCTGTCTCAAAAAACACAAGAAAATGAGAAACTATGTCACATATGACCCTCATATGTCATAGCGTGTACTGCCCTTACATTTGTTTCTTGTGTGTACATGCATGCAAGCATGAACACATGTGGAGACCAGATGTGAGCTTTGGGTTTCTTCCTCAGTCGCTCTTTGCTGGTTTAGATTTTAATGCTTATTAATTTAACAATTTAATCTCCCATTGAACCCAGAGCTCACCAGTTTAACCAGGGTGAGCCTCAGAGATCTCCTGTGTCTACCTCCCCAGGGCTGGGATTCTGGACCCACACTGCCATACCTTGCTTTTCTGTAGGTTCTGGGGCTTCCCATGCCTGCACTCTTTACAGACAGAGCAGGTTCCCCAGCCCCCATGCTTATGTCTCTATTAAGAACACACAGTGGATATGAGCCAAGTAGACCTCATCAATTCCGGAGGCCTCTGATTTATAGACACCCTGATAGAGGCCGGGTTAAAGTTTATCCTTTCTGATCTTCAAGAAAGGCTCTGCTAAGCAAATTAATGTTGTCAACAAGATTTCTGGTGCCTGCCAAAGGTGCTTTGAAAAGCACGGGATGTTTTCAAATGCATCAAACGGAGCCAGGATTAGAGCTACAAATTCTCCGTGGGGATTGTCCAGGGCGTGATCAATACTGACCTTGAAGAGAGAGTTCTGAATTGTACTACTTGTCTCCTTCCCATCTCCCGAGTTTCCCTAACCTCACTCTTGCTGACTTTGAAAGTAACCATCCCTCCCCCTTTGGAAAGTCACTAAAACTTTTTACATAGTCAGCCAAGCCTTCCCAGACATCCGTCCAAACGATAATGAAATGAATGAAAATGAAATGGGCAATCCTGGCATGATGGAGAGTGTTCCGGGCCACTGAACTCTGTTGGTAAAGAACTCAACATTTCAAGTTGGACAGTAACACAGACAGATAAAGCCACTAAGCTGCTGGAACGAACACTGAGTCTAGACACATACGTGCAGGAGAGCTGTCCTTCAAACGCTCTTGGAGTGAATTCTGAGCGATGCCTCTGAGCTTAGAATCAAGTTGTCACTGAGAGGGGAAAAGAGAATAGGAGCTTAGTCTCGGTCCCTCCATTTTACCACTACAGAGATGTTGCCACCCTCATTTGCACAGGAAGCTGGGGTTCAGAAGGAGGGGCTCCCGCACCCCCCACTGAAGCTGTGACTCCATAAGATGTCTTATCATGGTATGACCTTGTTACAGACCACACATGGCTGCTCTGTGGCACCTGCCCATGTGACTAAGGGGGACATCAGGAGTCACTGAGATGGCTCTGTAGGTAAAGGTGCTTTGCTGCCACGCCTGGTCACCTAAGTTCCGTCTCCAGAACCAACATGGAAAGAACAAAGTTTTCCAAGTTTTCCTCTGACCTTCACACATGTGCCACAGCTCCCTGCTGTATATGTGTGGGCGTAGTCACATGCACTCTCTCTCTCTCTCTCTCTCTCTCTCTCTCTCTCTCTCTCTCACACACACACACACACACACACACACACACACACACACACACACACACGTGCGAGTAAAAGAGACAGCACTAAAGTTAAGAATGGAGAGAGGGCTCTATGGTGATAAGTAGCAAGATTCTTCAAGTTGAAAATTTCCATCCTGGAAGAAGACTCCTTAAGACCCTGGAGTAAACAACTCATAAGTGCCAGG
>JANBXA010000429.1:5800000-6032500 GCA_030556225.1 Cricetiscus sungorus
CAGAGCAAGACCCGTCTCAAAACAAACCAAAATGAAACAAAAAAGATGATTGTGACACCCACGCCCGGGCTAGCTCACTCAGCAAACTGTCTCCTGCGCTTGGCCATTGATCTAGAACAGGAGTGACACACGTGCCACCCAGACATTACTGCCAACAGAGTAGGAAAATTCCACCTTTTTGAGAAAGGCTGCTTGTTGCTCCTGAAACCCTGAAGTCGCCCACGACAGAACAGGGTTCTCAACTTTACTCGGGGGCTCTTGAGAAGGTCTTGGGAAGAGACAGCAAAGATTTGCAGAAGATAAAAGAGTCAGTCTGGATACTCTGGTGACCAGACCTTTCTGTGTTGGAAGGAAAACGCAGAGCAGAGTTCTCTAGGCGGTACCAAGCCCGAGGGCTTCGGGAGAAACGAGGGGCCGTGTGGGAGAACAGGCTGACCACGTGGATGGTCATGAAGTCCAAAGCGAGAAAGGGGCCCCTTCAGTCCTGAGGCTGCTAGGGGGCTCTGCCTAGGGCATGGCTAGAATGTGGGCGTGTGACATGGTGCTGGCCAGATCCAGACAGGGACTGAGGAGATAGGGTTAGGGGGCCCAGACTCCAGAGAGATTTGTGAAGTAGGCCCATTTGCGGCAGTAAGAGAAAGAAAAGTCGTCGGGTGTTTCCAGAAGCATCTACATGGATCTTCACTGAGTGCAGTAGAAAACATGAAGAGAGCAGGATTCGGGAGGGCTGGGGGGGAGAACTCTGCTCTGGACAGGTGCTATGTTTGTACGTCAGAGGACCTGAGCAAGCCAAGGGGGCTGGAGCCACCCACGTGGTTCCTGATAGTACCAAGATACTGAGCTCGCCAGGGAGAGGCTGTGGAGGCTGGGAAGGAAAGCAGAAAGCAGGTGGAGACTGACATAGCCCTGAGGACCGGGCACCAGACTGTCAGATGCAAGTGACACATGTGTCTCCTGCCAGATCAGGTGACTCCGGGGGACACACACATATCCATTCCTGGTTCTGGGCATGAGCATTATAGGGTTGGTGAGCCTGCATCCTTCCTCCAGGCTGAGACCGCCCCTTCCTTTGCCTTTGTAAAGAGAAGTTTCTAGAGCCTTCCTCTTTCTTGCTGACAGCCCATCCTCCCATTTCCATGATACCCTTGAATCTCCTTCTCCATTTCATTTCCCTGGCTACATCTCCCTCTGACCATCACACACACACACACACACACACTCACACTCACACACTCACACACACTCACACACTCACACATACTCACTCACACTCACACTCACTCCTCACACACTCACACACTCACACACACTCACACTCACACACTCTCACACACACACTCACACACACTCACACACTCTCACACACACACTCACACACACACACACACACACACACACCTCGTGTCCCCCCTCATAAGGTCCTCCCAATGACATCAGACTAATTCAGGATGGTCTCATCTCAACACCTTATGTCACAGCCCATTTTCCCTTTGTACCAGTCCATGCAAAGGAGAATGAGCACTTCCTCTGCATTCAACATGAGCCCCCTGAGCACTCTAACACTGGAACTGTCCACCAGGCACGGTCTGGAGAGCCCCTTTAAGGCTGCTTGTCATTGGGGTCCATTAGACTGAAGGGAATAAAGCCTCTCTTCATTTACCAGAAGATTCTCCAGCTTTACTAACAACGTTCTGGAGAGTTCGGGGAGCAAGGGTGCCTTTGTATAACAGTCCCTCTCGGGCGCTGCCCCATGACTCGTGATCTTTCCAGTTTTGAGGGCCCGTTCCCTCATTTGCCCCAAACTCCCCATGAGCAGCCAAGTCCAATGCAGTGCTGAGCCGCTCATGAAGCCAGTACATCCTCTCCATGTTCGTGTCAAAGTTCAAAGTATAATGATGGATATGAAAACAATGCTTGCCCAACAGGCCACTGCCACACGCCAACAAAGACACTCCTGGGCCGCCTACTGGCAAAATCAGAGCTACCTCAGGAACATTTTGAACAAAAGCTATTTACTTTTGGGTACAAATTATCTTCAACACTTAGGAGGACCTAATTTTCCATGTAAATGTAAATTAAAAAGTAATCTGCACAGCCACTGCTAACCCAGCGCCAGAACAACAAGACATGGGTATGGGAAGTGACTGACGATGCCAAAGGCAACCGGGCTGTTTGGCCTCCAGTTCTCGCAGGTGGTAAAACGGCAGCCAGTGCGCCAGCTCTTTCTGTAGACACCAGCAGGTGAGGACGGCTCACATGCACGGGCAGTGCAAGCAAACTCCAGCCCAGACAGCTGCCTCCTCATGCATTTCCTCCTTTCTGCTTGTTCGGACCCCGAGCCCGTCTCGGGAAATGGCACACACAGGGCCAAGTTGGAAATGCCAGAGCTCAGCTCACCAAAGCCACCTTCCGATAATAAAAGTCCTCAAGGCACACCCCAGATCCTTATAAACTCCTAGAGGGGGGGACAGAGTCAGAAGCACTGGGAGCTTTCACTGCAAGAGGACAGCAGCCAGGACACACTGCAAGCTTGTAGGACACGCAGATCACATGCAAACAATGTTCTCTTGCCTGTTAGCAAGGTGGCAAGAAAGACTCATAAAGGGCTAGAGGGCTGACACTAGGCCAAGCTTCTCCACCAACAGCTGTCAGGGCCGGGCCTGTGGATCCCTGCCCACCTATAGCTTTCCACCTCTCCCACAGCACAAATGGGGACTATGCAGGCATGCACACACACGGCAACCACATGCAAATACACATTAAAATTATCACATTCGGGTATATATTTGCATACCATGTGCAGCTGTGTTTGCGTGTCACGTGTGTATTTTTCTATCTTAATTACAATGTATACAAAACGAGTGTGTTAAATTAAATGTATAATGCTTAGACATTAAAATATTTTGGGATAATATTGGATAATAAGTAAACATTTCCCAGTGTTTAAGACAAAGATGCTGTGGGGTCTAAGGGGGGCAATAAGGGAGAATGGGGATTCGGGGTGGTGTCACACACCTTTAATCCCAGCACTCAGGAGGCAGAGACAGGTGGATCTTTGTGAGTTCAAGGCCAGCCTGGTCTACAGAGTGAGTTCCAGGACAGGCTCCAAAGCAATACAAAGAAACCCTGTCTCGAAAAAACAAAAAACCTTGAAGATAGAAATAATGAAAAGAAAAAATAGTCCAGCCTGGACTGGACTACATAGTGAGTTGAGAGAGAGAGAGAGAGAGAGAGAGAGAGAGAGAGGGAGAGAGAGAGAGGGAGAGAGAGAGAGAGAGAGAGAGAGAGAGAGAGATGCAAGGGGGTTTAATTGGTTTTTGAAATTTTCCAACATCAATCTATAATATATATCCTGAGAAAATCCTCTAGCTGCAAAATTACCTGTGAAGATGCTGGATGGGTGGTTATTGTTCAAGCAGAAAAAAGTCATTAAAGTAATTTTTTAAAAAGTTATTATAGTGGCTGGAGGTTAAAAGCACTTCTAGAGGTCCTGAGTTCAATTCCCAGCAACCACATGGTGACTCACAACCATCTATAATGAGATCTGGTGCCATCTTCTGGCATACGGACAGAACACTGTATACATAATAAATATATAAATCTTTTTAAAACTAAAAGTTATTATAGCACTGTTTCTATGGGGACTTCCAAATATTTGTCTTCCCAGCACTCAATCACACACATACACAAATAATCACACACACACACGCGCACACACACACACACACACACACACACACACATACAGGCACCCACACAGAAATCTCAGACATGAGAAGAAAGCCAGTGACCCCAGAATCTAACTCACAAATGGTGTGAAAGTTTTCTGTTAAAACTGATTTGAGTTCCATCTGTTGCACTTTTTGAAATAATATATATATGTATATATGTATATGTATATATATATATTTCTGAGTATATACTATATGCAAATAAGAGACAGTTCAGGGAGAAAAGTCTAAGACAGAGAAGGCGCATGTGTGGACATTGAAGAATCCCACGGCTACAGTAAGAGGGCCATCCACACGTCGGTATTAGGTCGAATCAAGACTACAAGAAAAGCCACAGGGTCCCTTATTTTTAGAAGCCTGCTCCTCAAACTGTGCTCTCCTTTGAGATTTACCCCAACATACAAATACATTTATTCACAACTAGCAAATAAGATCATGCTACCATTTTTTTAAATAAATGCGTTAAATTCTGAGAGCTGCAAGCCATACCTTTAACAAACTTCTAGTTGGAGAAAGCAAAACAGAACTCTGGGTAGTGGGAGGGGCTCCATGCGGAGAAAGTTTCCCACTGCCCGCCCCCCATTTCCAATCCCTCTCCATCCACTTGGCTTCACCGTCCACCTGAAGGCTGAGGATGCTCCTGCTGAGAACGTTATCAAGTGGAGAAGACCCAATGCCCTCAGGCCTCCTCGCTTCACCTCCTGCCTCCTCGGGGCACCTCTGAGGGGCCCCACCCATCTGAGGGGCCACACCCATCTGATGGCACGTGCAAGCTGTTGAGTGAAGGCTGCAGGATGGTTGAAGACATACACAGCAGAAGATCACACGTTTGAGGCCACGTTTGACTTTTTATTTTAAGTTATATTGTTCAACTTTCCAAATGTTCCGTAATTTCAACAGAATGTTCTTGTTTCCACCCAAACTCCCTCTGCCTCCCCCACAGCACCTTTACCACCCCTGTGCCCGCGACGAGGCCCTGCATTTTATAATGCCAGCCTCCCCACAAGCCTCATTCCACCACACACACACACACACACACACACAGACACACTCACACACTCACACACATTCACACATTTATACACACACAGTCACACAAGAGACACAGAGACACACACTCACACACAGACACACACACACATTCACACTCACACACACTCATACACACACACTCATACACACACTCATACACACACTCATACACACTCACACACTCACACACTCATACACACTCACACACTCATACACACTCACACACTCACACACTCATACACACTCACACTCATAACACACACTCACACACACTCATACACACTCACACACTCATACACACACTCACACACTCACACACACTCACTCACACACACTCACACACACACTCATACACACACTCACACACTCATACACACACTCACACACTCACACTCACACACACTCATACACACACTCATACACACACTCACACACACTCATACACACTCACACACACACACTCACACACACATTCACACACACTCACACACACTCACACACTCATATACACACACTCACACACACACTCACACACACACTCACACTCATACTCACACACACTCTCACTCACAGCCCCCTGAGCTTGCAACACTTCAGCACTCTGACCTTGGTCCTCCCAGTGTCCAGGCAGGTCCCCTCCACTTCCTCCTTACTTGCTTCAGCGCCCCCCCCCCCCGCAGACCCCTCTTGGACCTCCCCGTCCATGGCAGTCCCCCTGCCTCCAGCGCCCCTCAGGACCCCTCCTCCCATCCGTCCTCACACCCTCGGCCTCAGCACCCTCCTCAGGATTCACCGCGCCTAGTTATCCTCGCCCCAGCTCTCCAGCGGCCCCCAGGATTCCATCTCTCTCTCCATTATCCCCAGCTCTCCAGCGCCCCCCCCAGGATTTCATCTCTCTGTCCATCACTCCCCAGCTCTCCAGCGCCCCCCCACGATTCCATCTCTCTCTCCATCACCCCCCAGCTCTCTCCAGCACCCCCCAGGATTCCATCTCTCTCTCTATCACCCCCCAGCTCTCCAGCGCCCCCCCAGGATTCCATCTCTCTCTCCATCACCCCCCAGCTCTCCAGCGCCCCCCCAGGATTCCATCTCTCTCTCCATCACCCCCCCAGCTCTCCAGCGCCCCCCCAGGATTCCATCTCTCTCTCCATCACCCCCAGCTCTCCAGCGTCTCCCCAGGATTCCATCTCTCTCTCCATCACCCCCAGCTCTCCAGCTCCCCCCCCCCCAGGATTCCATCTCTCTCTCCATCATCCCCAGACCTCCAGCGCCCCCTCCAGGATTCCATCTCTCTGTCCATCACTCCCCAGCTCTCCAGCGACCCCTCCAGGATTCCATCTCTCTGTCCATCACTCCCCAGCTCTCCAGCGCCCCCCCTCCAGGATTCCATCTCTCTCTCCATCATCCCCAGCTCTCCAGTGCCCCTCCAGGATTCCATCTCTCTCCATCACCCCCCCAGCTCTCCAGCGACCCCCCCAGGATTCCATCTCTCTCTCCATCACCCCCCCAGCTCTCCAGCGGCCCCCAGGATTCCATCTCTCTGTCCATCACTCCCCAGCTCTCCAGCGCCCCCCCCAGGATTCCATCTCTCTCTCCATCACCCCCAGCTCCCCAGCGCTCCCCCAGGATTCCATCTCTCTCTCCATCACCCCCAGCTCTCCAGCGCCCCCCAGGATTCCATCTCTCTCTCCATCACCCCCCCAGCTCTCTCCAGCACCCCCTCCAGGATTCCATCTCTCTCTATCACCCCTCCAGCTCTCCAGCGCCCCCCCAGGATTCCATCTCTCTCTCCATCACCCCCCCAGCTCTCCAGCGGCCCCCAGGATTCCATCTCTCTGTCCATCACTCCCCAGCTCTCCAGCACCCCCCCCAGGATTCCATCTCTCTCTCCATCACCCCCAGCTCTCCAGTGCCCCCCCAGGATTCCATCTCTCTCCATCACCCCCAGCTCTCCAGCGCCCCTCCAGGATTCCATCTCTCTCTCCATCACCCCCCCAGCTCTCCAGCGGCCCCCAGGATTCCATCTCTCTCTCCATCACCCCCCAGCTCTCTCCAGCACCCCCTCCAGGATTCCATCTCTCTCTCTATCACCCCCCAGCTCTCCAGCGCCCCCCCATAATTCCATCTCTCTCTCTATCACCCCCAGCTCTCTCCAGCACCCCCTCCAGGATTCCATCTCTCTCTCCATCATCCCCCCCCAGCTCTCCAGCGCCCCCCCCTCCAGGATTCCATCTCTCTGTCCATCACTCCCCCAGCTCTCCAGCCCCTCCCCCAGGATTTCATCTCTCTCTCCATCACCCCCCCAGCTCTCCAGCGCCCCCCCCAGGATTCCATCTCTCTCCATCACCCCAGGACTCCAGCGCCCCCTTGTGGTCCCGTTCCCCTTACTCCACTTCCCCATCTCCTTACTCTCCCTCTCCTTGGCTCCACCCCTTTCTCGCCAGTTCTGCACACGGCTCTCTTTGGGGAGGTGGTGGCAGCCGCTGCAGCACGAAGATCCACTTAGCACGAGGTGACAAGGTGGCAGCCACGCGGTAGACGACCCAGGTCCCGCCTCCGTGGTGAGGCTCCAGGGTGCCTCGGCCTCCTGGGGAGCATCAGGGTCGTGGGCATGGGTGGGATGGGGTGGGGTGGGGCGGCGCAGGGCGGGTGGGGCGTGAGCGTGGGAGGCAGACATGGAGCCTGATGGGCCGTGTGCACATGGCTGCCGAGAGCAGCGAGGTCCAGACAGAGGCTGCTCAGCCCTGCAGGCCTTGAGTGTCGCACCAGGTTGGGGGTTGGGCGAGCCTATGGAGACCCGTGCGCTGAGCCTGGTTTCACCCTTGGCCATGCCCGCGCAGACCACCGCCCTTCGCCGTCGTGCACCCAGCCTGGGATTTAGAATGTTGGACTTTTGCGGGGGTGGAGGGATGCTGGGACATGCATGGTCTCGCTACAGAGCCCAGGCTGGCCGGGAATATTGGCTCTGCCTTTCGCACCTTGATGAGAGCCTGTGTCCGCTAGGCCCTCTGCACCCCATAAAGAAAGATTACATGCTCTCTTCCCATCAGGGGACGTCACGATGGCTGCCGCTGAGGTCCCTGTCCCTTCTGAGCATTTCACCCAAATCAAAGAGCAGAAGTGGAAGCCTGGAGAGGAAGCGGAAAAGGAGGAGGGTGGGGTACAAAGAATGGAAGCCAAGGAGGATGCTGTGGAGGCGGAGGCCGCGCCCTGCCAGCCTGAGCTGCCTCTGTGGGTCCCGGCAGAGAGCGATAGACGGATCCTGACCCTGCAGACCGTGCACCTGGTCCCCCAGGACGTGCACCTGCAGGGGCTGGGATGGCTGAGCGTGCCGCAGTTGGAGGAGTTCCCAGTGATGCTGCCGCAGGAGGAAACCTTCCTGCCATTGCCATCCGTGCTGTGGCTTGAACAAGAGCCCCAGCCCACCCTCCAGCACTATGTGACCATCAGCATCCCGGAAGAGCTGTACCAGCCTGAGGAGCTGGAGCTAATGCATTTTCACCTGCTGCAGGAAAGTGTGCCCGCCGCCGAGGTGGGCCAAGAGTTAACGCCAAACCTGGGTGAAAGTGCAGCCCCGAGGAAGGTATGGTTCACCCTCACACACAATGCCTTGTGGGAAAGAGGAAAGTAAAGCCGGTTTTTCCTAGACAAAGGCTTTGTGCGATGTTATGTATGGACAAGATTTTTTTAAAGATGCATTTATTATGTATAAAGTATTCTAGCTGCATGTATCCCTGCAGGCCAGAAGGGGGCAGCAGATCTCACTAGAGATGGTTGTGAGCCACCATGTGGTTGCTGGGGATTGGACTCAGGTCCTCTGGAAGAGCAGTCAGTGCTGTTAACCTCTGAGCCATCTCTCCAGCCCCTGGACAAGATATTTTGAAGTTGGAAAATAAAACAGTAAAAATAATGAGAGATCTTACCACATACATGTGTGTATATATATATATATATGAACCTTACCATATATAAATACACACATATAATATATAGTGTTTTAAAAGTTACAGGAAACAGTGCTATTAATGTAAAGGGCATTGTGTCTGGAAAAAAGAAGCCTATGGTCGTACCCATGCATGCATAAAGTCTGGTTTCCGTCCCCAGCATCTTATAAGCCTGGCTTGGTGATAGACAGCGGGCATTCATGATGTAGAGGCGAGAGGTTCAGGGCCATCCTCAGGTACACAGGGAGTTTGAGGCTGGCTCAACCATGGGCCCTGTAAGAACCCAAAAGAAAAACAACGCCACACCCAGCCAAGATCGAGTCACCACAGAAACTCAGATGCTAGGTTAACGATGGCTTAGTTGGGAGCATTTGGTGGCCATGAGCCACCTTACTACATGCCTGCTCTTCATTCTGTTCTGTGGTTTGCCAGAATGAAGAATTCTATCAGACCGGAGCTAACCCTGTCGCCTCTGATTGCTCTTATCAGTTTGAAGACGATGAGAAGGACCAACTGTTACCGGAGGGAGAGCCGGACACGCAAGGAGAGGAGAGGCTCCTTTTTGTGGAGATGACGCCCAACAGTGAAGGGAAAGATGCGATCCTCCTGACCATTTCCCATCTGAGCCTGGAGGAACAGCAAGACCAGACATTGCCACAGCAGAGCAGTGCGCCCAAAGCCGAGACCACAAAACCCCCCAGGGGGTCCAAGGGTAGGCTGGCCACTGGCACAGTCGCGAAGGGGCCCCTTGTCTCTCTTGTGGGAAGGGGGCTCAAGTCTAAAGTGTTGGCTTTTGAACGTTCCTTTCAGAACATCAGGAAATGGAAGGAATTTGTTTTTTTGGGTTTTTTGTTTGTTTTGTGTTGTTTTGTTTTGTTGTTGTTTTTCCGACACAGGGTTTCTCTGTGTAGCTTTGTAGACCAGGCTGGCCTCAAACTCACATGGATCCGCCTGCCTCTGCCTCCCAAGTGCTAGGATTAAAGGTCTGTGCCACCACCTCCCAGCAAGAATTTTAAACTGATGTTCTATATTGTAACTCAAATCCAAAATGTTTTTGTTTTGGTTTGGTTTTCATTTTGCACACACACATTTTAAAAGCGGATTTTCAATGTTCCACAAAGCCTTGTGCACATAAATCACAGGCCAGGCCGTTGGCTCTGCTTTCTAGCGCCCATGAAGTTGTTTGGGAGTGTTAGGTGGGCCAGGTAATCACAGAGCACAGCAGCAGCAAGCCCTGCCCTGTAGAAAAGGGAAGGTGAGGGAATGGGAGCCCTTCCTGCAGAAGGCTAGAGGCTAGGAAAGGGGGCAAGCAAAGCTGGGGGCCCAAAACAAAGTACAGAGTGAGGCTGGGGGCCTGAGAAAGGGCAGACCAGGCTGGGGACTATAGAATGAAGCCAGCCTAAGACTGGGACTGAGCATCAACACGGCAGAAAGAGTGGTCCTCCTGTGTGAGCATCCATGGCCCTGTCAGGGCACTGAGTCAGTGGAGGTCTCATGGAACAGCGTGATAGATGGCATCCTAGCAGCCCGCAGAAAGACTTTGACTCAGGGTGCTTTAATGGACCGCTGTTTTAAAGTAATGTCTCGCTTGTTTAAGTCATTTTATCCATTATCTCCATTTCTAGACGACTTTTTAAAAGACCGCTCTGACTGAGATTGCAGCTCAGTGGCTCAGCCTTCCTCAGTGTGAGTGGCACCTTGAGCTCCATCCCCGGTCCTCCAAAACGAGCAAACAAACAAACACCGCCCCTGGGAAGTCATTCTGTGACAGCGCATTCTACAGCCCATGGCAAGGTTGGGGAGGAGGTGATGCTGTTTACAAGGGACCAGCCACCTGCAGCACTTCGGCTCCCTTATCTGTGGCCAGGGTCATTGCTGTGGGTTCCTGCTCTGGGGTGGAGTTTGGACTCTGCCTGTGGCGGCTTCTCATAAAGCTAGTCGTGAGGCTGCGGCCTCAGATTTCTCTCCCACCTTGTTCTCCAGTTTTTAATGTATTTGTAATCCCATCCAACCATCACCACTCTAATTCCAAAACATTTTTATCTCACACACACACACACACACACACACACACACACACACACACCCCAAAAGAAATCTCTGTCATTTAGTTACTTTCCATCGCTGTCTCCTGGCCCTGGGAGCCACCCATATACTTTTATGTTCTGGACATATGGAATAATATGTCCGTACTAATACTTGCACACCCTGTGACCTCCGGCTCCTCATTCTTTCACTTGGTACAGTTTCAGGGTTCGCCTTATTGTAGCATATGTTAGCCTTTCCTCTTAACAGCTGCCTAGTATTCTGTTGCATGGACATGCCACAATTATTCACCCATTCATCCTCTGCTGGATGTTACGGCGGTTCCCACTCCTTAGCTATTGTGAGTGGTGGTTTACGGTTATTAATGTACTTCAGTTTTGGGGAATGTACATAAGTAGTGGAATTTCTGGGCTATATCCTTGTTCCATGTTTGTGTGTGTGTGTGTGTGTGTGTGTGTGTGTGGTGGGTGTGTGCATGCCTGTGACTGCATGTGGAAACTCCACAAGAAGAGGTCACAGAATATCTGCTGTATCACCCTCTTCCTTGCTGCCTGGAGACTGTCTCTGTCACTGAATGTGAAGCTAGGCTGGAGGCCAGCAAGCTCTGACAATCCTCCTGTCTCCAACTCCCACAGCACTAGAGTTAAAGGCATTGGAGGCCACGCCTGACTTTTTACAGGGATGCTGGGGATTTGAACTAGGGTCCTCAAGCTTGCAAAGAAAGCACTCTTCCATGCTAAGCCATCTCTCCTGCCCCGTGTTTAACTTTCTGAGAAACTGCAGAACTATCTCCAGAGCCGCCAGCAGTGTCAAAGGCTCAGTACTCCACACCCTCACCAAGTTGATTTCAGTGCATTATCCTGTCATCCTAATGGTCATTCTGATGGTGGTGTTCTGGTGGTTGTTCTGATGGTGTTGTTTTGGTGGTTGTTGTTCTGATAGTTGTTCTGATGGTGTTCTAGCAGTGTTCTGGTGGTTATTGTTCTGATGGTATTGTTCTAACAGTGTTATTCCGGTGGTGTTGTTCTGATGGATGTTGTTCTAATGGTGTTCTGATGGTGTTGTTCTGGTGGTCACTCTGATGGTGTTGAGGGCTGTTGTTCTAACGATGTTCCCATGGTGTTGTTCTGATGTTCACTCTGATGGTACTGGGTGTGAAAAGGAGTCTGGCTGCTCTCATTCACATCTTTCTGGTGGCTGTTTCTCCAAGCCCGTATTGACCCCCTGTGTGTCATCTGTAGAGAAATGCATTCACAGCCTTGGCTGCTTGCATAAGTTTCTGGTGGTTGTTGTCAACAGGCATTCAGACAGCAGATAGGATGGTCCACACTGCTGGAAGCCAGAAACTGCCCTCAGCCAGCTCCTCAAGAGCTTTGTCGGGAAATGGTAACTGAGGCTGCATACCCCTTCACAGCTGTCTCCTGGCAGTGAGAGGATTCCTCACTTGTCTGTAAGACCCGGCTCTGCCAAGTGGAACATCTGAGGTACAGGAAAAGGGGGTACATCTGGTGCAGTAGCAGCCACCACCCATATGTCTGGCGGGCGCAAAAATGAGACTTAACACAGAGGAGCCATTTTGTGCTTTCATTTTAGTTACTTTAGATACAAACTGAAATAGTCACGTGAAGCTGTTAGCTGTGGCTTCATTCAGCTTCATGCCAGTTTGCCAGACCTCCCCGGCTTTGGTGGAGGATGCTGGGAAGCCATGTGGGTGTCTTCATTTCACTCAACAAACAGCATATGCACTTGGGTCCATGTTTTCCGGAGATCTGCTTCTGGAACACCGTGCTTTGAGCAGACGCCTTATCTTCTGACCTCTCTGGTCTCCACCACACTCTACATGCTGTGACATTTCTATAAGACTGACTTTTTTATTTAGTTTATGTTTTATTGGTTTTTTTTTTTTTTTTTTTTTTTTTTTTTTGAGACAGGGTTTCTTTGTGTAACCTTGGCTGTCCTGGAACTTGATCTGTAGACCAGGCTGGTCCTGAACTCACTGAGATCTGCCTGGCTCTGCCTCCTGAGTGCTGGGATTAAAGGTATGAACCACCACTGCCCAGCTAAGATTGATTTATTTTTAATTTGTGTGTGTGTGTGTGTGTGTGTGTGTGTGTGTGTGTGTGTGCATGTTTCTGTGCACCGTCTGTGTGCAGTGCCTGTGGAGGCCAGAAGAGGCCATAGATCCTCTGGAACGGGAGTTACAGATGTTGTGAACACCACTGGTTCCCATTCTGGAAGGTGGGTTAGGGACCTTAACAGACACCCACCTCCTAACAAGATGCTCTTCACCAAGAATGGGGCCCCTGAGGTCCTGAGCCATCGCCTTCTCCTGGCCTTGGCTGGAACTACTCTAGGGAGATCTTTCCAGGTGAGTCACTGTCTTCTCCCTATAGGAAAAACCAGAACCTTCCAGTGCGACGCCTGTCCGTTCACGTCTTCCAAATTCTCGACTTTCACCCGTCATGTGAAAATTCACAACGACGAGAGGCCTCACCTGTGTCACCTGTGCCTGAAGGCTTTCCGCACTGTCACGCTGCTTCGGAACCATGTGAATACTCACACAGGTGAGCCCCGCCCCATTGGCCTTCCAATGCCAAGTGCACCCCAAGTCCCAGTGAGGGTGCAGGGGGCCCAGGGAGCTCTCCCTTCACCTGGGGCTTCACTGCAGTCTCTGCTACCTTGAAAGCAGAAAATCCCAGAAGCTGGAGTGAAGAACACTTGCCTAGCTCATGCAGGGCCCTGAGTTCCATCCCCAGCACTGCAGAAATAAAGAGGAATCGCAGAAGAAGCAACCCGATTAAATAATTTTCCTTTCGGTGTGTGGTTTAAAGAGTTTTGTCAGTGTTCTCTTGGCATCCATCTGCTAAACTCGATTTCATTGCACGTTCTTTGTAAAGCGAGGACTTACGCACACTAGGCAAATTCTCCATCCCTAGGCTGCATGCCCGGCCCTTTTCTGTTTGTTTTGAGACAGGTCTAAGTTGCCCAGGCTAGCCTGGGACTTGTGATTCTCCTGTCTCAGCCCCTGAGCTGCTAGAAAGATGAACTTGGGCCACCAGGCCAGCTCATTGGTCTGTCAACTTCTTATTGTTGTTCATGCTGGTTTGTAATGTCTAATTTATTAATTAAACCTTATCATAAGTGTCCAGGGGCCATTTGCACCTTACTCTGCAACAAGAAGGGGGAGGGGGTTCCCGTTGTGCAAGTATTTATTTATTCTTGGTTTTGCCTTTTCTCCCCACCTGTTTTGTTTTAGTTTTTGTTTTGGAAATAGGGTCTCACTTTTAGCTCAAGCTAATCTCTAACCACCGATCTCCCTGCCTGAGCCTTCTGTGTGCTGGGGTTACCCACCATTTCCCGGCTTAGCTTTGCCCCCCTCCCACCACACGCCCGCCTTCTTGAATTTCAGTTAAAAGCACTGACTGTTACCCAGAGCACCGTCTCGTACATCTGCGATATTTATAGTGCAAAGTACTTCTTAATTGCTGAACCCTTTCAGGCTGCCTTTTCAGAACTACAAAGTCGCCGAAAGTTTTGCAGTTAAGTCTCGTCTGAAAAGTGTAAACCCCATGATTTCCCAGGAACCAGGCCATACAAGTGCGGGGACTGTGACATGGCATTTGTCACCAGCGGAGAGCTGGTCCGGCACAGGCGTTACAAACACACTTACGAGAAGCCCTTCAAGTGTTCCATCTGCAAGTATGCCAGCGTGGAGGTGAGAGCCCCGCCCTGTGCAGGGAGGGTCGCCACCCTGGGACGGGTGCTAACCTGTTTCCCGATATTCACCAAAGATCTCTTACAGTCTATGCCAGAGGCCACAGGCATTATTGTCCAAACTCAGTATAGAAAACTGGAGCTGGATTTGGCTGCTCACAGCTATCATCCCAGCACTGTGGCAGGAGGATTGCTGTGAGTTCCAAGCCAGCCTGGTCTCCATAACTGACCATCAGAGGACAGTTTGATGGAGTCGGTTCTTCCCTTCTGGAGGATTGAACTCAGACCGTCAGGCTTGGCAGCAAGCACCTTCACCAGTCACACCATCTTGCCGCCCCCAGACAGTATCCACCTATATTTGTTTTCATTATTTTTAAACTGGGGTGGGTGGTGCGTGCATGTGAGCGCAGGCTCCTGAGGAGACCAACAGAGAGAGCCAATCCCCTGGAGCTGGAGCTTTAGCGGTTGGGAAGCCGCTTGACAGCAGTGCTGGGAACAGAACCTGGGTCCCCTGCAAGGGTGACTGATGCATGCTCTTAACTGCTGAGCCATCTCTTTGCCAACCCCCAACAACATTTAAACGTATATAGATTGGAGAGGTTAGTTATGGCCGAGAAATAACCCTGGGGCTACAGAGACGGCCAGCAGTTACAAGCACCGGCTGCTCTTACTGAGGACCTGGTTTGATTCCCAGCATCCGCTGTCAAACAACGCTGGTGGCTCACAACCAGGTGTCTGCAACTCCAGTTCCAAAGGCTCCGATGCCCTCTCCGGCCCCTGGGCACCAGACGCAGCTGTGGCGCACAGACACTCACGCGGGCAAAACACTCAAATACACAAAAGGAAACTCTAAAAGCTAAAGAGAGAGAGAGGACCCTCAGACACATTGAAAAGGCCTTCCTAGTATTTTATGTCACTGTCAGGGACACGAGCCAGAGCATCCCCTCTAGCATGGAACTTGGGAATTGGGCTGAAGTTGTCTTTTTTGAGACACGGTCTCACTGAGTTGCCCATGCTGGCCTTGAACTCACTCTGCAGCTTAGACAGTCCTTGAACTTGAAATCCTCCTTCCTCTGCTGCCTGAGTAGCTGGGATGACTGGCCTGTGCTGTCTGCCATCAGGCCCCTCAGTGAGACGAAGGCTGTGAGCAGTGTCCCCTTTCCAGGTCCCCTTTCTAGCAGTCCGTGCCGGGCTCCATTTCATGCGAGCGAGCTGGCTGCGTCCTGGTGGAGAGCTGGGCACAGGAGGGTTAAGCGGGGCTCCTAATAGAATCTAAGCAAAAGGGGACAGCGAAAGCTTAAACTCGGCAGTGATGCAAGAGTGTTTCATAAATAGTGGGATTTCACAGACGGGTCAGAATTTGATTCCAGGAACCTCCTTCTGCTGTGGCTATTTTTAAAAAGAGCTCTCCTATGTGAGGCAAAGGTTGTGGCAGCAACATGAGGGTTCAAAAGGTGTCCGACAAGGCGACTCCGAGGATCCTCGTGCGAGGAACTTACTATGGTGTCCCACAATTCTGCCCATGAACGTGCAGGCTCTGAGACCTGCCCAGGGGCAGTGTTCGTGCAGCCCGGGGATGGCGCACGGGGCACTGCCCGCTATGCCACCGTCTTTTGATGGCACTTGCTGGCTAGCGTTGAGATGGGAGATGATGCTTTTGCATCCTGCTGAGCCCCTCAGAGGTTAAGTTCGAGGCCTTCCTGGGCTAGCGTGAGCTCCAAGCCAGCCTGCACAACTTAAACAGGGTCTCAAAATGAAAGGTGGAAAGAGGGCAGGAGGTGTAGCTGCCACCTCGGAAGCCAGGCAGGGACATCCTGTGTTGCCACCTTTGATCTCTTACCGTTTGCCTCACTGAACCCTAAGCCCTTTCCTACATGGCAATGTTAAAATCCGGTTCTCTTTCCTTCCTGTGATACATGAAATTGATCCCCATCTCTTCTTTAAAAAGAAATCAAGCTGAGCCGTTCATCGTGGGTCTTGCTTTGCACTCTGGGCCTTCCTCTGTTCTCAATGTTCTTCCAGCCTGGGTGTGGCCCACGTTCCTTCCTGTGTGAAAGCGGGGTTGATATAGGCTCCCGAGCCTCCAGCCCGGTGTGGCTGATGGCCCTGGTTCCCGTGAAACAGCAAGAAGGGTTACAGGAGAAAGGCCGGCAGCTGCGGCGAGTGAGAAATGTCTTGTGGTCCCCTGTTAGTGGCCTTTCAGACCTGATAGAGTTCATTTTCTTTCACTTAACACTCCCTCCTTGTTACTCTGTTGGTGTTTGAGAAGGTGGCTCATAACCTGGCCCTGGTTAGTTCAGCACTAGCTTTGTGGCCTTGGCTGCCTGGAACTCACCATATAGACCAGGCTGGCCTCAAACTCACAGAGATCCCCATGCCTCTGCCTCCCCAGTAGTTACAGCAAGACCAGCAGCATCCAGGAGGCTGAGGCAGCAGGATCCCTGTGAGTTGGCGGCCAGTCTGAACTACAAAGTGTGTCTCTGTTTCAAAATCACCCTTAAAAGAGGCCAGTGGCGGACAGAACCAACAGGGTTGCCTGTGTCTCGAACTCACCCAGCAGAGGGCCCTTGAGGGTTATAAGCACGGGTGCCTCACAGGCGGATCTCATTGGTCTAATGGTTCCGCTTTCCCACCCTGGAAAAGCTTGTCCAGCTGTGTCTTTTCGGTGATTTAAACTTTTCTGCCGTGAGTGGACAAGGACTGGGAAATAAAGATAGAGACGTACAGGGCACCGAGCAGCAAGCTCCCTGCTTGAAAAGTGAGATTCGGGGTGGAAGTCTTCTAACCTTGTGCATACAGCCCATGGCATGAGGAAGGTTCACCTGCAGACCGGACAGTCCTGCTGTAGGGGACGCCCCAACTCTGCCTTTTGCTTTCTTGAGGCAGGGTCTCTGTAGCCCAGGTTAGCTTTGGGTTCACTGTGTGACCCAGGCCGTTCTCAGACTTGCAGCAACACTCCTGCCTCAGCCTCCCCAGAGTTGGACTTGCAGGCGTGTACACCTACATTTTCCTCCTTCCTCCTCTTTCCTTCCTGCTCCTTTCCTTATTTATTTGTTTATTATTTTTCATTTATTTATTTTTTGGAGGGCGGGTGTTTGAGACAAGGCCCCTGATGTAGTCCTAGTGGGTCTTGAACTACAGCAATTCTCCTGCCTCAGTTTCCTGATGTCTGGGGTTGCTCATATCTCTCATAAGAAGTCGGCTAACTGGAGCCCTGACCACCGTCAGGTTCCCATGGCAATGACCCTCTCCCACATGTCCTAGGCAAGCAAGCTGAAGCGCCACATCCGCTCACACACCGGTGAGCGCCCCTTCCAGTGCTGCCAATGTACTTACGCCAGCAAGGACACCTACAAGCTGAAGCGTCACATGCGGACCCACTCAGGTAAAAGCCACGGGTACACTTGGTGGGAGCCACGGGGGTAGTGGCCAAGGGCACACTCGGTGGGAGCCACGGGCACACTCGGGTGACAGCCCTGTGCACCCGCGGTTTATCATGTAAGGACTATGCATGCCCCGTCCCCTCTCTGTACACAATCTCACGCGCCCACTCTGAGCTGGCGAGGGGCCACAGTGACGCTGCTGCCTGACTTGCCTTCCGGGTCCTATGCCACTGAGGCTGAACCTGCAGAAAGGCAAAAGCCCAGCACAGGTGTCCTTTGGGAAGGGCTGGGCTCACGGGGAAGCCATGCCTGAGAGTCACTTGTCGTCCCTGTCACAGGTGAGAAGCCTTACGAATGCCCCACCTGCCATGCCCGGTTCACCCAGAGTGGCACCATGAAGATCCACGTGGCACAGAAACATGGCGAGAATGTGCCCAAGCACGAGTGTCCCCACTGCGCTACCACCATTGCACGGAAGAGCGACCTGCGTGAGTGTCACCGCACACACCTGCCCGTGGACTCCGGGGTCTGCGAGGCTGCAGAGCCTGGCCGGCTCTGGAAGGCCTCGCTGAGCTTAGGAAGCTTTGCTAGGAATGTTTTTACAGCGGTCCTGCCCTGCCCTCTGGTGGCCGGCCTGAGTAAGTGCATGCAGTTCAGACGCCGCCGGCCAGGTCCACATACCTGTATGAGCAGGTCCAAGGGAACTGTTTTATTTACCTGGTGTTGGGCTTGCTCTTACAGATAAGGACCCTGAGACTGAAGGACACAGGTCACTTTTCTGCTAGGGACAGCAGTCCTGATGACCTGGTCAAAAGCGTCTGCCGTAGAAATTTAGCCCTGTCCACGTTCCCTCGTCAGCATGCCCCTCACACACTCTGCTGGGAACGGGAGGATCTAGAGGAGCACCTGAGGCAGGGACTTGGTTCAGTAAGAGGCAGCTTGTGGCACAGAGTCTGCCTTCTCCTGTGTTGAGCCTTGTGACACAGGATGCCCCAGGACAGGACGAGGCTTACAGGGGCGACTCCACCTGGGCTTGGGAGCCTATAGTTCACCAGCCCTTCCGGGGGGAAGGGGGGGAGACAGCCTTTGGCACAGGAGTGGGGAGGGCAGGAGTGGGGAGGGGGCAGAAGTATCAGTAAAAGTAAAAGTCCTTCCCAGTTGCCTTGGGAAATCCTGGTGATTTGGAAATATCCCTGCAGGGGTGAGGGTATCTGATCTGATCAACCTGAACTCTTGTCTTTCTTCTGGAACATTCTGTCAGTGCTGCTGTGGCTCCTGAGGTGCCACCAAGCACTTCAGTGGGACTTATAGGACGAAGGGATCGCTAGCCAGTTGCCACATGTTTGTCACATGTAGGGCTGCTGTAGCAATAGACTCTTCTTCTTCCCGCTGTAAGGAGAGCTGGCCTGTCAGCCTGTGACAGGACACCTCCATCATAGTGGTATCTTTTTTCGGCTTCTCGTGGTGCCGTGTGGCCACCAGGCCTGAAGCTGGGCTGAGTAAGGAGCTTCCTAGACAGCGTGCCCAGTGTGTACTCTCACACTTTGTCATGGGGACAAAGGGGCCTAGACTCCCAGCAGGACAACCGCCATGGTTTCCTTACAGAAACCCCTTAGTGTTCTCTAAGTCCCTGCACTGTGCTACGGCTCCGTGTCCATGGCCGATCTGTTGCCACGATCTCCCTGCTGAACAGGGAGGCCTGCAGTTAGTTCCTTCGTGGTAGTGGTCTCCGGAGGGACATTGTGCCCTGGGACGCGCACCTGGATATGAAGGTGGCGTCAGTCATCATCTCTGAGGGAGGCAGGCTAACGTGGCCGGGGCGAGGTGCTGAGGCTGGTCCGTAGCGCCCAGAACTGCCTACCCCACCCGAGGAGTCCCTGTGCATTCACAGTGTCTCTGTGGCTCTAACAGGCGTCCACCTGCGCAACCTGCACAGCCATAGCCCCGTGGAGATCAAGTGCCGATACTGTCCCGCCGGCTTCCATGAGCGCTATGCCCTCATCCAGCACCAGAGAACCCATAAGAATGAGAAGAAGTTCAAGTGCAGGCAGTGTGACTACGCGTGCAAGCAGGTACGTGCAAGCGTGTCGGTGTGTGTGCCAGTGTGTGTGTGTCAGCGTGTGTGTGAGTCAGTGTGTGTGCCAGCGTGTGTGTGTCAGTGTGTGCCAGTGTGTGTGTCAGTGTGTGTCAGTGTGTGTCAGCATGTGTGTCAGCGTGTGTCAGCGTGTGTCAGCGTGTGAGTGCGTGTGAGTCAGTGTGTGTGCCAGTGTGTGTGTGTGTGTGAGTCAGTGTGTGTCAGCGTGTGTGTCAGCGTGTGTGTGTCAGCGTGTGTCAGTGTGTGTCAGCGTGTGTGTGTCAGTGTGTGTCAGTGTGTGTCAGTGTCTGTGTCAGTGTGTGCGTGTATGTGCACGTGTGTGCGTGTGTCTGTGTGTGTCAGTGTCTGTCAGTGTGTGAGTGCGTGTGAGTCAGTGTGTGTGTACGTGTGTGTGTGTGTGTGTGCATGTATGTGTGCATGTGCGTGTGTGTGAGTCCGTGTGAAGGCTGGCTTCGTGCATGCAGCCACAGTGTGGGGCACTGGCAAGCAGTCGCTCTTAGGAAAGAGGCTGGGCGCTGGAGAGGGGGCTCAGCTCTTAGGAGCGATTGTTGCTCTTGCCAAGGACCTGAGTTTGAGTCCCAGCACCCACAGTGCTCCACAACTATCTGTAACACAAGGTAACTGCACTTCCAGGGGATCTGACACCCTCTTCTGACTTCCCTGGGAACCAGGTACATACACCATGCATGTGCACACAAGCATGAAAGACACTCCTATATATCAAAATAAAACACAAGCTTTAAAAAGGAAGGACGGGCGCTATAGGCTGGAGAGCTGGCTCAGCAGTTGAGAGCTATTGCTCTCCATCATGAGGACTAATGCTCGTGCCAGCGCCCACGGGGGGTGGCAGACAGCTGCCTATACAGAGCTCCAGTTCCGGGGACCCAATGTGTCTTGGAGCTCCGTGCACTTACACGCATACAGACACGGGGCAGGGCTGGGTGTGGTGGCACACAACATTATTCTCAGCACGGAGGCAGGTGGCTCTCTGAGTCTGAGGTCACTCTGGCTTACCTAGCAAGTTCCAGGACAGCCATGGACACATAATGAGACCCTGTCTCAAAAAAACAAAACAAGAAAGAAAAGAGACCTCCTCCCACGGCTAACCTCGGAGGAGTCGGTTGACCAGAGCAGCCAGCCAGCGCAGGCCATCAGCTCAGCTGCAGATGCAGAGAGAGCTCACAGACCTGCCGAGGTCCTGCACACTCACACAAGCCATCATCCAAGTGGTACCGGAGTGGCCCACCTCCTCCCTGTGTGCACATCCCGTGTCACAGCGGCGGTGTCGTTCCCCAGCTGCCACAGTGACGGCTGCAAGTCTGGGCTGGCTGTGGCCGTGGTCTTCCTGCCCAGGAGCTAGGACACAGGGCTTGTCACTCAGGAATACCTGAGGGGCCCGTGAGATGGCTCGGCAGGTAACTGCTCCCTCGGCCACTAAACTTTCAGCAAGCTTCAGGAGCTGAGTTCCCTCCGCAAAGCCCGCGTAAATGGAGAGGACAACTCCCCAAAGATGTCCTCTGATGCCACCACACATGCCGTGTTCACACAAAATAACACATTTTAAATGTCCCCCGTGACACTGTCAAGGTTGTTTCCCTAGTAATCTTGACCCGACACAGTCTTAATGTTCTGTGGGAGGAGAGGGACGCTGTAGACAGCAACCCCCTGCCTCCGCCCAGGGAGTTACTAGCCCAGAGTTACTAGCCCAACTAGCCACTGTCCTGAGGTCATCATTTTCATTTGGACAAGGGCTCAGCGGACAGACTGTGCCTGTGGTGACAAGCTCGTGGGGGACATTCTCTTGATAAATGCATGGCATGGTGGGGAAATTCAGGGGAGTCACGTTGCCACCCACAAAACTTAACCTTTCAAAGGAAAATTAGAATTCAGATTTGGGGGGCCTTGTCATCAGTGCACTGAACTTGGAAGACACCCGGGGAGATGCCTCTGAGGGGGTCGGGACTCTCTAGGAAGCAGAGAGGTTTTTATTTGGCTGTGGGATGACCCATACCCATGCTTTACCCCAAGTGACCAACCTGTGATTCGGGAGGACCACACATGGGCAGCGGGTCCATCGGTATAGAATGCAGAAGGCAGGCAGATTGCCGTGACTTTGACCACACTTTAAAGAATTAGTGCTGGCTGAGTTAGGGTGTGGTGGCAGAGACCTTGCCCACAGCCCCTGTGTGTGGGACCGGCTGTCCTCATCACTTGCATTTTGAGACAGAGTCACCAATCCTGGAGCTGGGTGGTCGCATTAGACAGACCCAGGAGCCTCCTCCAGAGCCGAGGTCACAGGGCACGCCCCCATGCCTAGCTTTCACCCTTGTCCTGGGTTCTCCTTGGATACTCAACAAACACCCCACAGGTGTGGAGAAACAGAAGCAGACTTCTGAATCCCTGCAAAGAATTTTCAGACTCAGCAGGAAGCTACATAGTAACTGTAACTGAGAGTTAGCTACAGAGCTAATGCTTGGTTTCAGATAATCTGTGAACGGTTCTAGAAGCCTGTGTGCGCCCTCAACACTGGCCCACGCTGTAATATGAGGACGTAGTGATATTTTTTTTACTGGACTGATTCTCGTTTAACTTTTCAAAATGTCCGTCTGTTCCTCACTTCCTGTTTCTCATAGTGAATACATCCTTCTCATTCACAACAAAAGCGCTTTGGGCCCCATGGGGATCTGAGTCCCCACCTGAGTGTGCTCAGTGGCTGTCTCATTAGTGAACACCAGAGGCAGGATGTCACACTCCCTGTCTTTTAGCGTGTGGGCTAGACTTGCGCTGGAGAGCTGATCAGTAGTTAAGGGTGCTCATTGCTCTCACGGAAGACCAAATTTTGATTCCCAACACCTGCACAAGCCTAGCTGCAGGAGATATGACACCATCCAGTCTCCCGTAGCCCCACCCAGGTGATTTGCACACCCATACACGCTCACACACACACACGTTATCATCTCCTGCTCCAGAGTGTAGGCCGTAGAGAATTTCTGTTTGTTTTTCTTTGGTTTGGGGGAAGTCTCTTGTAACTTGGGCTGGCTTAGAACTCCACATGTAGCCACCGATGAACCTGACACCCTAGGACCCAGCAGGCTCTGATGGGGGCCACACAGCTCCTTCGGGAGAGAGGAAAGCACGTTAATGACGGACAGTTCTGAGGGACCCTTCCACCCTGTGTCAGCCACGCCCCTGCTTTCCCCACAGGAGCGATGCTTGAAGGCGCACCTGCGCACACACACAGGAGAGAAGCCGTTCTCCTGCCTCGCCTGCAACAAAAACTTCCGACAGAAGCAGCTGCTTACTGTGCACCTGAGGAAGTACCATGACCCGAGCTTTGTCCCCGACGTGCACCTATGCCTCAAGTGTGGCAAAGGCTTTTCCCGCTGGGTAAGCACCACTCCTCCCCCATCTCAAGAGCTATGGGCACCTGAAACAATGGCCTCCGCCTCTGGGAACTCAAGTGTTTTGCAAACACATGTTCTCCCTCGACAGACAAAAGGGAAGCCCAGGCACACGGCCTTTGGGGGCTGGAACCTGGGCCCCGTGTGCCAGGCAGCACACCACTGCCCCCCCCCCTTAATTCTGAGACCAGCGTTAGCTATGCTGTCCATTCTGGCCTTGAACTTGTGATCTTCCTGGTTTAGTCCCCTGGGTAGGGACAGCCTAGACACCAGGCTAGACTCCATCAGCTGTCATGTTCTTTGATGGGTATGAACTTGACCAGTTTATTGTTACAGCAGGTTTTTCCCCCCGACGGCCTCCCGGTTCTGCCGCCATGGTCCCGCCGCCACATGAGCCCCAAATAACACTCTGAGACTCTGTATTTGATACAATCCTGTTGGCCAGTTACCATTATTGTTTATGGGCTAGCTCTGTCTTAATTATTAACCCATTTCTACTTATCTAAGTATTTCCACGTGGTTATCTTATCCGGGAGCCGCGGCAGGCGTCTTGCTTCCTCCATGGTCTACATCTTGACTCCTCCCTCCTCCTTCCTCTTTCCTCCTTGTCTCCTAGCCCCGCCTATCTAGTTTCCTATTGGCCAACGGGGCTTTATTAATTAAACAGTATGAGAAACATATTTACAGAATAACATCTCCCAACATCTCCTCTTTTCTGTCTAAAATAAAAAGAAGGGTTTAACCTTAACATAGCAAAATATATCACACAACAGTTATCAATTAAGAATCACAGTTAACAATATTTAGTCCATTAACATTTTGTAAGACTTAAAGAAAATATCATCTATCCTATCTTTGTGAGTCTAAAGTCCTATATGTAACTTATTTTTAATCATAACTAAGAAAAACTATAACCATAACTATCTGTCTTCAACTCCTTCAAAGACCACAGAAGGATAATATATAAACTCTAGAAATGACAGAGACAACTCATTGCCTGGTCAGTCACCCGAAGTTCTTCTGTAATGTTCCATCTTCAGCCCATAGGCCATAGTGTGTCTCCAGACTTCTCAACCAAGCAGGAAACTTTAAACTGTCCACCTGTAATGGCAGTTTGTCAGTCACTTTTCTCTGCGTCCTGTATACTGTCTGGCTGTCTGGCAGCCTCTTCCATGAAGCAGGAATCCTGTAGCAATGTCCATCTTGCATCAGCAGTCATCTTTTTGTGGGTCCTGCATGTCCAGTTTCTACAACATAAAGTCAAACAGTCCAGAAGAGCAGTACCTTGCCCAAATGCCTAGTCTTGCCATATTAGAAGCAAACTCCATAACACGTTTCTTTGATATCCATCTTCCTTTCTGACGCAGGTGGTATTACCAGGAGCAGTTGTGCCTCATTGTCAAGAAAAACCCTAAACCATTTTAAATGCCATATTCTGTAGGTCTTTGAAAGGTTTGAAGAATGCCTATTTATCTCAAATACATCTCTGCATATCTAGAAATCCTAACTAACTTAACACCAATTTTTAATTATCATAGGTAACTCTCTATAATCTGTATTAAATTATACATTACATTTTCCAATGAGCTATATAAACACAATACCTAAGCAAGAGGAGAAATATACATATCACAAAATTGACCTTAAATTGTATCAATAAAAGAAAATCCATTCCAAAGCAAAGTATTCATATCTGTACCATAATTCCCTTTTTACCTTTAAAAAGATTGTTTGTGGTTATAGCCATTTATAACCAAGTCCATTTAAATGAAAACAAACATTTATAAACAATATTTGGGAATTTGGGCGTCATTCTTTCCAAACTACTTCCTGCTGGTAGAGGGTGCTGTCATGGGGGTCCAAAGAAGACGCAGAAATCTTGGCAGTAGTCTGCAAGGCTTTGTCTCAACTGCTTTGAATGTTGGATCACCTGGGGAGCTGTTTAAGGGGGTCTGGCCAAACCACATAAGTCTGGAAAGAATCCACAGCTTTTCATTTTCTGTGGAAACAAAAATAGAAATCCTTTTCCCCAGTAACTTGTCCTTAGGCTTAAATTTTGGAGTCAAAGCATTTTTAAAATATATAAATTGAATTAATCCAGCAGCATTTCTTTTATCAGTAGTTGTTATTTTTTCAGCAATCAAATAATTTAAAGACAACAGAAGCGTGTATAGTATCCAAAATTTCTCTGTGTTTTCCATCTTTACACGGCTTTTTTATTATTCTATTTCTTCTGTTTCTATTTTTATATATTTTGAGACAAGGTTTTTCTGTGTAACTTTTATCTGTCCTGGAATTCACTGCATACCAGGTTTACTTTGAAATCACAGAGATCTGCTTGCCTGTCTGCTGGGATTAATGGCGTGCGCCATAGTAGCCATCCATTTTACTTTCTTTTTTCTTTTTTAAACCATTGTACCCTGTTTCTTTTTCTCTCCCAAGCCAGCGTATTTTTTAAAACACAGTGTAAACCTTCATTGCAGCTCTCCTACACACCAATGAATTGTTAGCAGAGCTCTTTAAAAGCAAGGTGGCTTTTTGCCGCTTATGCTAATTTTGGAAACCTCCCTTAAAGGAGCCGCGCAAATCTCTGTCCACAGCAAAACGAATCCAACCGAGAAAATGCTGCTACCAAGAAGTCTTGCTAGTCTCTGTTCCCTTGTTTCTAAAAACTATTTTATAAGCTTTTGTTAAGTTTTAAGTGAAAGTTCTTAATCCCGCTTCTGACACCATTATGTTATGGCAAGGTTGTTCCTTCCCGCCTGCCGCCAGTCTGGGCCCCCAGCCGCACCAGCCCCAAATAACACTCAGAAACTCTGTATTTGATATAATCCTGTTGGCCAATGACTATCATTGTTAATGGGCTAGCTCTGCCTTAATTATTAACCCATTTCTACTTATCTAAGTATTTCCACGTGGTTATCTTATCCGGGAGCTGTAGCCGGCATCTTCTTTCTTTCAGGTCTACATCTCGACTCCTCCCCACTACTTCCTCTTTCTTCCTCCTGGTCTCCTAGCCCCGCCTATCTTGTTTCCTATTGACCACGGTGCTTTATTAACCAGTATGAGAAACATATATACAGAATAACATCTCCCATCAGTTTATCACTAGTGTTATTTTGGTTTTTAACCCCCTTCATTGTGGTGAAACCACCGTGTTCCGCCAGGCCCAGCTCTGGGGAGTACTGGGGCAGATCGTCCACACGATGTTGAAAACAGTTTGGGGAATTCTGTCACTCCTGAGAGAACCTAGTTTTTTGTTTCCATTTTTGAGACAGGCTCTCACTATGTAACCCTGGCTAGCCTGGAACTCAGTGTGTAGACCAGGCTGGCCTGGAATTCATAGAGATCTACCTGCCTCTGCCTCTGTTTGGACCAAAGGTCTGTGTACCCACAGGCTGGGTGGAGCCTAGCTTTTAAAGTGTGATAGTTGACAGCTGTCCTGTGAACTGAATGCAGGCGTCTTCACGGAGTGATTTTCATTCCCAGGCATTTCCAAGGTGTGAAATCAGGATTCACCTGATTTCACCTTCACCTTCTATTCTGTCAGTTGGAGTATTTATTTTCTATTTCCACATAACAAATTACCTCAAAATGCCAGGGCTTAACAAACGTGCGTCTCATCGTGGTGGATGTGTGTGGCTGGGCTGCTCTGGTTATTAAAAACGAAAGTGCGCTCGGGTGGAAACTTGAATCCAACTTACCTTTTAGAAGATTAAGAGAAAGGTCTCGGGTGCGGGGCTCAGGGTGAAACAGAAGCACACCGACTTGATTATAAGAAGAGTTAGTGACACCATGGACAGACAGACAGACAGCTTGGTGGGGCTCTGATAAGACAGTGGGATCCTTTCCTACAGATCTCAGAGGAAGGGGAGGTTCCACAGCAGGAGCCTGGGGCCAAGTTTCTCTACTGTATGGGGCATCTAACTGAGGTGTCCCCAGCTACTGGTGGCCTTTGGTGTCAGTCTGTCTGTACAGTGTCCGTCTCTGTGGCTGCAGGGAGTCCCAGGATCAGCCACAGGGATGAGACTGGTGTGGAACCTCACCTTTCTGGAATGCTGGCACTAAGAGCCTGTTACAGACCCTCAGATTTGCTATCTGGCGGAGGCTGGTCGGGCCGGAGCACACTGCAGGCAAGTCCGCCCTGGTTTGTCCCAAGCTTAAACCTAAAGGTATTCACAAATTTCTGCTCACTGACTCACACATCGGTTTGCCTCTGGACCTGTATGTCACAGCCAGCAGCATGACTCCCTTCTTGTCATGACCCTGACCCTGTGACCCGGGTGACATCTCTGCTCCTCCTTCTGTCTGGGCTCAGGATTTGTCACATGCCACCATCTCTGTATCCAGAAGAGGCCACACTTAGCATCCTTGACCTGCTTTTAAAAGGCGGACACGTCTGTATTCGTGAACATTAACTCAGCTTTCACGCCAGGCATCCTCAGCTCTGACCTTTATGCACGGCAGGCAAATGAGCCTCTGCTTCCTACTCTGCTGGGTGAACAGCCCACGGCTTGTCTAGGGTGCTCAGAGGGCTCCTGACCACACTGTTGCCACAATTAAAAACAAGATTTATTTTATACACGACCATGCAAAACCAGGGCCAGCACATTTCCCTTGTAAAGAGAATAAACACTTCTGGCTTCTCGGGCAGCTTCTGCCAGAGCTTGGCAGTAGCGTGGGCAGACAGACCACTTCTGATCGAATGTTTCAGTGTCCTCCAAAGGGCTAGGGAGTATTGCTCAGCAAAGACAGCTTTGTCCTTTATCCCTGACAGAGGCTGTGGGAGATGTACCTCGAGTGCCGCACTCAGTGACCCCATCCAGCTGGAAGGAGCCAGCTTGGTTGTTGCCGGATTCCACAATGGCATGTGGGCTGACTCTTCAATGGGCCTATCTGAAAGACCACGAAAGTTCATCAGTAGTTTTATTTGTGCGGCACCCAGTTGTAGGGAGGACAGGGCACCCTGACTGGTACCTGGAAAGAGATGTGTTCTGCTTTACTTCTTCATGCATCTTGAGCCTATTCCCCGACGGGGCAGTGCCCTGCGTTAAGTCCTCTTAGCAATCAGAAGCCACCAGGGACACATGAGACACGTGGACCCAGACTTCACACGCACGTTAGGTCAACTACGTGTCTCATTCACTCTCTTACTCAACCTCCAGGGTGGCCCAACCACCAAGAGTACTCGGTCTTATAGATTTAAAGCCCCAACTTGTGTTCTGTGTCTTACGGAGGAACGCACCAACATCAGGTAGCCTGGCAAGGAGATTCTTCTTGTAAAAAGTGTGCACCAGGTCCCAAAGAGGGCTAGCAAGCACAGCCATCCAGGATGGGCTCTGTGTTTTTACCTGATTGCCTTAGTTATGGCTTCCCTCGGCTTCCATCCGGGCTGAGATTACAGACATGAGCCACCACACCCAGCCGGCATCCCTGAGCTCTGATGCGGTGCAAGCTCGACTGTCTGTGTCCTGAGCTCAGGAAGACAGCCGGGTGGAGTCAACCCTCCCCTCCCCGAGTTGCTTTTGTCGTGATATATGTCACAGCGATACACTGGTGGCATAGAAGTGGATGACGCACTGAGTCTGGGTTAGTGTCAGGCCTCATTTTACAGGGCAGAAGTATTGTGTAAAGATAAATTCTCTCTGACAGCTCTTATTTTAAAAATGAAAACAAGCTAGGTTTTGGCTAGACCTAATTGTAAGAAGGGGGGTAAACTTTAAAAGGTCATCTGGGGGGCCTAGAGAGACAGCTTGACAGTGAAGAGTGTGCTACTCTTGTAGAGGACCTGACTTTGGTTCCCAGCTCCAGGGGAACTGACGGCCGCTTCTGGCCTCCAGAGACACCTTCACCCACCCCATACACACACGTGCATACATGCACACACACACACACACACACTTTTTAAGGTTATTTTGGTTTGTGTTTTTTTATTTGTTGTTGTTGTTGTTATTTGTCCCACCTTTATAAAAATGTATGTAATTATTGATGTGTTTTGAGGTGCATCAGAGGGTGTAGCATGATCTGCAGCACACATGCAGAGCTCAGAGCATGACTTACAAGGGTCGGTTCTCTCCATCCATCATGTGGGTCCAGAGGCTCCAACTGGGGCCGTTAGTCTGGCTGACAAGTGCCTCTACCTGTTGAATCAATTCAGAATCCATTGAAGCCCATCTCTTAACCAAGGGTTGAAACTGCACACGGGAACACTGATGTTCACCAGTGGCCTGTGTCGTCTCCCACAGAGTAACCTGCAGAGACATAGGAAGAAGTGTGACTCAGAGCACGAGAAGGTGGCCACCTCCAAAAACAGAAGACCGGTGCAGACAAAGCAGACCACGGAAGAAGGACCAGGATGGGACAATGGTATGTCCCTTCTGACCCACCACTGTTAACCCCATTGTTAACCCAGCCAGAAAGCGGGCGAGGGTGGTTGTAGCCTTGTCACTGGGGGCTTGGCAACTGTGTCAGAGTGGCTGTGTTGCAGCCACACCTCTGCAAGGTCTCCCACACTCAACCCCCAAACTCAGATCATCAGGCTAGACAGCAAGCACCTACCTGCTGAGCTGTCCCCGGGTCATGTCTAGTGACATTTGTGCTGGCCACAATGTCATAGGTGAGAGGCTGCTTGCCTCCTATAGTGCCTGCAGTGTCCTAAGGTGTCCCTACCCCACCCTGCCTTGGAGCAAGAGAGTGACAGCAGAATCAGGTTCGGGGGCCGGGCTTGGCATGCCTGCTGCTGGGTTCACACTATGGCAATTGTTTCAATAAAACTTTCCGGTTTCTGTATCTGGATGTCCTGCTTTCTCTCACACTTTCTCACTCTGTACATTTTCTCCTAGATGTTGCTACCCAGGAGAGCAATACCACGAAGGAGGCACGGTGCCCTGGGGAGCTGGCTCTGGGCCACCACGGTGGCGGTGGCGAGAGTGCAGCCGGGAACGAGAACCTGGATGAAGGCCTGACCTGCGAGATGATCTTTAACATGATGGATAAGTGACAGGCTGCTCCGCGCTGCGGCCTCTAGGGAAGAAACAAGTTAGAAACAAGATGGCCGTGGTGATAGCCATGTTCCCAGAGTTTGATGTAGTGTGTAGAAATGTTTGAAGAAAAAAAAAAAAACCTGCAACTTTTTCCTGCAGACTAGACTCAGAGCTTGGCGTGAGGGCACACCTCAGCCCCGTGGGTTCACTGTCTACGCACTGTCTAGGTGGCCACCATGAGCCGGGGACAGGCTTTAGGAAGGACGGATTTCCATAGGAGCTCAGCCAGCTAGTGCTCGGCAGTTAGATGGGGAATCTTTTGAGCTGTGTCTACCCTTGATATTTCTGATACTATGATTTTCAAACACTAAGATGAATTGTATACCTTTTTTATACCAATGAATTTTCTTTCTATGTTTAAAGCTACCAAGATGCTTTTAATGAATTCTGAATTCAACCCAAAGATCTTAATGCTAAAAAAAGATGGAATAGCAGAAAGCAGTAAGTAACCCGTTTGAAGAGAAAAATAAAATAATATATATAAAATAGATCTTACTTTGGCACAGAGCAAGTCTCCCCTTTAGATTTTTGTCCCCCTACTTTTGTAGACCTGTGGGTTGAACCCAGGGCCTGGTATAAGCTAGGCAAGTACTCCACCACCAAGCTAGCCCTAGCCCCCACCCACTCTTTTTGTATGAAGTTGCCCTGACTGTACTTGAACTCATTCAGTAGCCCAGCCATACTGTCTATCCCCCTGCCTCGGTCTTCCAAGTGGCCAGAATGACTGGCCTTTGCCACCAGGCCTGGCTTGTGGTCTCTTTTAATTGTGTTCTTTGCCAGCTATGAAATTGCCCTGGCTTTGTTAATAGCGTTATTTTTATTCTTGGCCAGGCGTGGTGATGCACTCAGAAAGTGGAGGGTGGAGGCCAGAGAATGGATAGTTCAAGGCCATCCTCAGCTATATCTCAAACTCCAGGCCAGCCTGGGCTACATGAGAGTCTCTCTCTCGCTCAAAAAAAAAAAAAAAAAAAAAAACCCTCTATAATTTCTTAGTATTTTGCTTTCTTAAAAGTATTTTATTTACATTTTTAAGTGAGAAGAAATCTGAAAATCTGGTAATGAAATGTATATTTGTGAGGAATTTCAACTTCTCGTCGTTAGGGAAAATATCTTCTTCCACCCCTCACTCGTGCAGCTGAGATAAGCCAGGATCTGTCTGCAGAGACAGCCCCTAACTCCCCTAGTGCACTTAGGCTGTGAACCCCTACACTGCTGTGTCTCTGAGTCACCCATAAGCCCCAGGTTCAAAATCTTAAAATGTTGATCTATTCAAAGCATCCCTTGTGTGACGGAAGCCCATGGTGTGGTCACAGGGGCAGGCCCTGCAGCTGGGTTCTCCCTGCCTCTAATGAATTTATGAATTTGTGACACGACTATGTGACATACAACAGGACTTAAAGTCTGTAGCCTGTTGTATGCTGTCGCTGTGATGCCATTTTTATATTTGCATACTTTTGACTGTTGTAAAGATTTTTGCATAATTCAATAAAATTAAATGATTTTTAAAAACTGTCTTAGTTCTATGTGAATGGTGGGGTTTTTTTGTTTTTTTTTTTTTTTTTTTTTTTTTCATTTTTGTTGTGCTAGAGATTAAACCCAGGGCCTCGGACATGCTGGGTGAGGCCCTACCACGGGTTACACCACAGCCATCTGCTTGCTTTCTGTTTTGAGAATGTTATCCAGGCTACACTGTGTGTAATCCACCCAGACCCTGAACTCTCAGCCCTAAGTCTCCTGAGTAACTGTACCTCCAGGCAGCCTGCTAATAACGCTCTTTCAGATGCTCCCGGGGGCTGGGGAGATGGCTCAGTAATCTTGCAGAGGACCTGAATTAGGTTCCCAGCACACATGTTGGGGGCACACATGTTGGGGAGCACACATGTTAGGGAGCACACATGTTAGGGAGCACACATGTTGGGGGCACACATGTTGGGGGCACACATGTTGGGGGCACATATGTTGGGCAGCACACATGTTAGGGAGCACACATGTTGAGCAGCACACATGTTAGGGAGCACATGTTGGGCGGCACACATGTTAGGGGCACACATGTTAGGGAGCACACATGTTGGGGGCACACATGTGGGGCAGCACACATGTGGGGCAGCACACATGTTGGTCTCTTCAGGTACTGCAATGCATGTAAAATGTGGCCCCCTACATACATACATATATACATACAGCTTACATTTTTTGTTTGTTTTTGTTTTTTGAGACAGGGTTTCTCTGTATAGACCTGGCTGTCCTGAAACTCACAGAGATCCTCCTGCCTTTGCCTCCCGAGTGCTGGGGTTAAAGGCTTGGTTTTGTTTTTAATGTATGTCTTGTTGGGCCAGAGAGATGGCTCTGTGGGTGAAGGCCCTTGTCACCAAGCCTGATGGACAGAGTTCAATCCCCAGGACCCACGTTGCAGAAGAATACCGACTTCTGATACGTTGTTCTTAAGCTCCACATGGCAATGTGACACACACACACACCCACACACACACACACACACACACACACACACACACACACACACACACACAATCTTTTAGAAAACTTTAATGTCTTCTTGAGTGACAGGGGCAGGAGGAACGGCTCAGTACATAAAGTACTTGCTGTGTAAGCATGGGGACCTTGGCTCCCAGTACCCGGGTGGAAGGCGAGACGTGGCAGCTCTCATGCGTGATCCCAGTGCTGCGGGCCAGGCACAGCAGGATCAACAACGCTGAAGGAGTGGGTCCTGGGTTCAGTAAAAGACCTCTCTTGCAAATCTGAGGTGTACAAACTTTGAGGAAGGCACTCAGTGCGGACCTGTGGCCTCCACACCCATACGCACGCAGAAGCACACGCACAGGCGCTGTCCGTAGTGAGGCTGTAGAGGACCTGGCGTCCTGCGCTCTGTGGGTGGAGACGGACAGATGGACTAGGCTCTGTCTTGTGAAGACAGTGAGCAGTTCCTCAGAACACTTCAGAACACCCCAGAACATCTCAAGTGAAATCCCCATGTGCTCGGCAGCTGGGCTCCTCCCCAAATGAACTGGAACTGGGATTCCTGAGAGAGATTCGTACACCCTCGTTCAAACTGTAACCCAGCCGCCACACGTGGGCCAACTCCATCCGTGAGTGAGGGTGAGGTCCCTGCAATGGATCACTAAGCAGACCTAAAACGCAAGTGCGTACGCTCTACCCCCCAGTGGCACGGCAGAGTTTCCCAGAGGGGTCAGCATCCTAGAGAGGGACAGGAGCAGCGGTCAGTTGAGCCAGCAAGCATAGTGTGATGGGGACGTATAAATGCCACTAAAAAGTTTTCCACTATGAAGAGTTTTAGAATGGGCGTGACAGTTATGCAAAAGCTTGACTTTCCTCACTCCCAGCTGTACGTTTAAAGTGGCCGTCATGGGGCCAGCAACAGGGTTCAGAAGAGAAAGGTATTGCTGCCAAGCCTGATGACTCAAGTTCAATCCCCAGAAGAGAACCAAAGCCATCCTGCAAGCACTGTGTGTACACCATTACATATATGAATGTGCATACATACATGCAAATAACCATGACACACATGAATGTGTGTACACACACACAAATAACCATGATGCACATGAATGTGCATACATACACACAAATAACCATGTGTACACGTGACACATGAATGTGCATACATACACTCAAATAACCATGTGTATATTCTGACACACATGTATGTGTGCATATGTACACGAATAATTGTAGCTTTCAAGAAGTACTACCCACAATGTGAACACTTTTGTGTCCTTCACAGCAATTTAATGTTTTTAGTGTAAGGACAGATAATGCTAGCGACTTCTCAGTGACAGCACCAGCTGCTCATGCAGGGGCCAGCCTCACATGGCAGCTCCCAACTGTTACTAACTCCAGGTCCAGAGGATCTCACACCCTCCTCTTGCCCCCAGGGACATTACACACACATGGTACACAGACATACCTGCAGGCAAACACTCTCACATAAAATGAAAATAAACCTTTTTTAAAGCATGCATGACAAAGAGCATGCTCTTGGGATGCCAGCCTGTAGAGTGGGGCTGTGGCAGTGGGTAGAGTGGCCCCCTAGGATGAAGCCCTGAGCTTGTCCTGAGCACGGATAAGCTGGGTGCGGGCTGTGGGCGTGCAATCCCAGCTGTGCAGACAAGAAGCCCAAAGCCACCGTCCACCCCATAGTGAGTTTGAGGCCAACTTGAACCACGTGAGACCCCACCTCAAATAAAATAAAATAAAATAAAATAAAAAGGCCAACTTGAACCACGTGAGACCCCACCTCAAATAAAATAAAATAAAAAGGCCAACTTGAACCACATGAGACCCCCACCACACATAAAATAAAATAAAACAAAGAGATGTCAAGATCTCCTTATAAACGAACTTCTAAATCAGGTAGTAAAGATCAACTCTGCTCTGTGCCGTATCCCTCCACACATCTGGAGATGGCATAGCCACACAGGCACCTGCAGGCACTCTGGCTCTAAGGTGGCGGCTGTGCCCACCGTGCCCACCAGAGGGCAGGCGTCTCCTTCTCAAGCATGGATACAGGCACTTCAAGACTTTTCAGCAAGTCCACATAGCTTACTTTGTGCGGTACCCAAACAGAGGGCCAAAGAGAAACGGGGATGCGGCTGCTTAGTCAGGATGTGTGGAGAAGCTGCCGGTGAGGGTGCTAGGTAGAGGGGCTGCCGGGAAGGCTGCTTCCTTTAAGACGGCTTGGAGACAGGCCAGGAATGACTGGAACACCTCTGGCCCACTTAATGCCTATTTTTCCAGGAGACAGCACCTAAATAGCAACTTGGGGTGACGGTGGCTCTCCCCAAAAAAGACCACTTCAAAACAAAACCTAAGACCTGGAGGAAGCACGGCCACCTGAGGAAACCTCTGTGCCTGAGGCCCGAGCTCCATCCATGGCAGGCAACGCTGTGGGCATCCGTGCCAATAGCAAGGATGGCTTCAGGCCTAGATCCTGTCCCCAGGGTGAACATTCAGCTCTTCTTGACCGTTTCCAGGGGCAGCTGCTATCAGAGCAGTCCTGTGTTGCCTCTGATGGCCACTTTACTGCTAGGGGAATGACTTGGAACATGGCAGTCATGCTGGCTCACTCACTACCTCTCACCAGCCTTTCGTGGGTGCTGATTTGCAGCTGCGTGCCTGGTGCGAGATGCTTGCAGATGCTGCCCCATCATTTCCGAGGTGTGGCTGTCATTAGAAACCTGGTCACCACCAACCAATCCTCTTTGAAACCCTCACAGCCTCATGTTTCAAAGGCCGTGGCCCAGATCAGTGGGGCACACCTTTAATCCCAGCACTCCAGAGGCAGAGGCAGGCAGACCTCTGTGAGTTCGAGGCCAGCCTGGACTACAGAGTGAGTTCCAGGACACAGAGAGACACTGTCTCAAAAAAAAACAATCAAAAAGTGCTTGTTTGCCTCCACTCAGTGCAGAGGACGGAGCAGGAGGCCCGTTTGGTGACCACAATAGAAAGTGCCACGCGAATCTTCTGTGGACAGGAGCTGGCCAAGAGACATCATACAAACAGCTCTATCGAAACAGCTGCCTCGGGTGGAGAAATGGCTCCACGGGTACAAACACTGCTGATCTTCCAGCAGACGCAGGTTCAATTCCAGCACCCACACGGCAGCTCACGACTGTCTGTAACTCCAGTTCCAGGGCATCTGATTCCCTCCGGGGACCTCCACAGGCACCAGACACACACACACGTGATGCGCAGGCAGGCAAAACAAACACATAAAATAAAAATAAATCTAAAAAGAGAGAGCACTTTAAAAAACAGTTCTCTTAGGGGCACCTGAACGAGCCTGCCAGGAATGTCATTTCTTGTTAACGGCTCTAAGTGTGCAGAGCAATCCAAAAGTGATTAACAGACTTCTCAGACAATGGCTATAATTATATTCTAAGGCCTGAACAATGGAAAGCAGTGAAATAGGGCTGGGGTGTGGACAGCTCAGGGGTAAAGAGCGTGGCCCTTAGCTTAGCGTATGCTATGTCTGGAGTCAGCCCCAACACCAACGATGACCCAACACCGAGACAGTAAACAGTGGGAGAGCCTAGGCCTTCCCTGAGGCTCCTTGAGCCTTGACCCTCATGCCTGTTGGAAAGCCCCTCCACCGAGAACTGTGTCATCTGGGAACAAAAGTAACGGGCCTGCCTGCGACTACAGGCCATGTGGAGGTTAAAGGCATCTCCTAGAGGGAAAAGAACCATTTAGTCAGTAGATAATTTGTCTTAAGCTGGGGGTGGGGGGCACGGGATATTTAAACCTTTTCGGTCTCAAGCTTTCTAATTTTAGGTGAAACACGCTAACTTTGATGAGCAAACACAAAATGTGACTTGACCCTCACCATGTCCCACCATGCTCCTCTGCAGCCTTCCCTCCCCCTCCCCTCCCCCCCCATGTCACCTCCCACATCTCTGCCCCTGCCAGGCTGTGGTGCCTGTGGGGTTAGCTTTGCTGTTCCCGAGGCTGACAGGACCACAGGGGTGATGGTGTCCTGAGTCTGCCCTGGTGCTTCCTGATCTCCAGACTTCCCCGCTGCTGCCGTCAGCAGAGTCCTGCCAGTGCAGCTCACACACTGGAATGAACTGGAGTCTGTTCATTCATCGCTCCCGACTCTTCAGATTTCTAAATTTGGTCAGTGCACAGGGCTGTGCGGGTGCCCGCGAGCTAAAAATACCAAGCAGGTCTGGGATGGAGGCTGCACACAGCAGCGGTGGGGGACGGCCAGGGGAATCTCTGGGATCCAAAGTGTCCCGTTCTCTTCCGCACCCGGTCTGTCTAGATGGCACTTACACTGTGGAACAGCCAGCCATGACAGTCCTAAGTGAAGATCCCTTTCCTAAGAAGCAGGTATTGGCTCAATAATTCCCAGATCCGATGGCAACTGGGCATCACCAGCTCTGAGACCTACCTTTACTTCCTTTTATTTAAAAAAAAAAAAATAAGCCAAGTCAGTAGCTTGTATTACAGGCAATGAGGCAGGAGTCATGAGTTTGAGGACAGCCTGAGCTACACATTCATTAGCAGTTGGCAGAGTGCTTACCCAGTACACACAAAGCCCCGCTTCCATCCCTATCGCCAGACAAACCAAACGTCTTGGCCGGGCCTGTAATCTCAGCCCTTGGGAGGAAGAGGCACAAGAATCAGGAGTTCAGGGTCATCCTTCAGCACATAGTAAGTTCAAAGCCAGCCTGGGCAACACAAGACCCTGTCTCAGAAATGAAAGACAGAAAAGATAATTATTTTTAAAATAAAGTGGCGCAATCCGAGACAGCTTGGGAAGCCAGTGTCGTTGTCTGCAGGGACAGCGGGGCTGACAAATGTCTTTGCTGGTGGTGACTGCGACAGGCCCGAGCATTTCTCCAGGCCAGGTGCTTTTGCAACACTCTCCAGTGTCACCTCACTGACCTAGAGGCACAAGAGTGTCCCTGCCCCCTCGAGCCTTGTCATCACTCACTTTGTCCCAGTGTGTGTGGGCGCACATGGAGGAGGCCAGAGGTCAACCTCATGTGTCTCCTCATGGGCCGCCCGCCTTTTGTTGTTTGGTTGTTTTTAAATGGTTCACGAACTGTTATTTTTTAAGATTTTTTTGTTTCTTAATTATGAGAGAGAGAGAGAGAGAGAGAGAGAGATGTGTGTGTGTGTGTGTGTGTGTGTGTGTGTGTGTGTGTGTGTGTATGGGTTATGTGCACCTCATGTGTGCAGCTTACTTGGAGGCCAGCAGAAGTTCCCAGAGATTCTGGGGCTGGAGTTACAGACAGCTGTGAGCTGCCCGGGTGTACGGGCTGGGATTGAACCTGGGTCCTCTGCAAGAGCAGCAAGTATTCTTGGTTTGCCTCCAACTCCCAGGCTTTTTACATTAGTACTGGGGGTAAAATTCAGGTCTTCAGGCTTGCAAGGCAACCACATTGCTGACTGACTTAGCTAGGATTTCCATGGCTGTGAAGAGACACCATGACCACGGCATCTCTTATAAAGGAAAACATGGGCTGGCTCACTGTTTAGTCCGTTATCGTCATGGCAGAAAGCCTGGCAGCACACAGGCAGACAGCACTGGAGAAGGAGCTGAGAGCTCTACATCCAGATCCAAAGGCAACAGAAAGAGAGAGACTCTGGGCCTGGCTTGAGCGTCTTAACCCTCAAAGCCCGCCCCCCAGTGACAAACCCTACTGCATCGAGGCCACATGTCCTATAGTGTCACTCTCTGTGGGCCCGTGGAGGCCAGTTCCACTCAAATCACCACACTGATTGAGAGTCTTGTGACAGCAGAGGCTTGGGATATGGTCAAGATATGCCCTGCCCTGCTGTGCCTAGGGAAAGCCCTCAGCCCACCGCAGCTGGCCCAATCTGAATTTGGTTCCTGTGTTCCCTCCTCCATTCGCCCAGTCCAGTTTTGCACTGTGCTGCATTAGACAAACGCATTAGTATGCAAGCTTGCTTTCATCTTCAGCAAACACTAAAAATCGGGGCTAGGGATGTGTCCGAGTTGGTAGAGAGCTACCTAGCATTTGGGTCACACTGGGTTTGACCTCCGGCACCTCATAACATCAGGTGTGATGATGTACACCTGTAACCAGAGCACTGGGGAGGTGGAGCAGGAGGACCACAGATTTTATGTCACCATCACCTACATGGTGAATTTAAGGGCAGTCTGAGCCACATAAGACCCTGCCCTCCCTGCCTCCCTCTCCCAAAAAAGGAAGAGGAAGGGGAGAGGGCCCACGTCCCTTCAAGGGCACACCCACAGTACCCCACAGACCTCCCATGGGCCATGCCTTTTGCCTTATTTGAGACAGGATCTCAATGAGTAGCTCTCGATGGCCTAGAACTTGCTGTGTGCACCAGGCTGGTCTTGAACTCGCAGAGCTCATCCTGCCTCTGCAGCCTGAGTGCTGGGACTAAAGGTGAGCGCCACCATTTGTGGCAACCCCACTCCCACCCCACGGCTCTACCATCTGCCACCAAACTCACACTTCTGGTGCTCACTCAATCCATTTCCTTTGCTGCCTGTCAATCGATAGCTCTGAGACTCCAGTGGGTCAGTCGCAGGGACAGATGACTTGCTCAGCTTGGGGCACAATGTTGGTACTGAGTGAACACTTGCTGAAATAGTGAATGAGGGAACCAGTGAGCAGATGAAAGAAATAATTCAGGATGTGAACTGGGCCCAAGTCACCTGGAGGGAGTGGGGGCTTGCCCTGGGCACACCAGGCAGGGCATGAGATCCCGTCTTGGCCATAACCTCCTGAGCCTCTGCTGTCACCTGACAAGGCTCATAGCGGCCTGGAGAGATGGCTCCATCCCTGTATGGTTGCCTTCAAGCATGAGGCCTGGCCCTGAATGTGTAAAAAGCCCGTCTGTGTGGTTGGTGAGACTGGGGAGGCAGTGCGGGCAGACCCCTGCCGTCAGTGCAGCCTACTCACTCAGGGAATTCCAGGTCCCAGGTAGAGGCTTGGCCTCAAAAAGAAGGCAGGCAGTAACTGAGGATGATACCCGAGGTTGTCATTATTCTGAAAATTAAGTGGTAGCCCCTGGGGCGATGGTATACACCTTTAGTTCCAGCACCCGGGAAGGCACAGGCAGGCCTGATCTCCTGTCTCAGGTCAGACAGGGTTACACAGTGAGAGATCCTGTCTTGGGGGGGGACGAATATATGACTACCAAAGAAGTGCCCTAAAATAAATGTCTTTATGATTTATTATCAGCAAATATTCACTTGTTACCTGTTTCACATATTCATATACACCCAGTCAGGAAAAATTTCTCAGGCAAAAAGCTGTCTTGAGCAGAAACAGACTAAGAAGACAGAATGAGAACTAGAAGCAGCCAGGCCAGGTGACCCAACAGCTGTGTGAAGGGAGCATGAGACCCCAGACAGGACAGTTCCGGAAGGAGAGCTGTCTGCACGGGACCTACGGTGGCATCGGGTGACCACCCCTCAGAGCTGCCCTCTGTCTGAGTTTCTTCTCTTTTGCTGTGAGCAAACACCAGGACCAAAGCAACATGCAAAAGAAAACATTTAATGTGGGGGATGGTGTTCAAGAGGGTGAGGGCCCATGGCCAACACAGCAGGGACAATGGCAGCAGTGGGACAAGCACAGTGCTGGGGGGAGGGGGAGGGGGTGGGAGGGGGAGGGGAGAGAGAGCAAGAGCCTGAGAATGGCCTGGGCTTTTGAAACCTCAGGGTCCACACCCAGTGACACGCCTCCCTTACACGGTTCTACTTCCCGGCACCGGGCACGCACATGGGCAAAAGAGCCCGGGCAGGGACAGCAGGGACACAGGGTTACAGGAGCTGGCGAAGCTGGCAGATGGGCACAGCTCTACCTCAGAAGGGCTCCCTGGTTCTGCAGTCCCCCGTTCCCTTTTCTCTCTTACTCAGCTCTCTCAGTGACCTGCCCTTCCTGGCCCCTGGAGGGAGCTCCCAGCCAGCAAAAGATGCCTGACAAAGGCTCGGTTTGTCCATCATCTAAGAGCCACATCGTCTACTAACTGCAGTGATGGGCAGGCTTGGCTAGGTGTGAGGTTAAAGAGGAATTCTCTCTCTCTCCCTCCTCTTTCCGTGTCTGTGTCTGTAAGTGTGTGTATATGTGTGTGTGTGTGTGTTGTGTGTATTGTGTGTGTGTTGTGTGTGTTGTGTGTATTGTGTGTGTGTTGTGTGTGTTGTGTGTGTCTATGTGTGAGTGTATGTATATCTATGTGCGTCTGTGTGTGGCTGTGTTTGTGTGTGTATATGTGTGTGTTGTGTGTGTTGTGTGTGTGAGTGTATGTGTATGTATGTGTGTCTGTGTGTGTGTCTGTGTGTGTCTGTGTTTGTGTGCGTGTGTGCACCTGTGTGAGTGTGTGTGTGTGTATTGTGTGTTGTGTGTATTGTGTGTGTGTGTTTGTGTGTGTATATGTGTGTGTGTTGTGTGTGTGTGTGTGTGTGTGTGTGTGAAGGCAATGAGTTCTCTTCTTTGTTTTTTCCTTTGAGACAGAATCACACTGTACGGGTCTGGCTGTCCTGGAACTTACTATGTACATTAGGCTGGCCTCAAACTCATAGAGATCCACCTCCTCTGCTTCCCCTGCACTGGGATTAAAGGTGTGAGCCTCTTCTTCTGCCATGTGGTCCAAGGATAGAACTCATGTCCTTAGTGTTGGCACCAAGGCCCTTTGCCTGCTGAGCCATCTTGCCAGCCATGTCTTTGGTTTTCTGAAATAGGATCTCGGGTAGATCAGGCTAGCCTCAAACTTTCCATGTAGCCAAGGCTATCCTTGAACTCCTAATCTTCCTGTCTCCTTCTCCTGAGTGTTGTGATTACAGGTGAGAACCACTCAGGGACCAGCTGCTCCTGCACCAGATATCCTAGAAGGGTGGGACCTAGCTCAGGGCTAGCAGAACTCCCAAGAGGAAGGAAGAGGGAGGAGACGACAGGAAAGAGAGAGGGGGATACAGACAGACAGACCGATACCAGGCTGTGAGTGCACCTCCCTTCAACAGAGGAAGACAGGCAAACCCAAACATTTCAAAACCATCAATGAAACTCGGTGGCGACAGCACACACATCCGCTTCCTGCCGCCGATGACTGCTGGACCCTCCTAGGAGCTTTCGGTACTAAGGACACACTGTTCGGTGACAAGCAAGGGCTTCCTCTGCTGCTGTAGGGACACACAGCACCTTTCTCTCTGTAGACTCTCAGCTCCACGGAACAAAGGGACACGCATGAGACCCTGTGGGGCTCTCGGGTGGCCTCATTCCTTTCTGTTCTTTGAAAGTCGTAGAACTTATGATGAGGTTCCCTCGCTGGTGGGAGCAGTGAGCCGTGTAGTCAGTGCATGTCTGCATGAACTCAGTGGATGCAGGTCGGACAGAGACCATGTTGGTGACATTCTCAGGAGCCTGTGAGTAGGACACAGAGATGGACTTCGGTCCAGCCCAGTCTCCTGGCAGAAACGGGAACCTAACAGCGTACACAGAGTGCTTAATGGGCAGACAGTTCGTGTGCTTCAGGGGAAAATACAAATAGGTGACTGAGCCAGACCAGGCACACTTCTTAAATCCCCATACTCAGGAAGTAGAGGAGGAGGATCTCTGTAAATATGTTTCTCCTATTGGTTAATGAATACAGCTCTGTTGGCCAATAGGAAAGCAACATAGGCGGGACTAGAAGACTAGGAGGAGAGAGAAATTAGTAGGGAGGGGTTTCAAGATGTAGGACCAACAGGGTAAAACTCCGGACCCTCTCTCTGGTAAGGTAAGACCACGTGGAAATACTTAGACTGATAGAAATGGGTTAATATTTAAGACAGAGCTAGCAGATAAGAAACACTAGTAACTGGCCAACAGCTTTCTATCTAATACAGCGTCTCTGTGTGTTATTTGGGGCTGGCTTGGCTGTGGGGGAAAACAACTCCTAACAGACCTCTTGGAGTTTGAGGCCAGCCTGGTCTACAGTGTGAGTTCCAGGACAGCCAGGGCTACACAGAGAAACCCTGTCTCAAATGAATGAATGAATGAATGAATGAATGAATGAATGAATGTAGGTGACTGTAGGAAACACAGAATCAGGGACAGGAGGACCCAGCAGGAGAACAGCTCAAAGTCCCTGAGGTGTGCATGGGGACGGGCAGGATGGTCACAGTACCACAGTGGCCTGAGGTCAAGGGTGGGTGATGGATGGCCTCATGCACGATGTTGCTCAGGGGGCTGAGTAACGTGTGGTGTCCAGGAGATCGCAGTCTGGGACAGGACCAAAGCCCAGGCCATGATGGGCTCATCTCACCACCACCACCCCCTCACTGAGTGTAGGCAGGCCCAACCCCTGGATATAGTACTCCCACAGCCCCTAAGAGAGAGCTCTGGCTTCCCACAGTGAGAGGAGGGTTAGAGCCCTCGGCTGGGAATAGGGGCCTGGCTACGCGTCACCAGGCTTTCCCAGCAGGCAGCTGGGCCCTCACTGTCCAGTCGCCACCTGGCCCAGAGCCTCCCACAGGCACGGGGCATTAGTGTGGGTATTGTTCCCTTCTGCCTCAAAACCTGAGAGTTGGCTTCAGTGGGAACTTAAGGCATCCCCTCTCACCCCATCCGGGAGTCCCTCTGGTGCTGACAAAGGGAGGGCCTGGGAGATGGGTGGCCAGAGCCAGGTAATGGAGCCCAAGACCAACTGCAAATGCAAGTCTTTGTCCCAAACGTCACCACTCACCTGCAGGACAACCTGCGCCCTTACTCCCGCTGTGGGGCAGAGTCCAAGGATTGACCATTACAGCCCCATTGGTACTGTCAGCAGCAACTGCCCTGGTGGGTAGAGCCAGGGAGGGACAGAGGAGGATGACAGGGCAGTCCAAGAAAGGAGAGAGGGGGAACGGGGCTGGGAAGGGAGAGGAGGGGAGGTTGGGGCAGAGTTACGTGGCTCGCACCACTAGAGCCACATTTAAAAGGCCTGGAAAAGGGAGGGTGTCAGAGCTGGGATGTGGGTTGCTGGTATAGTGTTTGCTTGGCATGCACGAGGTCCTGGGTTGCATCCACAGTCCAGTGCTAACATAAGTGATGGGTACACCATGAGGATGAGTTCAAGGCCATCCCTGGCTACTTGGGGAGTCCTAGGCCAGCCTGGGACACCAGAAACCCTGCTCTTTTCTGATTTTGGTCTGTTTTTTCTTCGTTTGTTTGGGGGGGGGTTGATATTTTTTGTTGTTGTTTTGTTTCATTTTTGTTTGGGTTTTTTTTTTATTTGTTTGCTTGTTTGTTTTGTTTTTTTGAGACAAGGTCTCTCTGTGTAACAGTTCCGGCTGTCCTGGAACTAGCTTTGTAGACCAGGCTGTCCTTGAACTCACAGCAATCCACTTGCCTCTGCCTCCTGAGTGCCAGGATTAATTGCACCACACCATCACCATAGGGTCTGTTTTGTTTTTAGGGTGAGCTGCTTTGGCTGGAAAGATAAGGGAGAGGGGAAGGGAGCGGGAGAGGGGGGAGGGAGCAGGGGGGGAGGGAGAGGGGAAGAGAGCAGGGCTCTGCCCAGCCCTCCAGTGTCTTCTCATAGATTCTGCTCAGCCACCTGAAAGGGAAGCCACCCTCCCGGTGCACAGATGGAGAGGCATTGGGCATCAGGTGGGGCTGCCATGTACAGCTCAAGCTTGTGCCTGTCCAGACACTAGGGGACCCTGGGCAACCCAGAGCAGTGTGCACGCCACTGAGTGGGAATGTACCCCCCCCTTAATAATGGAGAAGGAGAGCCAGGAGGTGGTGATGGTGCGCCTTTAGTCCCAGCATCCAGGAGGCAGCCGCAGATGAATGTCTGAGTTTGAGGCCAGCCAGGTCTAGAGTGAGTTCCAGGACAGTCAAGGCTAACAGAGAAACCGTGTCTCCAAGAAAAAAAGGAAAAAAAGGGAGGGAGGGAGGGAGGGAGGGAGGGAGGGAGGGAGGGAGGGAGGGAGGGAGGGAGGGAGGGAGGGAGGGAAACTGGACTGAGGGAATCCAAGGCTGGCCTACTTCTCACTCAGTTTCAAACCTCTTCATCCCACATGTGAAACATCTGGAACCACATGCCCCTGCCAAGATGTGGTCACCCCCACTTCACCCCTGGCAGAGGTGAAGTCATCCAGGGCCACAATTCAACTGCTCGGCCTTTGGGACCAAGCAGGTGACTCCACTGAGCCTGTGAGCCTGATGATGGAACAAGGCTGGGCTGGGACTACTTTGGTATATGCTGGTCCCTGCTACCCTAATAGGAATGCCTGGCTGTTGTTACGGAATCCCACGTTAGCAGGAACACCATGCTTGCTGGAAAAGCCCCTTCTGTGGCTGCTGGAGGCCTTGGTCTCTCCGGGACTGACTGCTCTGGGCCTCTCTTCACCTCCCTTAGGACAGCCTGTCTCCCTGTGACTGCCTGAGACACAAGACAGCCAGGAGCCTTCTATTCTTGTAAGACTCTGACAGCAAGGCCTGAGGAGCCAGAACAACCCTGGAATCCTTCAGCAGCCAGCCAGAGCCCTGGGCAAGGTGGGGCCGAGGCTTTTGAAAAGCCCCAGGAATGCCCTTGCTGGCAGCTGAATGGGAACAGTCAGGGGAGGCTGGGCAGCTGTAAATAGCACATCCCATGAGGTGATGGGCAGGGCAGGCAGCCTTCAGGGAGGAAGCAGCCCCTCCCACCCTCCCCCACCAAAGGCTTCTTCCAGAGCCCAGAGACCATTTCCCTGACATTTGCCTGGCTGTTGCTGGAGTCTTAGCCAAAGCACATGCAAAGTCAAGTTCTACACCTGGGATTAACCCTTGATGCCATGTCCCTAAAGAGTCACACAGCCAGGAGAGACCTGCTGTCCCTTCCTCTCCCAGAAAAGATATGAATTTCCTGCAGGCATTGTCGGAGGCTGGACCATAGGTGACAGAAGAGAGATCTTTTTGTTTGCTTTTGTTATTTTGTTTGTTTGTTTGTTTGTTTGTTTGTTTTTAGAGATAGAGTTTCACTGTATAGTCCTGGCTGTCCTGGAACTCAGTAGACCAGGCTGGCCTTGAACTCAGAGATCCGCCTGCCTCTGCCTCCTGAGTGCTGGGATTAGAGGCGTGCACCACCATGTGGTTTAGAACCTACGGTTTATCCCTGCTGTCAGTGCCAAGGCAATGGTAAACATCTAGATGTCCGTCCACGGTGACAAGAACATGAAGTGTGGGTAGTGCTTAAAGGAGGCTGTTCCAGAATGTTCCTAACAGCATATCTGGCACAGCCTCGACCGAATGTTCGCCAGCAGGGCCTGCAGGAGAACCGGTGAGCAAGAAGAATGGAGGGAACGGGACGTCACAGTTGCATGACTACAGCGTGCAGGACGTCACAGTTGCATGACTACAGCGTGTTCCATGAGCTCCCTCACGTGGGCATCTGAAGCCAATGTTGGGGCTCCAGAGGAGGCTCCTGGCGCAGCGGCCTCTGGCACAGATTGTCTCTCTCAGTTGGGGCCTTGGTTACCTGAGCATGTTCACTCTGTGGAAACCCACCCGAGCTGGCGCGGGCACGACACACTTTTCTACGGTCTGTTTCACACGTGAACAGACCGGTGTGAAGCCATAAGGTAAGGGGTCACGTTGCTGATGACCCAGGCTTGGCCTCTGGGTACACAAGGCTGGAGAGAACAGACTAACACAGGTAGTTCTCTGCTTCCTTCCACACATGTTCTGGGCACATGTACACTGCGGCATGCACATGCCACACACGTTCACTTGAGTACACAGTATACACACACACACACACACACAGAGAGAGAGAGAGAGAGAGAGAGAGAGAGAGAGAGAGAGAGAGACTGACAGACACACACAGAGGAAGCAATACGGCATGGGATAGAGGAGTGTGTCTAAGACGCTGCTTATGGGTTCTTAAGTAACGTAGGGACCACCCAGTCAAACTTGAATTTAAATAATAAAAAAATGTTGGCCTAGGCTTGTGGCTCAGTTGGTAGGGTGCTTGCTGGCATGCACAAAGCTTTTGGTTCGATCTTGAGTCCTACATGAAACACACACCGGTAATCCCAGCTCACTGGATCAGGAGTTCAAGGCTAGCCTCAGCTACATCGTGAGTTCAAGGCCATTCTAGGCTAACATGAGACCTTGTTTCAGGGGGGAAAAAGGGAGACAGGGAGATACAGTTCAGATAAACACTGACTATTTTCTGAGTGGAAGTATGTCCCAAATATTGCTGGGGCTACCAAGTGTCCCTGAGGAACAAAACCAGTCACTTATAACCACCACTGGGATGCCACAAGGACTGGATGAAATTCCTGCGTGAACTCGGAGACTGTGAGCCCTGAGTGCTCCCTGATGAGCACTCAAGGCTCACAATGAGAACCAGCCGATGGGAGCCGAGGTCCTGGAGCACGGAAGGCAGTCTCAGACCTGGCTGTTGCTGAGAGTGCGGGGGACAGTGCAGATGTGATCTGCCCTGTAGGCCACAGAGCAGTGCCCTGCCGCAGTCCCCTTTGCTCGCTGAGCCCCAGTGACAGGGGTGTGCTGGCCTGTCTGCCCCCTTTCCTGCACATCTGGGGGGTGAGACAGCAGCATATACCTTGGATTTGAAAGTCAAATCACTGGACTTCCAGCCCGGGGCAGCCATCTGTCCTGACAGACGGCATTCTGGTGGCGCCAGGCTGGAGGCAGGCCAGGATCAGGCTGCACCGACCAACACTTTCTTCAACGTCTGTCTTCTGTGCTCAGTAACTTTTGAAAATCTTATTTCAGTATTTTATTTATATATTTGCTTTGGTCTGGTTTGTAGAGACATCTTACTAAACAGTGCAAATTGACCTTGAACTCAACAATCTTCCTGCCTCAGCCTCCCAGTGTGGAGGTTAGAGCCTGTACCACCCATTTTATTCTTAGGTGCTGATGACAGCTTTCAGAAGCCAGTTTTCCACTCTGGGCTGTCATGGGGGATCAAACAGAACGTGGGTACAAAGCAATTTTACCTACTGAACCATCTAGCCAAGCTGCTATTTGCTTGCTTGCTTTTTTTTTTTCTTCCTTTCTTTCTTCCTTCCTTTCTTTCTTTCTTTCTTTCCTTCTTTCTTTCTTCTTCATTCAAATAGTATTTATCTTGGGCCATAGTAATTGAGGGGATGGCCTCACCTTTCTCCAGCTGCATGATCTGACGTAACAGACCATGCCTCAGAAAAACTCTGTCCCACATAAAAACCCCACTTCCAGACTGGGGATGTCACCCCCACCCCTGAAGGCTCACCCCCCACCCCTGAAGGCCCACCCCACCCCACCCCTGAAGGCCCACCCCACCCCTGAAGGCTCACCCCACCCCTGAAGGCCCACCCCATCCCTGAAGGCTCACCCCACCCCACCCCTGAAGGCTCACCCCACCCCTGAAGGCTCACCCCCACCCCTGAAGGCTCAGAGAACATCAAGGAACCGAGTGGAAAGATAAGAGATAGGAGACCTGGAGGACAAGGGGACACTGTCTTCTGGACATGACAGAAGCCGCTGCCTTGTGAACTCACAGCAGCTGAAAGCCTGCCCAAGATCAAGGCCGTACCTTAAGAGTGCCAAGCTCAAGGGAGCCTGGCAGGGGCAGCTGGGCCCAGACCAGAGTACTGAGGCGGGTTCAACTCACAACCGAACTCACTGGGACCCAGGTGGGCACCTGTGGGCATCACTCACCCCTGCTGAGGGCCCTGTGGGCATCACTCACCCCTGCTGAGGGCAGTGCCCCCATGTGTCACACCTGAGGTAGAGAGGGAGGGAGCGTTCTAAACACAATCCAGTCACAGCCGACACTGTGCAATATTTGGAGGGGAGAGCATGAGCTTCCAGGGGACACGAAGCAAAGGGTGGCCTTCCTACAAGAAGTGCCAAGCGCAAGGTCTGTCTGCAGCCACGGGGCAGACAGCTGGTGTGGTGGTGGCTGAGGGAAATTCAGCTTCTGCCAGGAGCTGGGGCCTCTCCTGGGATGGCTCTGCTCTGGACTGGACGGGACAGCTGCAGATTCCTCCAGGGTGAGTAGGGCCAGCAAACCTCCCCAAAGGGAGCCTTAGGAGGTGGTCCCTCTTCTGGTCAGTCTCCTGCAGGCTTGTCTGGAGGAGCCGCTCGAGGGCCCCAACACTGCTGTCCCCACACGAACAGCACCCCCTCACTGGACAGCAGGCCCTCACTGGACAGCAGGCCCTCACTGGCTCCTCCAGGGCAGCCGGTCCTTTGCAGTGAGTACGGTGAGTACAGAGGGGGCACAGGTGGCAGCTGCTTCAAGATCAGAGGGAACTCATGCACAGGTCTGTGGCCCACCAGGCAGCTCCTAACCTGCCGTCTTCCCTCTCAGCTGAAGCCCCCTGGGACATTCTCTTTCCACACATTCCACGGATGCCTCCTACCTATGAGAGGGGACATTATCTCCAAGGAAGCACCCAGACTAAACACTCAGGGCAGCACACCCATCACAACTCTGTATTTTTCTTCATGGCCCCAGGTAGGGGGTAGAGTGTGGAGATCCAAGAGGTCAGACCACGGTGTGGGGCTCATGAGTGGATTTCAGCAAGAAACGGGTTAAGTCAGAGTGCAGATGTCACAAACGCTTCCTCAAAACCATGTAGCAATGAAGGCTGGGCTGGGGCGTGGGATCCCTCAAAGACAGGATCGTAAAAGGCCTTGGGAACCAACAGCAGACATGTCAGCATACAGCTGTGCTGGACAGTTTTATGTCCACTTGACTCAAGTTAGAGTCATCTGAGCAGAGGGAGCATCAACTAAGGAAATGCCCACTAAGGTCCCGCTGTAGGTATTTTCTTAATTAGTGACTGTCAGAAAGGGCCCAGCTGGTTGTGGTCGGTGTCATACCTGGGCTGGTGGTCGTGGGTTCCATTAAAAAAAAGTCTGAGCAAACCATGAGAGCAGGCCAGTAAGCATCATCCTCCATGGCCTCCCCATCAGCTCCTGCCTCCAGGTTCCTGCCCTGCTTGAGTTCCTGTCCTGACTTCCTTTTGTGATGGACAGCAATGCGGAAGTGTGAGCCACATAAACACTTTCCTCCCCAACTTACTGTCTTGTTTTAGGGTTTCGTCACATCAACAGCAACCCTAACCAAGACAATCTAAAATTCTATCACTTGGGAGGTGGAGTCAGGAGGACCAGGATTCAAAGTTGGTGGGAGATGTCATTCTGTAAATATGCCTCTCTTATTGGCTAATGGATAAAGCCCTGTTGGCCAATAGGAAAGTAAAGTAGGTGGGACTAGGAGATAAGGAGGATTCTGGGAGATGTAGTAGAGAGGAGTCAAGATGTAGACCTGTGAGAGGAAATAAGAGGTTGGTACTCTCTCTTTCTCTCTTTGGTAAGACCACATGGAAACACTTAGATTGATATAACTGAGTTAACATTTAAGACAGAGCTAGCCAATAAGAAGCTCTAGCCATTGTCCAACAGCTTTATAACTAATAGGGTCTCTGTGTGTTATTTTGGGACTGACACAGCTGTGGGGCCAGGCTGGTGGGAAAGTGTTGGAAACACAACATCATCTTTTGATACATAGTAAGTTTTTAGTTCAGCCTGGGACAGACACACACACACACACACACACACACACACACACACACACACACACAAAATAAAAAAAATCAGTTGGGGGAGGAAATGGGCATAGCTGTGGAGTGGGCTTAGCTGGTAAAGGCACTTACTTCTTCTGGCCAAGTTTGATGACCAATATTCTGGAACCTTCATTGTTGAAGGGGAAAGCTGACTCTCACATGTTGTCCTCTGACCTCTGTCCTCTGACCTCTCCATGTACCCTGTAGCAATCATGTACACATGCACACACATTTAATTCGGGTTTAAAACCACATCAGGCAAAGCTGGAACCTCATTTTTCCCTGCTTCTTTCCAAATCCCACAGCCTTCTAGGACCCATAAAAAGCATCAGACAAACCCAAGCTGTAGAGTACATCATAGCTCCTTGAGCTGTGCTCCCCAGAACGGCCAAGATCCCTGAGCTGTGCTCCCCAGAACGGCCAAGATCCCTGAGCTGTGCTCCCCAGAACGGCCAAGATCACTGAGCTGTGCTCCCCAGAACGGCCAAGATCCCTGAGCTGTGCTCCCCAGGACGGCCAAGATCCCTGAGCTGTGCTCCCCAGGACGGCCAAGATCCCTGAGTTGTGCTCCCCAGAACGGCCAAGATCCCTGAGCTGTGCTCCCCAGGACGGCCAAGATCCCTGAGTTGTGCTCCCCAGAACGGCCAAGATCCCTGAGCTGTGCTCCCCAGGATGGTCAAAAATCGTTACAAGCAAAGAACGATGAGGAAGCTCCCACAGACTCAGGCACCTGAGAAGTCATGGTGGCAGTGTGGTGTACAATCTCGGGTGGGACCCTGTGTTAGTTACCTTCCTGTGGCTCACAGGTCAAGGGTCTACTCCCTCGTGGTGAAGAAATCATTGCAGCAGGAGCTTGGCACCCACATGACATCCATGGTCAGGAAGCAGAGAGAGATGGAGGCTAGGGTTCAGCCCACTCTTTCCTTTTTATGCCTTTGGGAACCCAGCCCACAGAACCGTGCTGCCTGCATTTAGGGTGGGTCTGCCTCAATTACAACAATCCAGAAACTCCCTGCCAGACATGCCCAGAACTTTTTCTCTTACATGATTCCCGATCCTCGAGTGACCATCGACCATTAGCCGCCAGAGACCGACAGAAATCCAAGGAAGACAGCTCTGTTTCAAGCCTGGGACTCCGTTTTTGTCTTTAGATTTTTATTACACTTTGCTGTGCGTGTGTGATGTGTGGGTGGCTACTCAAGTACCACGGAACAAGTGCAGAGGTCAGAGGACAACTTGTGGGTCAGTTCTCTCCACCACGTGGGTCCTGGGGACCGAACTCAGCTTGTCAGGCCATGGACAGGTGCCTTTACCCACTGAGCCATCTTGCTGGCCCTGGAACTTTCATCATCCACTCATAAGCTCATGGTGACTTCTTGGCAGGGACAAATGCACCTGATCACACAGGACGATAACATTGGAGGGTGACCAGCCAAACCCAGGGAGGGGCTCTCGGTGATTTCCTCTGCTGGCAAGGAGACATTCAAAGTTCAAGGGCCCACAGGAGGGACAGAGCGAGGACCACCCAGAGATGGGAAGGGATCCCTTCCACTCCCTGGGTGAAAACACCTGTGGGATTTGTCTCCTCCACTGGAAGTCTTTTGAAAGGATGCTTTCACGGATGCTGGGAGAGCATCTCTGAGGAGTCCTGAACCGAGGATTCTCCAGAAATCCCCATGACGAAACTGGCCTAAACATCCCCAGGCCCTCTCCTCTCATGCCATCCCAGCAAGTGGGAACTAACTGAAGAGGAAGCCGTGCCAGCCATGTGGACTTATGCCTGGGATCCCAGGATTGGAGAGGCTGAGGCAAGAGAATGGCCATGAGCTTGAGGCTAGCCTGGACTGTCTCTATGTGGAACAATCTTGATTCCATAGCTAGATCCTGTCTCGGAGTGTGTCGGGTAGAGGGGTGACAATGAAGGCCTCGAGGCCCTTGATGGTATCCACCAGTATCTGAAGCAAGGCTCCAAAGCCTTCCTCCCTCATGCTTAGTCAACAGTTCTAGCTGTGTCACCACAAGGAGGCCAGAGGGGGACCATGTCAAGAGCACCTGTGGGCGAGCACAGTCTCAGAGGGACTGCTGGAGACACCGGCAGACCGTCTTCCCAGGCAGTGTCCTCTGAGCCCCCTCTACAGGACACATGAGCTCTGGTTGGACAGTCTTTTCCCTCAAAGTGCCAAAGTAGCAAGTGTCTGCAGTGCCACCTGGGAGTTGGCAAGGAAAGCACTTCCTGGAAGTAGATGGCCACATCTACTGTGACAGCAGTATGTCACCAGTGAGGGGTCCCAGACCACTGACTCCAGAGGACTGGGATGGGCCAGGAAGAACCCACCGTGAGCAGGAACTTTACCAAGGCTGTCAGGCCTCCGGCCTCATCCTGTACCTCACAGACCTCTTCCTCTTGTAGCCTGGATGTAACTTTAAAAAGCCACCTAGGAGCCCAGCCTGGCCACAGCAGCCCCTGGAGATCCTGTGAAGTCACCGTGCCAGCGTGCACGAGGGACATGTGTCCTGGCCTGGCTAGTCCCAGTGTTAATCACAAGTGGCCCTATGATCTTGGGACATATGCCTTCTGAGGCACAAAGCAAGCATGGAGGGGGTATGGGTGAGGGATCAGTGTGTAGGCAGAGCATGGAGGAGTCTTCACCACGGTGGCCCTGGGGTTGTGGTGAGGATCCAGCTTTGCGGCCGGGGATGCTTATCTCTCCTCTTGCAACCCTGGCGTTCGCGGCATGAGCGTCCCGCCTGGACTCACACAACAGACCATTGCTATCACCCCAGACGCTGTGAAGAGGCCCCCAGGTGTGAACCACAGTATGCGGCTCACTTTCTTATCACCGGGACAAAACAACGCAAAGAGGAGTGGTCTATTTAGGCTCCTGGTTTTGGCAAATTTAGTCCACGGAGCCCGGATACAGTGAAGGCGGAGGCTGTGGCAGACAGGAAGCCAAAGAGAGGGGAAAAAAGGAGAGTCCAGGGACCCATGGCAGACAGGAAATGGGAGGAGGCTACACCTCCAGTAACCTACTTCCTCTAGACAGATTCCACACCCGGTTCCAGAACCCCCCAAGACACAGCAGGGACCAAGTGTTTCACCCGTGGGTGACACTCCAGATTCGAACCACAGTGGGGGTGACATGCAGTGATGGGGCTCCCAGGGTGGCCCACAAAAGGACCAGACTGCCTCACAGGGACACAGCTACCGGGGGAGGCAGGACTCCTGAATATATGCAGGGTGCCCTGCGCTCTTCCCTGCCAGGGTTTGGGGGTCAAGCTTGGGGCCAGGACCCCTGCATGGTTTTCAGAGCTTGGTGGGAAACAAAACCAGAAGACTCAGCTCAAGAGGGGTCAGGGTTCTAGTCAGGACAGCCAGCCGCCCAGAGCCTCTTCCCGGGATGCGAACTCGCGGTCACAGGCCTGCCCTTTCAGAATGGGATCTCCCTGCAGACAGACCAGTCACCAACAGCAGCCTGGCTCTCAGTACTACCCCCTCTAGAGGTCAGAGTGGCCCACCGCAGTGTGAAAAGAGACAGGCGAGGGGGTGGGGGGGAGGGGGAGGGGAAGGGAAGGAGAGGGGAGGGGCGGTGCTCTGTGAACGGTCAAGTTGTCATCAGGAGATAAAGTCCTCGGCAGCCACCAGCCAGCAAGCTGCCTGGCGCACCATGAGGCTCCTGAGACTCTGTAGCACTTCTGTTTCCGGGGCCTGGGAGTGGACCTGTAATCAGGCATCCAGCTGTGCTTCCCAGTGAAGCCTAGAACAGGGTGGGCACTGGAGTTTAGGGGATGACCCTCAGACAGACCTCCCTGGATGAGTCCCTCAGAACAGAGCGAAGGGAGCCCATCAGGGTACCATGGAGAGGACAGGAGGTGGGCGGCAGGAGGACAAGGGAGCAGCCAGCCAGGGCCAACTTCTCACCTCCAGCCCCAGCTACCTGAGGTGGCTTATTTGCATGATGCCCACACTGTGGGGGGAGTACAGGCTGCTCACATGCGTTCCACATCACGCAAAACTGTAAACAGTCCCTGTGGCCAGCCAGGGGCCATCTCCACGCTGCTCATGACCTGGGCTGCAGCCCTGGTGGCTGATGTAGGGATGCCTGGATAACACAGACCCGGCAACAGGGTAGGACACGGCCCTACCACACCAGGGTCTTTTCTACATCAAAGGAGATTCAGTTTCTCAAAGGGAAAGCAGGTTGGGTCCCCACTGCGGCCACCTCTCATGGTGGTGCGTGGCCTGAGCAATCCTACAAGTGTTGAGCTTGAAGCAACTGCCTTGCCAAACGCTCTTTGCCTCCATCTTAAAAATAAATAATAAATTAATAAACGCCGACGTTAATTTGAGGGTTTTTTTGTTGTTGTTCCTGAATTTTCTGCTTGTTTGTTAAACATTCTGTCTAATTTGGTTTTTGAGTCAGGGTTTCTCTGTGTAGCTTTGGAGCCTGCCCTGGAACTCGCTCTGTAGATCAAGCTGGCCTGGAACTCACAGAGATCCGCCTGCCTCTGCCTCCCCAGTGCTGGGATTAAAGGCGTGCACCACCACTGCTGGGCTTTTTTTTTTTTTTTTTTTTTTTTTTAAGACAGTCTCAAGTGTCCCAAGTTGGCTTCAAAGTTAATTTGTAGCTGAAGATGACCTTGAACTCCTAATCCTCTGGCTTCTATCTCCCAAGTGCTAGGATTACAGTTTGTGACACCAAACCCTGTTTGTGTAGTGTTGGAGATCAAACCCACGGCTTCCTACATCACAGGCAAGCACTCTACCCCCTGGGGTTCCTTCGTTCCGGGAAGTCCTCAAATCCTAATTGTCTTGAATTTGGGGCTCTACATCTTCACCTAACAGTGGGGCCACAGGTCACACACAGCATGGTTCCTTCTGTCTCTTTACTTCCAGAGCATGCAAAAGCCCAGGCTTCTGCCCTGGGTGGGACATCCTGGTGTCCTGATCTCCCAAGCACGTCTATGTGTGGAGGTATCTCAGCCTTGCAGCAATTCCTGGGATGTCTGCACTGGGTCAAACGATGTCTCCCAAATTCATGTTCACCTGATGGGGCTGTCCTTCTGTATATATGTGTTTCTCTTATTGGTTGATGACTAAAACACTGTTTGTCCAATAGAGGCAGGAAGATAGGTGGGGTTAGGGGATGAGGAGAATTCAGAAAGGCACCTTGAGGGACACCATGTAGAGACCAGGAAAACAGGACGCACCAGGCGCTCTCTGGTAAGATAAGGCCGTGTAGAAATGCATAGATTAGTAGAAATGAGTTAATAATTAAGACAGAGCTAGCCAATAAGAAGCCCTAGCCATCAGCCAACAGTTTTATAATGAATATAAGTCTCTGTGTGCCTATTTGGGGCTGGGAGTGATGGGACCTATGCAGGACAAGAAAACTCTGGTTACATTCACCCAAGCCAGAAGGAGAAAAGAAAGAGGACCTTTGTGGGCGCAATTGGGGTAACTCTAAATCCGATGCTGGTGTTCCAAGAGAGGAATGGGATGTTTGAGACACAGAGTCATGGGAGAAACCTGGCGATCACTGAGCTGGAGGACATGCTGCCACAAGCCATCAGATGCCCAGGGCACCAGCAACCAGCACAATGGAAAGAAACCTGGGGCAGATTTCCTCTGCGCCTCCGGAGGAGCCAGCCCTGCTCCGGTAGATTTTGGTTTCTGTGTCTGAGCTACGTGTTCACGCTCTATCAGGAACAGCTCTCTTACTCCTTCCCTCCATTCCAAGACACCACCTGGCTGTGCAGCCAGCTTTCCACCCCGACAGGGAGCGTGTGGACAAAAGTAGCCACACCAAAGCTGGGCACTGGCTCATCACAGAGGAACCCAGAACCCAAGAGAGCAGCGCCCAGTGCCGGTGACTTAGGCAGCGGCTGTGAGGGGATAGGCAGTGGGTGAGGACGTCAATAAGGCCAAGCTTCATCCAGTCTCCTCCCTGCCCCCAGCTGAGAAATCAGTATCGCTGGAACCTAGACCCTACCTCTGAGTCCCATGGGGTTGCCAGGGTCCTCCACAAAAGCTGACACCTTGTGAGGACACATACCCAGGAAGGAGGTGTCAATTGCAGTGACAGTTGATTCACATCACACATCGCACGCGCGCGCACACACACACACACACACACACACACACACACACACACACACACACACACGGTGCCTATAGCTATCCTGGCAGTATTGTAGACGTGCTAAAGAGACATAGTTCCTCCCTGGGCTTTCAGACTTGTGAAATGATGCAGCCCAAGAAACTGGGATGGCTTCAGACATCTCACGCTGCAGAAAAGAAAGAGCCAAGTGTGCAGCCAGCCAGGAGGGGAACTTCTCTCCCAGGGACACTCCAGACAGTTTGGCAGACCACCTTGCAGGAGACACCAGAGCCTGTCAGCAATGGGTCAGTGACAGGCGGGACACACCCTACCCAGACAGCTTAGCTATGCAGACAGTTCTCTTGTCCTCTATTTAAACCTAAACCTCGTGTCCGGACCTTGAAGATGAACTTAGGGGCGTGGGGGTCCCCTCGACCTCTTTATTTATTCCTCTTCCCAGGCTCTCCCCTCTCTGCTTTTTTGTTGGTTGTTTCTTTAATTGGTGTGTTGAGGATGAATGAGCTAACCTCATAGTCATAGCTGCCAGGGTCCAGACACCAACTCTAATAAGTCCAGTAACAGACCTGCCCCTCCCTCCTGGCTTCAGCCTGCTTCGACGACCATGTCCAAGCCCTCCTGTCCACGCTAAGTCCCTTGCTTGAGGTTGGCTTTAAGAGTCTCAGTGGAAATACATTCATGTGCAAATGTCCAAAATGTCGGCAGAATTCAGGATTTACACACACACACACACACACACACACACACACACACACAGACACATATATATACACACACATATACACACACATACATACACACACTCATACACATACACACACATACACACACTCACACACATATACACAGATAGACACACACTCACACACATACACACTCACACACATACACACACTCACACACATACACACACACATACATACACTCACACTCATACACATATACACACATAACATACACACACATACATACACACACACTCATATACATATACACACATAACATGCACGCACACACACATATACACACACTCACACACATACACACATAACATACACACATATACACGCATACACACTCACACACATACACACACACTCACACACATACACACATAACATACACACATATACACGCATACACACTCACACACATACACACTCACACACATACACACACACACATACATACACACACACACTCACACACATATACACAGATAGACACACACTCACACACATATACACACATACATACATACACACACTCGAACACATACTCACACACATACACACACATATACACACACATACATATACACACTCACACACATATACACACACATACACACACACATACATACACACACACTCATACACATATACACACATAACATACACACACATACATACACACACTCACACACATACACACATAACATACACACATATACACGCATATACACTCACACACATACACACACACTCACACATAGACACACATAACATACACACACATATACACATACACACTCACACACATACACACTCACACACATACACACTCACACACATACACACACACATACATACACACACACACTCACACACATACACACACTCACACACATACACACACACACATACATACACACACACTCATACACATATACACACATAACATACACACATACACACACACACACTCACACACATACACACATAACATACACATACACACATACACATATACACACACTCACACACATACACACACACACTCACACACATACACACACATAACATACACACACACATATACACACATACACTCACACACATACACACACATCACACACATACACACACACACATATACACACATACACACTCACACACATACACACACTCACACACATACACACACATACACACACACTCACACACATACACACACACTCACACACATACACACACATAACATACACACACACATACACACACACACACACACACACTCGTGTGCGCTCGCACATACACGTATCAACCGCTGCTACCGAGACCAGCTGTGAGGTTTAAACATAGTACCCGCAGGCTGCCAGGATGCCCGGTCCCTGGCTCGGAGAGGAGAAACCCACACCAGGGTGGGGTGGTCACCTTCCCAGAGAACAGCTGCTGTCACATGCTCAAAGTCCTCTGCTGGGGCAAAGGACTCCTGGCCTGTGTGGGGCTGGGTGGCAGCTGCTGAGTCACACAGAGCCAGGACCGGGGGTAGACAAGGGGACAAGGCTCCCTCCCCACTTCCCCTGTCCCCTCCCAACCTTCTCCCATCTGTCACCTATCACCAAAGGTTACAGGAACACTGCGGAACACTATCTCATGACCTGTGACCTTAGGTAGTGATCTCATCCCTGGAGCCTCAGTTTCCCCATCTGTCAAGTCCCCTGCCCTGTGTTCCCGAGGTGAGTGGGGCCATGGGCACCTGACTTTTCTACTGCTGGCTTTAAGCTCCGGGCTAACCAGGACACACGCACACATGGCAGCCTGTGAACCTCCGACTCCCGCAGACTCCCCTGTGCCTGGATACAAGGGAAGGCCAGCACCAGTGTCCCTTCCCCGAGGGACCTCAGGACACGGCCACTGACAGGGACATAGTGGACTCATCTTAACCAGATCAATTCCTCCTTCCTCATGTGCTCAGAACGCCGCCGCCTCCTGCCCCTGTGGCAGGGATGAGCCCGTGACGTGACCCTCTGAGATGATAAGAAAGGCCTCTACCTGGTGCACCTGAGGGCCCACCTGCTGCTGTCTGTCTGTCCAACACATCCGTAGTCCTTCAAGTGAGTCTCTTCACCAAAAGGACATCTCAGGGTCCCCACTGAACCCCACTGAAACCGCTCTTAAAATTTAAACTGGGAGCACACGAGTGTGCGCACACGCTTGTGAGCACGCATGCGTGAGCGAGAATGAATCTATGTGCACCACATGCATGAAGGAACCTGCAAAAGAGGGCGACAGATCCCCTAGAGCTGGATCTGCACGCACTTGTGAACCATCACATGGGCTCTGGTCCTCTCTCTGCACAAGCAGGAAATGTTAGGCCTGAGCCATCTCTCCAGACCTTTTTTCATCGTCTTTGATTGCGGTGTGTTGTTTCTGGAGCTTAAAAAATTCTTTAGGCTGGGCTGTGGTGGTGCACGCGCCTTCGATGCCAGCACTGGGGAGGCAGAGGCAGGAGGATCTCTGTGAGGTCCAGGCGGACCTGGTCTACAGCGTGAGTTCCAGGACAGCCCTGGAGGGAACCCAAGTTTGGGGGTGAAAGGCCCCTCCCAAGGTCGCAGAGGCAATGCCTGAACCAAGTTTCACCGGGAAATGGCACCAGGTTCCTACTCTTGTCACGCTCACGGTCAGCAGCCTTTCAAGTCAAAGGCTGTATCACATGCTGTGTGGTCACAAGTAAGTCACACAGCCTCTCTGAGCCTCGGTTTCTGCAGAGCTGTTTGTACTTGGGCACAGGTGCCTCCGCTCATCCAGTCCCCATTTCCCCTCCCCATAGCTCCCAGCGGCAGCTCTGGCTCGAGACCTCAGTTAAATAGATCTTCTCTGACTCGTTAACTGAAAGGACAAGTTTATTTGGGAGCCCAGAAATCAGTTCAGAGGCCATGGGGTGCACGGTCTTGGGAATCAAGTTACTTCTCTCCACTTTAAAGGATGCTGGGAAGACAGCACCCTGGCCAGGTGCTTTGTTGTTGCTGCTGTTTTGCTTTTTGTTAGTTTTTTGAGACAGGGTTTCCCTGTGGCCTTGGCTGTCCGGGAACTCACAGAGACCCACCAGCCTCTGCGTCCCGAGTGTGAGAATCAAAGGCGTGTGCCACGACCTCCCAGCCTGGCCAGGAACTTCTGCATTTAGAGAGAGAGCAGGCTCTCCTCCAGTGGACAGAGCTCGCCATGAAGCGCCTAAGGAAGGTGTCTAGGAGGCAAGGTATAGAGGGTCTGGCAAGACTGACAGTGTGCTAAAAATACACAAACCCTCCTCCGGGCTGCCAGACAACACACCCCAAGAAACTGAAACCGTCCCCAGAATCCGAGAAGCCTGGTGCGGCCAGATGCAGAGCTTGCCTTGCAGGAAGACTTGTCTGCAGTCTGGCAGGAGGTTAGACCCCGTTGCAGGGAGGCCGGAGCGGTCAGTGACAGGCTGGACACACCCTGATCAGATGGCTTGCCTGACATCCTCTGCCCTGTGTTAAACCTAACATCTTTGCCAGGACCCTGATGACAGACTGGGGTCACTGGACCTCGGAGTTAGCTCTTCCCAGCGTGGACACATTGAATAAATCTTTTTCTGTGTTTCGTTATCATTTGTCTCTTTACTTGTCCAGTTAAGGGCAAGGGCTGGGCCTGGCTTGTTAGGGCCACCAGGCCCCAGGCTCACAGCAGCTCCGCAGTGGCCTCCCCTGCCCCTCCTGCCCCTCCTGCCCCTCCTGCCCCCTGCCTCTCCTGCCCCCCTGCCCCCTGCTCCTCCTGCCCCCCTGCCCCCCTGCCCCCTGCCCCTTGTCCCTCCTGGCCTCAGCTCTGCCCAAGTTGAGGACATGCCAGTGTTCCCCGTCCCAGACACCTCTCCACAATGGTGCTCTCCACCCTGGCTGGAGTCAGAGGCTTCCGAAGACTGCTGGCCTCCTGCACTGGCCAGGGACAGACACTCTTAGCAAGGGCTGGCTCATTAGACACTTGCAGGCTCTTCCTGCCACACAGGAGACCTGCAGTGGAGCCCACACTGACCAACAAGCTTGACACTGATCACCCTCAAGTCCAAGACCAGGGTTACAGGGTCTGAAGAGCTGGACTAGACCACATGAGTATGTGCAAGCACACACACGGGTTTACATGTGTGCACAGAGATACACACAGGTTCACAAACATACACAGACACACATGTATACATATACACATGTCACACACAGACACACATGAAATAGACACACACAGACACACAGATATACACACAGGTTCACATACAAACATATACACACAGGTCACACAGACATACAGACACAAACACAGGTTCTCACAAACACACACACAGAAACACAGGTCACACAGCTGTATGCAGACAAACACACAGGTCAGATGTACAGACACATGCATGCACATATCTTCACACACACACATCTCACAGATGTACACAGACACATGCATGCATATATGTTCACACATACACATCTCACAGATGTACACAGATACACACATGCACATATGTTCACACACACGTCTCACAGATGTACAGACACACGCATGCACATATGTTCACACATACACATCTCACAGATGTACAGATACACACATGCACATATCTTCACACACACGTCTCACAGATGTACAGATACACACATGCACATATCTTCACACACACGTCTCACAGATGTACACAGACACATGCATGCACATATGTTCACACACACAGGTCTCACAGATGCACACAGACACCTGCATGCACATATGTTCACACACACATCTCACAGATGTACACAGATACACACATGCACATATCTTCACACACACAGGTCTCACAGATGTACATAGACACACGCATGCATACTCACACAGGTTCACACAGGCACTAGGCCAGCAAAGACCACTGCCACCCACACACTTCCTGTTCTAGGGGTGTCAGAGAGATGTGACATGTCTCTCTAGCACCCTGTGACTGTGAGAAGGTTGGAGGGCGGTAAAGCGGTATGGGGGGGATCTGGAATAGGAGAATCCTGCACCCCCAGCTCCCAAGAAAGGGGATCCCAACTTCTGCTGGCTCCTTGGTTTTAGATCTACCCATTGTAAGGAAGGTAAAAACTGAGGCTCCAGGAAGCAGAGTTGCCTGCAGGAACGGAGATAAGCAGGCAGGAATTCCAGGACCAAAGACATTCTTGATACACACCTGGCCCCACTGGCCCCACCCGTGTCCTGTGGGCGGGTCTTCCTCACTGACCCAAGCTGGCTGATGGCAAGTGATTTCTCCAGCTGTCACTCCTTCCCCACTGCAGACACAGGTGGGGCCAGACTTCAGTTTGCCCTATCCAAGTCCTTTGGCAAACCTTGCCCCTCATCCTTACGGACAAGACAGTGGGACTTGGCTGACCCACAGGAGTGCTCATTCCTACCCCAGGACATGTGGGAGCATCCTGAGCGATGCTTTCGGTGGGGGGGTCATGCCTCAACCATTTTGAGGTCCCTGCTGCAGCCAGGGCCCCAGGACCCTTGCACTTCCCAGGGCTCCGGTGGGATTCCAAAGCTTCCAACTGGAAGTCCCTCTAAAGCAGCACTGGGTGCCATTGCAGTGGGGGCTGGAGCCAGCCGTGAGCAGATCTCTGCTGGGTAAGCGCTGGAGGTAGGCTGAGCAGCTGCAAAGCCCGGCCAGGCCCTGCTGCTCCGGCCTTATTTGGTAAGAGCTTGCACTGGCCTGGTCACTGGGACGCCGACTGGCCCCAGCGCTACCAGACAGCCAGCCAGGGGCTGGCATGTCCAGAGGTGGGAGCTCCAGGGTCAGGCAGGTCCCTTGGGACTGCATCCAAGACCTGAACAGGGATTCCCTGGCCTTTGCCTATATACGGCTAAGGAGAGACACTGGCGCCAGGCAGGCCCACAGCCCCAGAGGTATTGTCTTAAGTGGGTGCCTGGCACGGGCACCGAGGCCTTGGATTCTTGTAAAGACCTGGCAGGGGAGTTGTTTGACAGTTTTGACGTGTGCCGGAGTCTCCTCTCCTGGGAAGCTGTCCCAGCAGGGGCAGCACCAGGCAGAGGGCACGGACACAGCCTTGGCTACCAGGATCCTCTTGCAAGGGAGAGGGGCGATGTGCCTCTGTCTACATGGAGAGGGAGGCCCCAAGGGTGCAGAACAGGTGTAGCGGCAGGCTGTGACCGAGCTTCTGACCCCTGGGTCCAAGCACAAGCCGCCACGCCAATGAACTTATCTCTGTCACCTTGCTTGTGACTCAGGAAGACCCTGAGCTCCTCAGTGGCCCTGATAAAGGGGGACTGGAGCCAGAAAAAGAGGGGGAGTGTTTTTAATTGTTTGGTTCTAGCATTGAACCTCAGGGCCATGCACATGCCAGCCAAGGACTTTGCCTGGGAGTTTACCTACCTTCTGACAAATCACACAGTGTCCTGTGCTCAGGTCAGTACCCTCTAAGCCCGGGACACTCACTGCAACCCCGCCTGCATAGACACTGCTACAAATAAGGCCAAGGGGAAGGCCTTCCCATGTAGGTGACTTGTTTTTTTGGTGTTTTTTTTTTTTTTTTGAGACAGGGTTTCTCTGTGTAGCCTTGTCTGTCCTGGAACACACCCTGTAGACCAGGCCGGCCTCGAACTTACAGAGATCTGCCCACCTCTGCCTCCCAAGTGCTGGGATTAAAGGTGTGCGCCACCACAGCCTGGATCATGTAGGTCCCTTTTAAGACGAGACCCCAAAATAAGTAGGGACCCATCCTGGGAGAGGGGGCTGGTGTTCTGGGCAGAAGACACAGCCCTGAGACAGGGAAAACCAGATCCGGGGCCGTCCAGTCTGGCAACCAGTATGGCTGGGGCAGAGAGGGATGAGCAGGGGACAGGTGGACAGCGGCATAGGAGCCCTGGGCTCTGTCCAGGAGTCGGGCTTGAAGCAGGCGATCAGTGATGTCATGAGACCAAATGCTGGGTTCTGGGTGCTTTCTCACCGTCTCCCGGTCGGGGTGGGGTGACCTTATCCCCACTTTGCTAAAGGGGAACTGGAGGCCGCAGAAGTGATGACATGGGGCACAGCTACTTCCCTCTGCTTTGTCTGCTGCCAAGGCCAGGCCAGCAACAGTGGCTGCTGGCGGCAGTCCTGGCTGGGCCAATGCAGGTGTGTGGGGGTCTTCTCCCAGCTGTTGTCTCCCCCCCTGGACCCATCGCTGCCTGCAACCTGCTTCTCTCAAGAAGCCCTCCCTTCTGAGCTCCGGCCAGGGGAGCTTAGGGGAAGGGAGACAGCCGGTCCCTGGCCTGGGAGTGAGACTGGTGGCTGCCCAGCGGTGACAGTGACAGTGAGCTGCTGGGTAATGGGTGCAAGCCGGGGATCTGACCACTGCACACGTCCCCTAGGCACGGAGTTAGAGTCCCCTAACCTGCTTTGAGACCCAAGGCTCCGTGGCCTGAAGTACTCCTGTGCCCCTGGGCTTGCAGGCCGTCCTTCTTCTTTTTGGTTTTTTGGAGACAGGGTTTCTCTGTGTAGCCCTGGCTGTCCTAGAACTCACTCTGTACACCAGGCTGGCCTCGAACTCACAGAGATCCACCTGCCCCTGCCTCCTAGTGCACCACCACCACCACCTGGCCTGGCAGGCCATCTTTTAAGGGGCACAGGAGGAAGTAGCCAGGCTTGCTGGACACCAGGCGCCGTGGCAGCCTGTGCATCTTGGTGAGAAGGGCCTGCCACTGTGTGTACACAGAGAACAAAGCCCAGAGAGGCTGACACAGTTGCCCTGGGTCACACAGCTTAGTTATTGAAATGAAGATTAGGACCTCCAGCTTTACACACTGACCAGCAGGGGGCATCATGTGTTTAGTAGCTCCCTGCAGGTTCCATCAACTAAGGGTCCCCAGAACAGACCCCCTGTGGGCACAATCGCTGAGCACTGCCTGTGCATGCACGCATGCATGCCTGTGTGCGTGAAGCATTGTTTGGGGCGGTGAGAAGTGAGGTTGGTGCTCGCAGAGAGTGAGTCTGTAAAGTCTATGGGAGCACAGGGCACCCATCCCACCCCAGTGTCCTGAGGCAAGGTTAGCTGCATCAACCATCTGGCCACAGACCAGAGGGTTAAACCTGTCATCCCCTGCCCCCTTCCCCCATGGCCCTGAAGGACCCGCAGAGCCAAAGCCCAATGTCGGAGCCACGGAGTGTGGGCGGGGCTTGTACTGAGGAGCTGGGCACGCCCAGAGGACAAGGGTCCAACCGCCTCGACCTGGCGCCTTGCCACTGTCCCCCACTAAGTAAGTGTTCTGACTGACTTAGCACGTGCAGCCAGGTGCCCTGCGGGAGGTGGTTAGGTCCCCAGATGGCTGAGGGGCAGGAGGGAGTCGAACCTTGGCCTAGTGCCCACCCCTCCATGAAGAAAGCCCCAGCCCCGCAGCAAGACAGGAGCGGGGATGGGGTGTGGAGGGGGGGGCTCAGCTGTGGGGACGGCAGAAGGGGTGAGAGGACGGAGGGGAAGACAGGGTGAGAAGGCGGAGCCCCGCTGCCTGGGCTACCCAGCCATGCCTGAGCTCTCACTGGGATTTGTTTAAGAGGAAATTCTCGGGCACCCTAGTGAACTGCCCCCACCTGTCCTCTTTGTGAGAGGCCGGGGAGCCCACGAGAGAGTGCGGGAGAGCGTTCCCTGTGTGCGAGCTCCTGGGGGTCACAGTCGCCTTCAGGCTGGGGGTCTGGCGCCCCACTCTCCTCCTGTGTGGACAGTGACAATGGCGATCCCTGGCTTTGTCACCCAGCTGACTGCTCCCCAGTGTGATGGGTCGGTGACTGGGCCCAGTCCCTCTGAGAGGCAGGCCACCGTGGATAGCCATGTCCACGTTCTGGAGCTATAGGCCAGGGCGCGCCTGTGGAAGTATGCTTGCATTGGCCGCCAAGCAGAGGAAAGAGGCGTCTCCTGGTGACAGCACCTTCTCAGAGCCGTCTGTATCTCCCTAGTGTCCAGAGGAACCACAGGACTGCCTGGTTCGAGCCCAAGCTCCGCCATATCATCTGGTCATCGGCAGAATGGGGCTCTAAGAAACGACACAAACCATAGAGGGGGCTACACACGTCAGCTCAGAGCTGGGGGTGAGGTCGATTGGTCAATTGCTTGCCCAGCATGAGTGAAGCGCTGAGTTTAATTCCCAGTACCACACATGGAGGGTGTGTGTGTGTGTGTGTGTGTGTGTGTGTGTGTGTGTGTGAGTGTGTGTGAGTGTATGTGTGTGTGTGAGTGTGTGTGTGAGTGTGTGTGAGTGTGTGCGTGTGTGTGAGTGTGTGTGTGAGTGTGTGAGTGTGTGCGTGTGTGTGTGTGTGAGTGTGTGTGAGTGTGTGCGTGTGTGTGTGAGTGTGTGTGTGAGTGACTGTGTGTGTATGTGTGTGTGTGTGCGCACGCATGTGTGTGTGTGTGAGACTGTGTGTGTGTGTGAGTGTGTGTGAGTGTGTGTGAGTGTGTGTGTGTGAGTGTGTGTGAGTGTGTGCGTGTGTGTGTATGTGTGAGTGTGTGTGTGAGTGTGTGTGTGAGTGTGTGTGTGAGTGACTGTGTGTGTATGTGTGTGTGTGAGTGTGTGTGCGCACGTATGTGTGTGTGTGTGAGACTGTGTGTGTGTGTGAGTGTGTGTGAGTGTGTGTGTGTGTGTGAGTGTGTGATATATGAAGTTCAAGGTCATCCTCAGTCACTTAGTGCAAGCTCAAGGCCAGCCTCGGCTACACGAGACCCTTTCTCAATTAACTAAAGAGAAGATAATAACTAAACAATTATGAGCCACTAGTAACTGACCAAGTCAGCACTATAAGCAGTGTGGGTGCCTTAGAGACAGGAGCATGGACTGGCTCTGAGATTTTCATTTCCTTCGCCTTCTGATTTTTCTTGTCTTGTGTGTGTGTGTGTGTGTGTGTGTGTGTGAGACTGCCTGGCCCCAGGGATCCATGTGACGCACACCTGGCTTTTTACAGGAGACCCAGGGATTTGAACCCAGGTCCTCATGCTTGTGCAGCAAGCACTTTACTGGCCGAGCCCTGTTCTCACCCCTGCCCCTCCCGTTCTTATATAGTACCATCCAGACTCACTGTTTCTGAGTTGCTGCCTCGGCTGGGCACTTGCCACACAGTGACGGCCTGAGCCAGACAGAGCTCAACAGTCGGCTTGTCAGACTGTGGTCTTCAATGCCTTTATTGCTGATGTGCAGTGTGGGGCAGGGTTTGGTCAGCACCCTTCCCAGCTACAGACTGTGCCTCTTCTGAGTGACAGATCACTGTCTCTAGTCCTTCGGGGTGTACAGCTTGTCTGCCTCCTTTGTTTTTCCTGTGACCTCTGGAGCGACCCCTATCGATATCACAGGAAACTTCTTTACACTTTCATTACATTTACTTATGCATTCATTCGTTTATGTATTCTATCTGTGCTGTTCTGTAATGGTTAAGAGCAACCTCCATTAGGTCACCGGTGGCAAGTATCCCAGCCCCCTGAACCCATGGGAAGGCTTTGTGGGCAGGACGGATGGGAAGGGACCGAGTACCCTCCCCACCCCCTCAACCCCCAGCCACACCATCCAGAGGACCCTCCACCCTGCGGCTGACACGAGGAATGGCCCCCAGCTCTTGGATCAGCAAATCCAGTGGGACAAGTGTGCCAGAGACTTTTCCTGGGACAAGTGTGCCAGAGACTTTTCCTGAAGCCAGGGACTGCCATCCTGCCCATCTCCCAGAAATCCCCAGGCAGGAGACCAGAGCAACCCACTCCACCCCATGGCTTATTCCAGTAACAACAGCTCTTTCTTCCAGTCACCTGCGTAGCAGCAGGTGGACCGCGCTCACTGTGAACCCGCCCCCCACAAGCCTAACTCATGCTGTAGCCAAACTCCTCCATTGCCGTGCTTCCTGCCACCATGTGGGTGTGAGTTAAAGATGGGCCGTGGTCCTGTGGACACACACACACCCTGTGGGGTGCCTGTGCTGGTTGGACTACTGTCCCGGCCTTGGAAGGCACGGGTACTCAGGTGGCACCCTTGGGTCCCCCACACACACCCATTCGCGCTGGCTGGCCCTGCTCAGCAGCACCTGGGATGACTGGCCCTGTCAGCACAGCCTGCAGTCACTCAGAGGTGGCCTCACCTTCTCAGACCCCAGGGCTCTGCAGTCACTGGCTGTCCCGGAACCCACCCACCCCCACCTCTCCTGAAACCAGCCTCCTCCACACCAGCTTCCCTGTGTTGAGGACTGTCCTGGCCCCTGCAGACTGTCTGTGTCCCCAGCCTCCAGCAGCCAAACCCCTGTGCCTGTGACAGCAACATCTCCAGACTGCACTGGTGTCAAGGAAGGAGCCATTGCAAACAGCAAACAGCGCAGTCTCTGCTCCCCCTGGGGCTGTCACCTTTACCTAACCCGGCAGAGCGACATCCACGGCTGGTGCCTCCTGGGACGGCAGAGTGGCTCTTTCTTCATGTGTGGCGTCCCGCTTGTCCTGGTGGCCCACAGAGGCTTCTCCAGGCGGGATCCTCTCCTCTGCAGCTTGTTGGCCGATTTTCAGCCAGGCCTCACACACACCTCCATCCCCTCTGCCCCAAACTCCGCCTACGCACTCAGGGGTCCCTGCCTTTCTAAAACATTCATTTATTTGCCATGGTGTGCATGTGGGGTCAGGGTAACTTGTGCACATCACTTCCCCCCTTTCACCAGCTCGGCGCTGGCCTCAAACTCGGGAAGTTAGGCTTGATGGCAGAGCCATCTTACCCTTCCTTTAACAGAGGTTTCCTATAAGCCAGACTGGCCTCAAACTTGCTGTCGCCAAAGAAGACTGAGCTTCTGATCCTCCTGCCTCCACATCCCCAGTGCTGAGATGACAGCTGTGCAGTGTCTGATTTGAGCATCACGGGGAATGGAGCCCTGGGGCCTCCCGCACTCTCCCAGGTGAGCCGCAGCCCCAGCTCCTGGCTTTCCTTATAAAGTGCTATCTGTGGTTTTAATTTCCACCTTCCCACAGCCCCTCAACCGTGCTCAGGCCTGACAGGGACAGGGGCTTCACCCCCTACTTGTCTACCCTGGGTCCCAGGAAGAAGGATGAGCGGCAGCACCCCCTCCCCCTTGTGGCTGTGGAGAGGAGGAGTCTAGCTTGCAGGTGCCTCTGGCCTAGGCCTGAGAGGAAGCTCAGGAAGCAGCCACAGGCCCAGCCACACCCGGACCCTGAGCCTGAGAAGCTGTAGCTCTAAATATAGCCACAGGTTGTGCAAGGAAGCGGTGGCTTTGATTGCCCCAGGGTGGCCCAACCCGCTGAGTACTCTCAGCCTCAGCAAAGAAAATGGGGAAATGAGTTCCTGTAGTTGGGCCCCTCACTAAGAGGGAGGCCCACAGCGAGGGAGGGGTCCTAGTGCTGTTTGGAGACAGCTGGGACCAGGTTCTGCACGCTGGCAGGGGAGCTGGCAGGGTCCCCTGAATGAACCCTGACCCCTCTGCTCTGGGTCAGCTCAGAGTGACCCTGCGTGCTGCCTGCTGGGCTCTTAGAAGGCCTGGGGTGGGGGCAGCACAGAGAATGGGGATTTGGGGGAGGAGGGGCCCCTCACCCTGGAGTCAGGTTGAAGCCTCCTGAAGACAAGAGTCTGGAGTTTCCAGCAGTCAGACAGGCATGGTGATATCAGCGCACCTTTAATCCCAGCACTTGGGAGGCTGAGGACAGCCTGGTCTACAGAGTGAGTTCCAGGACAGCCAGGGCCACAATGACAAACCATGTTTGGAAAAACAAAGAAGAATTCCAGCAGCCAACAGCATTGGCTGTGACAGACAGCTGCCAACATGGAGGGTTTTCTGTCCAAGGTGCTCCCCCCCCACAACAACAACAACAACAACAACAACAACAACAACAAACAAAACAAAACAAAAAACTGTCAACAATGTTAGGAATGTTTGTGGGAAAGCAGAGGCCCAAAGCTTGTTTCTGTTTACCAGGAACCTCCCTTAATCCATCCCCAAAGGTCATCAGGAAAGGCAGTAACTTGTATCAACTCAAGGACCCCGCCCTGCTGCCCTATCAAATCTGCTTGCTTTTCCAACACTTTGCTCCTCCTCCCAGAAATAGCCTTGGAAGTCCGACCCCCAATAAATCTATCCACCATGGAGGGGTCCAGTTCAGTGGTTTCACTATGTTCTCCCTTCCAAAGGCAAAACCCCTTTTACTTATTTGCTTTTAAAGACTTATTATCGTTGAGACACAGTCTTGGGTGGGCTCAAACTCACTCTGTAGACCAGGCTAGCCTCAAATTCACAGCGATTTGTCTGTCTCTGCCTCCCCGGCGCCGGGATCAAAGGTGTGCACCACCGCACTGGGTTCCCCATTGTGTTTATATTAGTGTTTCTGTGTGTGTGTGTGCGTGCGTGCGTGCGTGCGTGTGTGTGTGCACGCGTGTGTGCGTGCGTGTGTGTGTGTGTGTGTGTTTCTGTGTGTGTGTGTATTAGTGTTTCTGTGTGAGTGCGTGTGCGCGTGTGTGTGTGTGCGTGTGTGTGTGCATGTGTGTGTGGGTGTGTGCGTGCGTGCGTGTGTGCGTGTGTGTGTGTGTGTGTGTGTGCGCGCGCGCGCGCGCGTGCGCAGGTGCCCTTACGGTCTAGACGAGGTGTTAGGTCCCCGAGAGCTGGAGTTACAGGTGGTTGGGCGCTGCCTAACGTGAGTGCTGGGAACTGAACTGGGGTCCTCTGAAAACCTGAATCTTCTCTCCAGTCCCAAGTTTCCTTTCATAAGAGACATTTTCAAGTAGGGATGCTAAAACAGAATGAGCCATGCTTAAGGCCTAAGCATATATGACCTTCCAGTATAGCCTGACTCCTTCACAAGGAATCAACTAACAACGTCCTGGGGATCACAGACAAAACTACAGACTCTACCAATCATGCACCCTCCTTTCCCAGGGCTGGGACGCAGGGCTTTACCTCAGCAGCAGCAACCCCAGCTACCACCTTGACCTCACCTGAGTCACTCAAACACCCTTTGGGAGGAAGCACCAGAAGCCCCTACACCCTATGCATGGCTACTGAAAGACACTTCATCAAGGGGCTGGAGAGATGACGCATTGGTTAGGAGCACTGGCCGCTTTCCCAGAGGACCTTGGCTCACCCCCATGGCTCACACATGTGTAACTCCAGTTCCAGGGGATACAATACCCTTTTCTTCCCTCCATGAGGCACATACACTCGTTCAGGTTCACACATATCGAAATAAATAAAAATAAATGCACCTAAAAAGTCTGTCTCTTGAGAAACCCCCCACACACACTCAGGGGACATATTCTGCTGTTGCTAAATATGCCTTGGCTCTCGTCTTATTACTTGCTGAGCTGATATCTATGTTAAAATCCCTTAATAAACTCCAACTTTGCTTCCTACTGGCTCAGCCTGGCTGGAGGGAGGTAGCCAACTCTGAATCTCCACAGCGGGGTAACGAGAGTAAGCAAGGCCAGGGTGGAGCTCCAAGATGACTCAAGGGGGAGTAGTCAGAGGGAGAGGCCTGAGCTCCCAATTCCACTCAGTAGCTCAGAGAAGTCTCCAGCACCCCACTTGGGGGCCAGGCCATATGCCCTACACTTGTGGCAAGCAAGGTGTCCCCAAAGGGTCTGTTTGGCCATTTATCCCCTTGTTTCCAGCAGAAGCGATGAGCCCCGATTGCATGAGGGATGCATGCCGAATCAACACTTCAGCACACACTTGCACCCTCTGCTACTCATGTGGTCAGTTGCATGATGTCACATGTACATTTAAGCATGGCAGCTGTGTTCCACGGGGGCCAACACAATGACTGTCTACAACAGACGGACACGCGTCCTGCCCGCTGAGACTCCCTGTGAAGCCACACACTTCTGATTCTTGGTCTCTTCTCTAAAAGTGGAGAGGTGGCCTTGAGAGCCTAAGGAATGCAAGGAGGTGGCGTCCAGCCCATCCACACAGAGCTCCTGGGCTGGCACCAAGCTGGCTGGTCTGGAGAGGGATGGTGCTTCCCCTAGCTGGAGAAGGACGCTGGGTCAGGAGGGTCCCAGGCAGGCGTCCTTCCTGAGGACTTGGTTGGCTCCCGGTCTGTGTCCTCAGGTCACCTGGGGTGGTACCAAGCAGGCTGGCCTATATCCAAGAGCTTGTCCCAGTCTTGCCTGTGACGCAGGCAGTGGGCAGTGGCCTCCTGTGGAGACCAGGTCCCCAGCTAGTGCCTTCAGTGCTCTTAATCTGAGTGAAACTTGGGAAGGAAGGGGTCTCCCCCTACCAGGCTGGACCCCAAGTGTAGGTAACAGCTGGATGGAGGCCATGAACAAGTGGGAAATCTCTGGATGTCAGAGGCAGGGTCCTTTGGGGACTGTGATCTCTCATGGGTTTCTCCCTGGGTCTCCGGGAAGCCAGAGCCACACTGTGTCACTTCCTTCAGGACCCCCTCCTGTCTCTGTCTTCCTGGCTCCTCTTCCAAGCATCAGCCACAGAGCACTTCCCTCAGGCTCCCCCTCTGCCTCTGCACCCCAGGGTTTCTTACTGCTGAGCCCTAGCCTGGAATGATGCTCCCTAGCCTGGGATGATGCTCCCTAGCCTGGAATGATGCTCCCTAGCCTGGGATGATGCTCCCTAGCCTGGGATGATGCTCCCTAGCCTGGGATGATGCTCCCTAGCCTGGGATGATGATCCCTAGCCTAGAATGATACTCCCTAGCCTGGGATGATGCACCCTAGCCTGGGATGATGCTCCCTAGCCTGGGATGATGCTCCCTAGCCTGGAATGATGCTCCCTTGCCTGGAATGATGCTCCCTTGCCTGGAATGATGCTCCCTTGCCTGGAATGATGCTCCCTTTGGAAGCGGGGCTCTGCTCACCAGGGCCGGCTGGAGGCTGTTTAGGGCAAAGTCCTGGCCCCAAGTTTGTATATGTGACTCAATGTTCTTTTGACCAAAAGAGCCTAAACAGCAGGCTCGGGTAGAGCTGGGCTTCTCCCCGTGGCAAGAACACATCTCTGCGGCCCTTCTTCCTGGCTGCTGAACAGGCTAGGTCACAACCCGTCCCTTTCAGAGGTGCTTGCTGAGCGGTAAGGGACATGGCGGTGTGAGTGTGGCCAGAGCCAAGAAGGAAGTAGAGGAGGAAAGGGAGATTATGGTCCACAGCGGGGAGAAAGCAGGGAGAGCACAGGCAGAGACAAGAACAGTGTGTGTCCATCCCTGAGGCGGGGGTGGGGCTGCTGGTGGGGAAACCAGCACCTCACCAAGGTGTACGGACCAGAATTAAACTATGGGTCCAGGAGCGACACACCGTCTTACCGTCTTTAACGCTGGGACTGTGTCTTGTTGACTAAGTTGCAGGTAAAATTTGAATACAAAGGCTCACCAGTGCATGGCAGCTCGGAACTGACAGCACCTGCCGGCCTCAGCCTGAGCCCCGGTGCAGCCTGGGTGTCCTGGGGGAGGGGAAAGCAGCTCCAATGAGTTGCATGGTATGGGAGGGGCTGGTCATGAAGCAGGCCCGAACCTTGGGTGCACACAGATGCTCTGGGCTGGGAGCAGCTGGCATGAGTGAGCAAGTGAGGAGGGACACTGCAACAGTCCCATCGGGATGCTTGTGGCCTGTAAAATAAGAGCATGGGGTTTTAAGGGCCAGGGAGGGTCCTGTTCAACCTGAATGGGGAAAGAATGAATCTAGTATGGCCCACTTCATCTCCCCCTGCTCCTGTGAGCCTGTGCTCTGTCACGGACATCACGCGGTAGGCGCCGCTGAGGCCCCTGCTCTGTCACGGACATCACGCGGTAGGCGCCGCTGAGGCCCCTGCTCTGTCACGGACATCACGCGGTAGACGCTGCTGAGGTCCACGGTAAAAACTTCACCTCCATTCAAGGGTGGTAACTCAGCCCTGGGGCCACAGTCCTGACTGGAGGAGGAGCTGATGCGGTCTTCACTGAACAAGTGGGGTCAAGAGGCCTCAGAGGATGGGGGAGGCCCTCTCCACAAGATGCCTGAACCTGATCCACACAGAGAAAACTTCGTGCTCCAGCTGGATTTCTGATGCTGGGATAAAACATTCCAACCAAAAGCAATCTGGGAAGAAAGAGAGTTATTTATTTACTTATTTATGTTTATTATTTTTTTTGAGACAGGGTTTCTCTTTATAGCCCTGGCTGTCCTGAAACTCTCTCTGTAGAGCAAGCTGGCCTCAAACTCATAGAGATCCACTTGCCTCTGCCTCCCTAGTGCTGAAATTAAAGGTGTGGCCACAAATTAAGGTGTTTGGGCCTGAAGAGATGGCTCAGTGGTTAAGAGCACGGGCTGCTCTTGCAGAGGACCCAGGTTCATTTCCAAGCACCCACATGGCAGCTCACAACCATCTGCAACTGTAGGCCCAGGTGATCTGACGCGCTTTCGGCCTCTGCAGGTATTACCCTCATGCAAAGCACATGCATACCTGCAGGCAAACTACTCACACACATAAAATAAAATAAATCTGAAAACATAGAAAGAATGAAGAGACATGGGTAGCCCTCCTTTGGGCCATATACCATTATAGTAGAAAACAGACAGGACCCTGTAACCACAGCCCCATGTGAAGAGGCCATGCATGGCCTGGCAGGGTCCTTCCAATTCTCCTTATGACCATGCAAGGATGTGCCGGGCTTCTCCGTGGCAGCAGGACTGGCCTGTGCAGATTCAGTGTCTAACGGCCAACATGAGCACCTGGCCATTTGATAAGCCGTCATCATGGCTGTAAACATCTGCAAGCCGGGGGTGGGGGCCGCAAAACCCTCAGACACTGCACTGCCAGGAAATCTATGGAGAGGCAGGCCTCCGTCCCCAGGCCCTTTTGGGCTAGGAACCTGTATCTTTGCCCATCCCTGAGGCTGCTGGCTTCTGGGGTTCTGATCAGCTTGGCATGGTCACACACAGAGACAGGGAGACCCCACTGGTGACAAGGTAGGTTAAGATTCCACTGGGAATGGGGACAATCTGTCTCGCCGTCTGGATACTGACAAAGTGCTCCGTAGGCTAAGTCTGTTCTCCTATGTCTCAGGACCCCAACAGATGACTCAGAAGTCCCGGGGTTCCCGGCTGTGCCAGCCATAGTCCAGCCCCCCTGTCCAGGGCAGAATTCTGAGTGGGCAACGCCACCTAGGGAGGCGCCGGCTCCTCCACGCTCTGGGGACAAAGTCAATAAACCTGATAAACTGGTATTTATGCCATAGCCTGGGGCAGCCACAAGTCACTGGGCAAATATGGTCAAAACTCAAGTCCACAGACAGCCAGGCCGTCACCCAGGGGGCCTTCTCCACCTCCCAGGGGCCACCTCCGACCTCTCCCAGGACATTCCCAGGAGCAGAGTCGACTTTCACCCTGGCTCTGTGGGCCGCAGATGAGCTGCATGGCTGGTCCCCCCACAGACGAGCTGCACCCCCACCCCCAGGCAGACCACACAGATGAGCTGAATACCCCGCCCCCACCCCCGCCCCCCCCCCGGCCCGGCCAGGCAGACTCCATAGGTTCCTCTGGGAGAATCAGCTTCAGGGGTGAAATGAGGAGCAGACGCTGCGTCAGGGGCATGCCTGGGACTACAGCATTGTTTGGTTTGTTTGTGATGGGTTCTCACTTAGCCCAGGTTAGCCCTGAACTCAAAATGTAGCCAAGGATGATCTTGAACTTCTGATGCTCCTGCCTCCTGGGTGCTGGGATTATAGACGTGACCACCATGCCTGGCTTTCACAGGGCTGGGAATGAATGCAGTGCCCCTGTGGGACTTAAGACCAAACCTAGAGGCTTGCTCAGCAGTGGGGAGGGGCACAGGGTGAGGGGGAGGGCAGGAACCCCAGGAGAGGCACCATGTGCAGGGCAAAGCCCATGTGCAAAGGGCCTGTGGTGGAGGACTGCTCTGGCCGGGTGCACACCCTCCAGACATGACATCAAGTGTGCTCCAGACAGGGCACCAGGCACCAGAGTGACCCCCCCCCACTGGGGCCACAGAGTCCAGCTGAATCTGCTCCCCAGTGTGACCTCAGGCCTTCCAGTGCGGGGACCCGGGAGGAAGTGCTGGCGGAGACGTCTCCCAGGCCCTCCTCAAGCCCACCGCTCTCTAAGAAGCCGGTGTGCACCCACCCTGAGCCAGGGCCACTCTGCAGGTAGCCTAGATGATGGTAGTTGTGTTTGGAATGTGAGGTCCCTTATCCCCAACCAGCGTTCCCAGGCACACAGCAGACAAAGCTGGGTGTGGGTTTGATGTGCCTGCCATGCCCAGGTCCTATGTTCCCAGCCCAGCCTTCTGCATGAGGGCTAGAAAGTGCCGGCCCATCGTTTTTTGACCTCAGCCAACCCTTCAGCCTCTCATTCCCCTTCATAAATTAAAAAAAAAAAAAATTATTTCATGTGCATTGGTGTTCCGCCTGCATGTATGTCTGTGTGAGGGCATCAGATCCTCTGGAACTGGAGTTACACACAGTTGTGAGCTGTCATAGGGTGCTAGGAATCGAACCAGAGTCCTCTGGAAGACCAGTCAGTGCTCTTGACCACCGAGCCACCTCTCCACCCAGGGCTGAGCAGCAAGCTCTTCTCTCTCTCATCTCTCCCCCTTGGCACTTACCTCCTGACAAGGTTCTGGGTCATGTGCTGGGGAGCATGGCGCTCTTCCGGTGGAAATGGCATGTTCATTTGGGGACTCTGAACGCGGTGCCACAGAGCTTGCTCGGAGACGTCGTCTGTTGCTCTGGCTCTGGAAGCGAATGTGAAAGTCCTCTGTGGGTTGTTCCGGGGCGCATCATCTCAAGCCGGCGGCCAAGAGGGCCCAACTGCGCGTCACTGAGCCAGCCCTAGGCCTCACACAGATGTGGTCAGCCTGGCAGTAAGAGATGGGGTGTGACAGCCTTCACTGAACAGCTACACAAAACCTGGCTGCAGGAGGGGCTCAGCCAAGCTGGGGTGTGTGTGTGTGTGAGAGTGTGTGTGTGAGAGTGTGTGTGTGTGAGTGTGTGTGTGTGTGAGTGTGAGAGTGTGTGTGTGAGAGTGTGTGTATGTGTGTGTGTGTGTGAGTGTGAGTGTGTGTGTGTGTGAGTGAGTGTGTGTGTGTGGTGTGTGTGTGTGGTGTGTGTGTGTGTGTGTGTGTGTGTGTAAATGTGGGGCTGTCTGTGTCACTTTTTCCAGAGGGGCAGAAAGCAGAGTCCTGTAGATCTTGCTGCAAGGGAGAAAAGGATTAACCCTAAACGAGAAATCTCTGTCCAGAAGCAAGCTGTTTGGGTAGGCCACCAAGAAGGACCCATGTTCGCGTGCATGCGTGTGTGTGATGAGGAGTCCAGAGCCCTGCCACGTCCACTCTGATTCCGAGGTGTAGCTGAAGCCCTCCAAGGTGGGGTCTAAGATGCTTTATGACTTTTGTGTGCTGTTTCCTGATTCTAGAAGTTCTCTTCTGCCCCTCAGCTGTATGTTTCAGGTGCTACATAAGGACCCTCCCTAAACTCTGGGGCTTAGTGACGCACTCTCCTTTGACCCCCCCCCCCAGTACAAATCCTGCATCCTGTGAGGTGGGAGACTGAGGCAGGAGGAACCTCAGTCCCAGGCAGCAGCCTGGGATAACAGGTGAATTCTGTCTCAAAAATCCAGAAAAGTAAACAGCCAATGTCTTCTCTCTGTGTGCACAGACATGTGCACACATCACCCCACTGCTTCTCTCTGTATGCACAGGCATGAGCACACATCACCCCACTGCTTCTCTCTGTGTGCACAGACATGTGCACACATCACCCCACTGCTTCTCTCTGTATGCACTGTGCACACATCACCCCATTGCTTCTCTCTGTGTGCACAGACATGTGCACACATCACCCCACTGCTTCTCTCTGTATGCACAGGCATGAGCACACATCACCCCACTGCTTCTGTGTGCACAGACATGTGCACACATCACCCGTTGCTTCTCTCTGTATGCACTGTGCACATATCACCCCATTGCTTCTCTCTGTGTGCACAGGCATGTGTACACATCACCCGTTGCTTCTCTCTGTATGCACTGTGCACACATCACCCCATTGCTTCTCTGTATGCACAGGCATGTGCACACATCACTCCATTGCTACACAATCAGAGCATGTTTACCTGTATTCTAATGACACTCACTTATTTACTTACTTTTCTTTTGAGACAGGGCTTCTCTCTGAAACAAGTTGGCTCCAAACTCAAGGCCATCCTCCTGTCTCAGTCTCTCCATTACTGAGATTACAGGTTTACGAAACATACCCAGATTCTAACAGGACTATTTATATGTATAATTTAGAACAATACTTCTATTCTTAAAATTCCTCTGAAAATGCCCCCATCAACAGGCAGAGGCTAGTAGGTGGCTCCCAGGGCTTTCTGGGCCATGGGTCATGCTGGAGCTGGGGGAGGGGTGGTGGGGGCTCCCCATCTCTGCTCTCAGCCCCTCCCCCATGGGCACCCAAGGATAGAGTAACAGGCTGATAAGCAAAGCCTGACACTTATCAGCATCCCCAGGAGGTACTGGGGGGGCAGATGCCACCCCCACCACTGCCCGAGGTGACACCCAGAGCAGGGAGGTCTGGGCAGCTGTATCTAGACATCCAACCTGTTGCCTGCGTTCAGTGTTTACATGTCTGAGGAAAAACACCAGTGTGACTCAGCAGGCAGAGAGGGCCATGGGTGGGGGTGACACCCAGCTGGCTGTGGGTAAGGTGGAAGAGATGGGGCGGCGGCCTGAGCCTGGTCTTCTGAGACTAGATTCAAGGTGCTTGGGTTAAATCCAGCCCAGTCACTCTCCAGCACTCTGGCAGCATCTACACACAACTGGATTTCTCTGCCTGGGCCACCCATCTGGCCCAGGGACGGTCAATCTCGCACGGGACGCCAGGGTCTCCATAGATGTCAGATGGGAGCCCAGGAGTTCTGGGCCTGAGTTCTGGAGACATGAGGCTATTGCTAGCAATGTGGCTGTGGGTAGCTGCAACCGTGAGTCCCCTCTCGGGGAGCAGAGACCTTGTGAGCTCAAGGGTGACTTCATAGGAAACAGGCGTTACAACCCCCTGCTGACTGCTCAGTCTTTCCTGGGGCTGGTAGGCTGAACATCTACCTCAACTAACGGTTACCAAATCCTCTCCCTTTCTGTGCAGGAACTCGGTAATTAGCCAGTTTGTAAGAGAGATAACTACAGCCGGGTCAATCACGCAAGCACCAGGATGGCCGCTGGAGTTCCAGCAATCATGCCCAACCCTTGGAGAGCCAGGCAGAGCCAGGGATGGCTGAACGTAGGCCCCTCCCGCTGCCCCCTGACTGCAGCAGGTCTGTGGGAGAGAAGTCTGCACACTTGATAGAGAAATGGAGGAAAGGACAGCCAAGATGCTCCCTACCTGACACTCCTTGGTGCCAGCAGCCAGTGGGCCACAGCACCCACTTGCAGGCAGGCAGGCAGGAGCTGAAGCCTGGGTCAAATTGCTGGCTCTGCCCCCAGTCCACTCCTCAAGAGAGGGCTGTCCATCACACCGCCTGGGAGGCAGCTGCTATCTCAACCCTGAAAGATTACAAATGCCTACTCCAGCCTCTGCCCTCAGGAACAAGGGAAATGGGTCCCTGAGGACCGTTCTTAGTGCAAAGGGGAGCAGTTGGCTTGGACAGCTGGGCCCAGGAACCTCAGAGGCCGGAGAGACCGTCTGGCTCCCAGCTCCCCTCGCCTGTCCATCAGCACACACCTCCCTGTTCCCCACAAAACTCTGGGTTATCGGTTCCTAGCCTGCTTCCTTCAGAGAAGTCCTCCTTCCTCCTGGAATTCCAGAAGGCTCATATGGCTTTCGTGATGCAAACAGAGCCTACAGCCGTGTCTGAACCAACAGCTGGTCTAGACGTGGGTGAATGGCTGCTCAGCAAGGGGGCTGGGCTGCAGGGGAGACCCCACCCAACCACTGGACCCAACAAAGCTGAAGCTGATGCTAAGGGCGCAGGGTCAGCTTAGCCCGTGCGGACAGGAACACACACACAAGAGGGCACAGACCAGGGAGGGATTGCACCACACTGTGTCGCTCCCTTCCCCAGGGTTCTGGATGGCACTGGAGTACTGGACAGCCAGGAGGCAGGAGTAAGGAGAGCACATAGGGCTCCAGGCTCCAGATTAAAGTCCCGAGACCTCCGAGCCTGCACGCTCCCATTCCTAGCTGTGGGAGGCCACTCCTGAGTCCTCTCAACTCGAGAATGACTTAGAGATAGCCCAGTGCTTGGATGAATTGGCCAAGCCAAGAAGCCTGGACAGAGCAATTAGGGTCTTCCAGTGACTCATACCCCTCAAGGTAATCTTGCAGGGTTGAGATAGCAGCTGCCTCCCAGGCGGTGTGAAAGCCTCACAACAGTGGGTACCCAGGGATGAGGGTCCCCTTGAATAGCTAGCATAGGTCCCCAGGGTGGGGAAGTGGTGCAGACTGCAGCTGGCCATGGGGCAACTGGACCTTGGTTCATCAGTCCAACTCTTACCTGGCCAGCTACCTGCCTGCACAAGGCTAAAGCTCCAGCAGGGAGGGGCAGGGGACCACCCTGCAGAGAAGGCCCAGCCCAGGGCCTGGGGTCCTCCTCCTCCTTGTCCAGCCATCCAGACCACCCCCCCCCCAGCCTGATCTAGCTTCTTCATAAGTGACCTTACCTCAAAACTGTAACTACATCTCTGCTCCAGATGCCATGGTCCTCACCTATTACACAGCACAGATGACATATGGACCCTACTCGTGTTACCTGGTACGCCTGGGGCTGGGGCATATGTGCACACACGCATGCCTGTGGTGCTTTGCAGACATCTGAGCAAGTGTGCATTTGAGCCGAGTCGGGTGTCCTGTGAGTGTGAAAGGATATCTACACACCTGTGTGTGGATGTTCACGGGAGTGAGCCAACGACATGTCCCTGTATGTCTGGGCGAACCTTTATGAGAAGGGTGAGCACACTGATGTGTATGCAGTCTATAAGCACGCACATCCAGCCCTCGGGCTGGATGGAACCTGTGCCTCCTCCGGGCCACACTGTGTACCAGGGCAGCTGGGAACACTGAGGAAGACAGAAGTCCTGTCATTGGGAGTAGGAGCAGTGAGAATCCCTGTCCCGGGACGGTGTGGGCTCTGCTACCCAGGCCTTTCACCATGCTGCGCCAGCCACAACGGTGACTCTGCAGCTTGCCTCCTGTGCCTGGGGCCCTCCCGTGGGAGTGTCCTACACCAAGAAGAGCGATTATTGCCCCTTATTGGGCAGCGTGGCTGTGCTCCGGGCCCAAAACAGTGCCTCTGAACTCACCCATGTCCACCCTGTTTAGAGTCCTCAATCCTAAGACTCAGGAGGGCATTTTCCAGGCCAGGGGGCCTTCCTGAGTGCCTGTCCCTGTGGCTGCCACCAGCTGATAGAGACAGGAAGTATACTGGCTTCAAGTGGCCTTCCTGATAAACCTGGCAGTGCCCGCCACCCCTCCCTGGCCCCAAACTCTTATCAGTCACAGCAAATGTCAGCTGTGGGTTGAGAGCCCCACATTGACCTTCTGACCCTCAGTGTTTGCAAACTGACACTTGGAGGCTGGGATGGAAGCAAACCCGATCCTGATAGCCCAGCTGGGCCAGGGCCACAGAAGCGGGAAGGCTCATCTCAAAGTTACACTAAGTGGAAGTTGCATTAGGACCCTGGGGGACCCAAGGGACAGTTCAGAAAAGCAGCCCCAGGCCCACTTCCAAAGGCTTGAGCATCTGAGCCAACAGCGACCCCTGCCCAGACCTGGGTGTACCTACCTCGTGGTGGCTGCAAACCTCCAGTTCAGACCACGGGGACATACAAGGGCAGGGTAAGGTTTTGACGAACAGCTGTCAGACCCTGGATACAGGACCATGGCCAGAGAAAACCTCAGACCGACTTTTCTTTAAAGAAAACAAGTTTTATTTGTATAATCAGAACATTCTAATAAAAATATTATTATAACATTACTCCCTCTGTCCTCCGGGCTTGAGTCGCAGGCACCCTGCCGAGTGCCTTCACACTGGCTCCCTGAGGTAGGTGTGGAGGGACCCACTGCCCAGCCTGCGGGCAGCTCACGCTGCCAGGGATGCCCACTGCACCCCTCCCAGGCGGGGGCTACACTTCTCTGTGCAGTGCAGCCAGGCAATGCTCCCAGATTGGCACACAGGTGTCAACAGGAGGTGGGTGGGCACAGAGCCTGCCTAGAGGGTGCAGGGCCAGGAAGAAGGCCTCAATGGCACAGCAACAGACAGCTGAGAATTCGCCCTGACGAGCACCTCTGCAGGTGAGGCGGACAGCATCAGACAGGAGCCTAGGGCCCTGCAGAGCGTGGTCTGGTGGCCACCCTGTGCAGCAGGGGTAGATCCAGGCATCCCATTAGTGACACTGTCACAGAAATACTGTCATTGTCTCCACAGGGGAACTATCAACCAAAGCCAGTCTCTAAGTAGAAAATGGGTTGAGGTTCTCGGTGATGATGGTCTGGTCTTCTTAGCAGAACAATCCCAAAAGGATATGGCACAGTGCTTCGACTGAGGGGCAATGGGCGGGGTTCCCAAAGAGGAAGGAGGACGTCTGCACGCGTCGCAGAGTAAGGCACCTGGCACGGAGTGGCTGCAGAGGTCCTCAGAGTGTACCCCTTACTTGTCCTTCCTCGAGGCACAGTAGGGCCTGGGCTGAGAAGACGCTGTCTGGAAGCCTCGGCCTGGAGCCCAGGGGACTGAGGAGGCTCAAGCACTGGTGGTTCCCAAGGCTGGCAGGCGGGGGCTGTGGCCCTAGGCAGGACACGCCTCACTGCATCCTGTCAGGTTGTAGCTGAGGTGCCTGGTACTGCACAAAGGTGGTGCCTGCAGGCGCAGCGGCAGACAGGGCTGGGGGCATGGCAGCTGGGTAGCCATAGCCCACGAAGCTGGTGGCTGTGGCAGGCGAGGCGGCGTATGGGTACTGGTCGTAGGCGGCTGGAGGGTACTGGGCATAGGCTGGGCTGCTTGGCGTATACTCAAGGTAGGGCGAGGACAGTGACGGGACAGGGGTGGCGGGTATCACCACGCTCGGCTGCACAATGGCTGGCGGATAGATGAAGTGGGGGGTCAGCCTGTGGGCCAAGCAGAGTGTCAAGGGCTGTAGGCGGAAAGGAACAGGATGGTGGCAGGGTGGGGGAGGCCAGGGGTATGGAGAGCAGAGACCCGTTTCCTGCCCGACTCTGCAACACCATCTACAAAACCCTTGCAGCAGCACCATGTCAGATGTCCTCTGACACCAGGGCCTTTGCTTGGGCGCTGCCATCCATCACAGGCCACTTAGCGCCTATTCTCACAGAACCCGCCTCTTCAGACTAGGCGCCCCTCCACATGTCTCCCAGAGCCCACTGTACAATGGGTAAACACGTGGCCTTTGTTTAAAACTGGGAGCCTCGAGACTGTGAGGAGAGGGGGAGCCGGGCAGCTCACATGCCCGGTACCCGCCCCTCCCAGGGACACTACGCTCCTTAGCTACCCCTCCTCCAGACAGCGCGAGGCCCCACTCATGAAGCCCTTCCTACACGCTTGCTAGGGGAGGCTGAGCAGCAGGGTTGCAGGTACAGCGCTGCTGGCACACAGGGGTGACAGACACAGGCATGCCTGCTGCAGGCGGGGGGGTGCTCGCACCCGGAGGCCGTATCTACTGCCCACCCACACACCCTTTTTAAAGTCAGGAGACTGAGTACCCTGTGCCCAGCGGCCACACGGGTCCTGCAGCTTACAACGCACACCTGAGCCCCTACCCCACACCTCAGCCACTGTGGAAATGCACTTGGGCATCAATCGCTACTCTTGGCCGTGGCCTGCCCCACAGAGCACGGCACTGCTGCGGGGGGAACCGAGGCTAGGCATCGGGGAGTTAAGTAGAGGGCCACCGCGCCACCGCCCGACGTAACAAACACCTTTGAAAGAAAGCAGAGATGGGTGAGCTGCAGACTCCAAGCTAACACCTAACTCGCACAGGTCCAAGAGATGAGGGCGTCCCAAAGACATCCTAGGGAAGTATGGGTGGGGACACCCAGCAGAGACCAGAGGGAGGGGACGGGAAGAGGCGGGCTCCACATGTGGGGTCTCACATGGCAATGACTAAGAGTTCTAGTCAGCCGGGCGGTGGTAGCACACGCCTTTAATCCCAGCTCTCGGGAGGCAGAGGAAGGGGGATCTCTGTGAGTTCAAGGCCAGCCTGGTCTAAAGAGTGAGTTCCAGGACAACAGGGACTACACAGAAAAACCTTACTTAAAAAAACAGCCCCCAGTCACCAGCATCAGGGCAATATCCCAGCTCCTGCCTTAAGTCAAACATGGACAAGTGACATGTGACCTCTGTGGTGGGTGGAGCATTGGCCAGCCATGGACGGTGGGAGCAGAGAGGTGAGCAGCAAGTATCCCAACAATGGCTCTGAACGATATGCATGTGCAGACAGGGCTGAGATGGGCGTCAGGCTGTCCTCCCGGGCCACTGTCCCCTGGTATGCTGAGGAGAGGCCTCCCAGACCGCAGGGTCTACAGTCCTGCATGCTGGGATTACACAGAGTGCCCTGGGATCTCAGCTGTGGCCGTCACACTTGTGCAACAAGCACTGACCTCGGGACCATCTCCGCAGCCCAGACAGCACACGCACGAAGAAAGGGACACAGCAAGGCCACACGCACGAAGAAAGGGACACAGCAAGGCCAGAGCAGAGCTCGAGGAAAGCCACTCGAGTGCATGCAAGAAGGCACAGCTGACACAGGTGTGACTGGCCCTGCACGCTGTCTGGAGAACTTCTGCACCCGCTGCCCTCTCCACTTTCAAAGGACAGGGGCAGCTGAGCACACGTTCCAGGATACCGTTCACCAGCAGTGGTCAGCATCTTATATGCCACTCGGCAGTAGCTGCAGTTGTGAGGTCAAACCGCCTTTGGCTCAGGAGCCCCAGGTTAGGGACCTGCCCGAGCTCCTGGACTGGAAGAGCACCAACGTGGATCCCAACCCTACTGCGGGGCTGCACGCTCCTTCTCAGATCCCTCCAGCCTGCAGCCACGAGCAGAACACACGGCTGCCCTCTGCAAGAGGAGGGAGAGGACAGACGCCGGAGCTCAGGGGACGCTGCTAGCAAAGAGGGGCCCGAGCGGGCGCCAGGGAGGACGGCCAGGGAGGACTGGGAGGCAGGGCTCCTCCTCCCCGTCATCACTCAGCTGGCCCACCACATCCCTAAGCCCTTGCTGAGACCAAAGCCTGCACAGCCTCAGCTGGGCCCAGGGCCATCTCCTGCACTGCCCTCCAGCCTGCCTGACCCTCCTGAAACCAGAGTTCTCACACACAGTGCAGCCGGATGCCTGCTCCTCACCAAGCAAGTGAGGAGTGAGGCCTTTCTAGAGCAGCAAAGCCTATGTGGGTGCCCCCACCTGAGCCCTGGGAGTCAAACACTCGGAAGCTGTGAATGCTATGCTCTCAACTTTCCTAAACATGGGAGGGACACTCTTACCCAGCACTCCTAGGGGTGGTACCTGCTGACACTGAGGCAAAGCCACCGTACAGCCCCATGCGAGACACACGCTTACGGCAGGGACTGTTTTCCCGCTCTGCCTGTTCCCATTATGGACCTGCCAATCCTGTATGCCCTAAGTCCTCAGGGTCTCCATGTCTCTGCCTGTTCACCTGAACTTTCCTTGAGGTCTCTGCCAGGGTCTACTGTGGTGCCTGACACCACGCCCGTCCGAAGCACAGGACAGGTGAAAGAGGCTCAAAGCATGAACGACCCACACCACTGGAAACCAGTTCTAAACAATTGCCCGTGGACACCTTTCTGTGGAATGCTCTGCTACCTCATGGCTAGAGGAACACAGCTAACAACCTAAACCCCCGGGGCAGTCCTGCAACACAGAATTACCCAGCTTCAAAAGCCACACGCACCACAGTGGAGAGCCAAGCTCACTGTAGGAATGCATGCCTGCCTCACGGGGGCCAGCAGACTCCAGGCCCTGGCACCCAGGCCAAAAGCAGCAGCTGCTCGACACAGGGGCTCGCACACCAGGGAGCCTGTCTGTGGGCAGCCCTGGTCCCAGGCTGCACATCGCTGCAGGCCCAGCCACACCTGCCTGCATCCTGAAAGTGCCACGTGTGCTCAGAGACTCAAATGCCACTGCCATTCAAACCCTACCCTGCCCAGCTAGCAAGGGCTCCAGCCCCATGTCTCAGCGTACCCACCCACCCAAAGCTTTTCAATGATGCTGCCACTCCCCCACTCCCTACCTCTCTGGGCCAGCCTGACTCCACCTGCCTATCCAGCTAAGTCCCTCACAGGTCACTTAAGACTTCAAGACCATGTCACACCAGGAACCAGAACACCCCTAGCACGTCCCACCTGGACGGAGAAGCAAATACAAGCTGCTCCTGTGCCTTCCTCCATGACAGCCCACACCCATCTCCCCACTCATCTCTACCCTGGATGCCTGCTGTCCCTAACTACACCCACCCCAGGGTGCTGACACCGGGGACACACAGCCTCCCATCTCTCTTCCTCCCAGCACCAGCCTGATTCCCTCCTGTCCCTCCTTTTCTATCCACATGAAAGCATCCTATCTTTTACTTCATATGTATATGTGTGTCCTTCAGACACCAGCAGTAGGATGGGACAGAAGACACAACTCTGCTTGTCAAGTTCTCAGCACAGTCTGACCTGCCATCCTTGGTCCACCCAATAGCTGCCTGCTTCAGTCCTAGGACGTCCTTATCACAGCCCTTGGAGTGACACGCCCACAGGCTGCTACGTCTCCACCCCTGTGAACCCATACCCTTGGAGGCTAAGTGAGCAGGCCCTCCTCACCCAGTCTGTCAGTTTCATGGGCTGAAACCTAAAGGTGGGGTGAGCCTTCCTCTCCAGGGTGGCTCCTATTCCCAGCCCAGAGTGCTCTGCCACTTTCTTAGGTTCAGTCCCACCCAGGCCTTGAGTGAGAGCCAATATCTCCTCACCCTTCTGCTCTTTCTCAAGCCAGGGTGGCCTGGGACAATTGATCCAATCCCTGTGTAGCAGTAGCAGAAAACAGTTCCTAGGCCAGAGGCCACCAAAGAGTCTAAGTCCTTGAGCTTTGGGGACCCTCCTGCCAGGGACACCATGATACTGGAAAGATGACCCAGGCCCTCAGCTTCCCACTGGTACTTGGTTTTGGGGAACACAGAGCTACCAGGCCACCACAGGCCACCACCCAGAGTGGGCTGCTATGGGTGCTGGCCAGGGCTGACAGGGGAGTCTGAAGGGTGGGGCCCGAGAACACTGGGAGAAGAGCTGGCCTCTGCCCCTGTTAACTCCAGAGTTGGGGCAACAAATAAACAGCCAGAACTCTGCTGACTTGGCCTAGGCTCCAAATCTCATCCCCTGTTTGAGCTTTCCCTGGCCTCAGTTTCCCCACTGGTAAACTAAGAACGCCACAGGCACATTCCCTGGTGTCCTGGCTGCCCCCAGAAGAGATGGTCTCTCCCCACCTGAGCACAGCTACCACGGCTGCTACTAACCAGGGGTGAAGGTAGACAGTGCCAGTGGGGGCCTGGCCCCCTCGTGTGACGCCCAACCCTCAGAGAAACCACTGGCCATAGCCCAGGAGAGCCCACTTCCCGGACACGAGGCCTCCACTGAAAATAAAAACGAAAAAGGCAAATGAGCCCATTTCACTCTCTCTCCCTGGGGGCCTTACGCCTCAGTGCTGAAGGAGGCCAGGCAGCTTACCAGCAGCCCCGGCCTAGGGGTGGGGTGCTGGCTCATTATAGCAGTTTGGCAGGCCTCCTGGGCATCCTGTGATGGGGGACACCAGGTTCTCTGGGGTCACAGACAGTTGGGTGAGTGTTGGGGTGGGGGTGGATGTAGGCAGGGAGAAGACACTGCTGTGAGAGCCAGCTGGAAACGGAAGGCCCACATGGACCTGCCCAGACCTTGATGTTAGCTGCATTCAAAGTCACACATGATGGCCTCTCCCTCCAAGGTCCAGTCCATCCACTGCCCACTCTGGGACCCAGCCCTTCTCCCCAGGGCTAGCATCCAAAGGACTCCAATGTCTCAGGCTGGATGGCCGCTGTCTCAAGGGGAGGCCTTCTGGCTCAACCCAGTGGTGGAGGAACGCCCTCAAAACAAATCTGAATCCCAGCACTTTGGGGCAGCGGGGGACCACTGTGTAGCCCAGGAGGAGGAGAGTGTACCCAGCACGCATAAGGCTGGGCTCAAGTCCCAGCTCCAGAGAATGCAGAAGCAGGGACCAGCAGAACTGTGTTTTCAGGGCCACATCCGCTGAGCTATAGGACACTCCTATCTTAAAGGAAAGTGATGTTGCATGACTTTGATCCTGGCACTTAAGAAGCCAAAGGAGGCTCACTGCTGGTTCGACACCAGCCTGGGTTACATGGCAAGGCCTCGTTTCAGAAAGAACCCCCACACTGCTGGGCCCTGGCCTCTGCTCCCGTATCACCCCCAGTCCCCTTCCTCCTCCTGAGGGGGCACTGTGGTCACACCAGTTAAGCTAGGGCCCCTGGCCTGGTAACACAAAGGGAGGGTCAGACTCACTGTAGATTCCTGCCTGCTCCCAGGGGGACTGAGCCGGCCACTGCTGCAAGGGTCAAGGGGCCAAGGGCCACCTGGTGGACCTCCATGCCATGGGCACACCTTTGGGGCTAACTGAGCCTCTACTAACCCTTTCTGGAGACTGAGCCACGGACCCTCAGCCTCAGGCTTCACAAACTGTTCTCGGCACCTGGCAATAACCGACCTCTGAGAGGAAGCTCAGAGCACGGAGGCCAGCTTCTGTTACAGCAGGCAGGGGCAAACGACAACAGGTGTGGCAGCAAAACTGCAGCCCTCCGGGAGGGTCACACAAGTCACACAAGACGCAGCCCACGCCTGCCTCAAGACAGGCTGCCAAACAGGAAGTGATGATGGGGGAAGTAAGTAGCCCTCCCCCCCCCCAGACAACCCACAGGTGGTGGGTGAGCACCGCTCGCACCTGCTGCTCCGGGTCCGGCTTGGCGCCATGCCCCTAGACAGGCCTCCCGAACCAGAGCATGTCCCACCTGCCCCTGCTGCCACCACATGCTGGCCTCACCTTCACTGCCCTGGGGACAATCCCTGCCCCCAGCACCCCTTACTAGGCATACTATGCAGTGTGGGGCTGGTGGTGTGGCGCTCCTCGGCTCCTCGCTCGCCTCACAGCGTGGGGCCTGTGGGGCAGTTGTTTACACTCAACAGCATGTGGTTCAACCAGTGCTCCCTCCCCAGAGTGCCCAGCAGGCCCTGTGTAACTGCAGACAGGCCTTGCCACACTGGGCACTCTCACCACTCCCCTCCCCATCCACCTCTCCACAGACCACTGGCCTGGTGACGACGTGGTGTCATGGCCGACATGACCATGAGGGCGGACACCAGGTCCATCCCATCCCACAGAGAAGTCTCTATAATGGTATCTATGGGGAAGCCTGTGCCAGGGAGATGATCCCCGATTGCCGTTGGTCTCAGGGATCGTGAGCACATTCATCCAAAAACTGTCACATGAGCAGAGGTGCTGGCAAGGGAGGGATGGGCCTCAGTGGTCCTTGGGAGAGGGCAGGCCAGCAGTCTATGTGGCCCTAAGCTTAGCACAGCTTCCTGCTGGGCCTGTTGTGCGATCATCAGGACAAATCCCAAGGCTTTTCATGGCCTCAAGGTCAACATGTTCCATACGCCACGCTCAGTCAGTCCTTACCGTGGCTGTCACCATTGATACTGTGCGGAGGTGCAGCCCAGAAGCCTCAGGACCCTGGCCTGACCTCAGCCCCTAGGGCCTGGCTCTATTTTGGGGAGAAAGGATCAGACTATCTGGGCATCTTGCCATAGCAAGGGTTCCCTTAGAACACAGAGCATCCTGCTGGAGTAACAGACCCTTCAAATATAGCTCAGGAGAGGTTCCAAGCACTGCCAGGCCAGAGTCAACCCTCAGTTCTCCACGAGCCTTAGGCTGAATGTGACCCTAGAGGCCCTGACAAGCCAGATCAATACATGACCAGGTGGGGTAATCTCCAGGTGGGGTAATTCAGCCGTCTCATCCCACCTGCACTACTGACTGTAACCCGGGGCTGGCAGAGGCCCCCCCCTTGATAGAAGGCCCAGGGCCACATCCCCACCAGGGATTACCACATAGGCCTGAAGGCTGGCAAAAGCCATTGCGATGGCTGAGTAAGGCTTTACCAGATACCAAGCCTTGTCCCACAGATACGGTTACATGATGGACAGGCACAGGCTGTACAGCCAACAAGGCTGAACAGGCCCAGTCAACAAGCAGGCGTGGGGCAAGCGATGGGGTCCGGGCAAACAGCAGAGCATGTGCTCTCCATCTTTGTAAGCAGTTGGGTAGCTCTAAGCAGAAAGGCGAGGGCCCCACAGGTTTGGTCTATAGGTGGGCTGTATGGCCAGGCAGGCGGCTGCAGGCTCTGAGCTGCCAGGGTTCCAGCTCCCCCCAGGCCCCCGGCCAGGGCAGTCCAAGGCTGACTGACAAAACCAACGCTGAGTCAGGCCCAGCCAGGCAGGCCTGTTGTTTGCAAACACAAAGGAGGCTGCTGACTATTGCCTCCCAGCTGTGAGGGCAGGGCACTGACAGCAATGACCCAGGCAGCAGGGTCTGGCCACGCCGCTACCATCCCCAGAGTCCAGGAAGGGCAGGAGATAGGACGGTCTTCAAAGGAACCCAAGCACCGGTGGCAGTGTCACCAGTCCCTCCGCACTCCTGTCCTTCTGGGTCTACACTCCTTGGCAACCTACAACATTATGAAGCTACTTCGCAACCACAGGGTTAGATGACCAGTCCACTAATCTAGTTACAATCACTGTGGCCCAATGCCACATGCACTCTTGAGTATCAGGCTCGTGGATCAAGCCCACCCTTAAAGACAGCAAGTGTGGTGCTGAGTATACAGGTTCAAACCTCAGCCCCGGTAAGCCACTAACCATCTCCGAGGACAGGAGGGGGTTCTTTTCCAGGAGATTAGTGCCTGCTGTCCTTAAGTATTGCTGTCCCCATCTTCCAGACGAGAAAAGATGACTAAACAGGGTGCTGTTGGAGAGTAGCAGGCTGTGACCCGAGCTCTGGGGGGCCGTGAGGCCAAGTGATTGGGAGGCAGTTAGTTATGAGGTGTTAGAGCCAGTGGGGAGGCCCTGGCCCAGTGTAAGGAACAGCCTGTGTGAGCGTATCTCAGCCCAGCAGCAGCCTGAAAGCCAGCCCCAGGAGACAGCAAAGCACCAGAGAGTGTAGGTAAACCTTCACAGGGCCAGCAGGGAAGAGGCTACCATGAGGATACCAAGGCTGGGATGCTCTCAAGCTCCTTCCAGACAACCTAGAACACACGGGGAATAGACCCCCGGCCAAAAAGGGCATCTGGCACTTTTATGCCACAGTAGCAGCCCAAGTGCACCCCCAGGAGGATGGTGACACTATGACAGGAAATGCCAGCGGGGGTCCAGACCACAGCACCCCATAGGTATGCCCCTGCTCAGCCCCCACCCATCCCCAAGGACAGTTGTGGAGAATCCCCGTGCTGCGACACAGGACAAGCATCCGCTTAGAGGGAGCAAGCGGCACCCTCTCCAGCCGTCTGACCCACCATGCTGGCCAAGCTCAGCTCCAGCCACACAGACAGCCACTAGCTCTCAGCTCCAGCCCTGACAGACATCCCACTCTGCCCCACCCACCTGGCAGTCAGGGTTTGGCAAGCTCACCATTGCAGGGTGTGTGTGTGTGTGTGTGTGTGTGTGTGTGTGTGTGTGTGTGTGTGTGTGTTTCAGAGTTCCCACCCACCTGGCCCATTCACGCCAGTCTACACTGGATAAACAGGTGATTGTGGCCAAACCAAATGGCAGGGTCTAACTTTCGTTTTCCTGGAGTGTGAGAGCCCTTCCCTAAGCAGCTGCCAGGCCCATGACTTTTCAGAATGGAAGGAGGTGGGGCACAGAGCAAGTGACTCGCACAAAAAGCCAACTGGTGACAGTCACCTACTACGCCATTCCATTCAGACATCAAACCTCACCTGGTACAGAGCCACAGTTAGCTATTTTCATGGCACTGGCCCACATCAGAGAGAACCCCAGGACCGCAGCCCACCAGGCCCAGCCTTAGCATACACTGGAGGGCTGCCTGCCTGCACAGGGCGTGGCGTGAAGCCCCCACTCAGAGTCATGACAGCTGTTCCCACACTCAATGTACGGACAAGGAGATGTCACATAAGCAGGGGCAAGGTTTGCACCAGGTGTGAAGGTGGTGTGTGCCCCCTCTGAGGTGGAGAAAGGCCGTTGGTCTTATCTGTTACTCCACATTTCCAAAACACAACCCAGTCTCTGAAAACTGACATTTCCCCAGCCTTTCAGAGCGGAGAGAAGTCCACAGCTGTCCCGCCTCAAGGCCCTCCCGCCCACACCAGCTATATGCACTCACCCATAGGTGCGCTGGATGAAGGTGGGATGTAGCTGCTGCACACCAACAGCAAAGCCTAAAACAAGAGGACAGTCAGAAACAGCCTACTAAGCAGGTAAGGTCCTAGGGACCAGCACAGGGAGGCAGGATCAGCCACGCCACGCGCCCCAGCCAGCCAGTCAGTCCGTCACTAAGGATAGTTCGCTACCACCTCTGTCCCGCTAGTGAATGCTGAAAACACCCAGCAAAGCACAGAAGCCCACAGGTGGCAGCAGCTTCTCGGGTGACTCCTAATCTCCAGCCGCTGACGCCGGCAGCTGATGCCGGCAGCTGACGTCTTCCCTCCCCAGGGTATGACCGCCCTTTGAGAATCGGTATCAGTGGGGACCATACATTGCTAAGAAAGAGGACCAAGCTCCCAAGCTAGGGGTGGCTGCCCTAGGCTGTCCCTACAGGCACATGATTGCTGGCCGCCACTCTGGGACAAAGGGGAACGGGGGCAGTGTATTCCACCAGACAGATAACAAGGCTGAATATAGAAACAAGAAGGGCCGGGAAGAAAATCCTCACCAGTCTGCAGGCTCCGAGGCTTGGCACCCAGGTAGGCCAGGTTCACATTTGCCTTCCGGCCATCGATGATAGGGTTAGGGTCTTTGCAAGCCCTGTCAGCGGCTGCGCGATCCGCCATGGTCACCTGCGGGAACACAGAGGGTCAGGGGCTTCGGTGGCTGGCTGGGGGAAGCAGGGCACAGAGGGGAAGGAGGCCCTGCTCTGCCGGGCACCAGGCCTCCCAGGGTCTCTCCTCCCGGGAGCAGGAGGGCATCTGGGTATTCAGGACCCTTGGGGCTGACTTCTTTCTCTGCCTCCAGGATTGCAGCTCCTTCCCCTAAGTTCAAGTGCTGGGAAATGGAGCCTTCAAGGGCAGCGACAGTCCCCTGGGAGATGGAGCAAAGAGAACCCCTAGGGGAGCGCGTCCCCCACCCCCCACCGGCCAGGCTGTTCTGCCCAGCAGTAAGTACCGTTAACTTTCTCAGAGGAGAAGTTTGGGGACACTAGAGTGGAAGGAAGTGGGAAACCGTCTTCAAGTCTCTGGTGCTAAAGCTGACGCTTATTTGGTGGGGCTGGAAAGTGTGGGGGAAGGGCCGGCGGCCCCGGGAAGCCCCGGAGTCCCGGCTGCGCGCGGCGGGTCTGGGAGGCGGTGGGGGAGGGGCGGCGGCAGGTGCGCGCGCCGCGGGCACTCACGAAGCCGTAGCCGCGGGACTTGCCGGTCTGGCGGTCGGTGATGACCACGGCCTCCTCGATGTCTCCGAAGCCCTCGAAGTACTTTCTGAGCGATGCGTCGGTGGTGTGGTAGGGCAGGCCGCCCACGAAGATCTTGGTGAACGTGGTGTCCTTCTGCGAGCCGTGCATGGCGCTGGGGGCGGCGGGCGGCCGCGGGAACACGCTCGGGGCGCACGCGGGCTGCAGCAGCATCGGGGCCGCCGCTACCGAGCCGGCCGGCGCATGCGGGGGCGTCGCAGGCCGAATCCGAGTCCCCCACGCCGTCCCGCGACGCTTCCCGGTCCACCGCGACGCGCCTACTCTGAGCCCCGCGGGCTGCCGGCCGCCTTTGTAGCCGGCCACGCCCAGCAGGCACGCCCCCTCGTCTCGGACACGCCCCCGGTAGCGGGGGGCGCCGGGAAATGTAGTTCTAGACACGCCCCACGTGCCTGGACGCGGGGCCAGGAGTCGTCTTGGCTCCTGCGTGTTCGCCACTGATTATCCACTGGTCTCGCCCAGCGTAGGGGCCGCTAGAGTGTATGCGCTGCTTGAGTCGGTGGGTTACGCCAAAGCGACTAGAGGTGAAACGTACTCGTTAAAAAGTCTTAGGTAGTGGCTCAGCTGGTCATGTGCGAAATCTTCCGTTAGGTCTCAGCATCACCTAATCCTGGCTGATTGGCACACACCTGTAAACCCAGCACTCAGGGAGGGGGTGGAAGGAGGATCAGAAGTTCAAGGCCACCCTTACCTATCTCGTAAGTTTGAGGCCAGCTGGGCTAAATGAGACCCTGTTTCAATAAAAGCAAACGCAAAGTGCAACTTTTGGGGACCTGGGGCATCCCCAAAACTTTATGCTGGGGCTTCAGTAGAAGCATACCTCTGGGTTTCTGTGGAAATGAGGCTGTGTATATTCCACAATGAATATCTTTTACAGCCTGATGGAGGCTAAGAGCCATGGGGGCGGACAGAGGGGATTGGGCTCCTTTGTCACTAGCAGGAGGACTCCTGTGGGACCACCCTTAGCAGGAAAACAGAGAGCATAGCATGCTATGTGTAGAACAGGATGCCAGCAGAACTCTTCTGTCCCAGGGTAAATGCAAACGTGGGGCCCCCTTGTTGAAGGGACATGAACCTCAGTGTGATGGCACGCTGATTCTAATACTCAGGAATGTCAGCGTGGTGGCGCACTGATTTTAATACTTAGGAATTGAGAGGGTTACAGGTCCAAACCCTGCTATACAGAGCCAGCCTGTAAGACAGAAAACCGCGTCTAAAGAAATTAGGAGTTTCTGCACAGAAGCAGACACGGCAGAGCCAGGAAGCAGCCCTCATCCAGCGTCTCCCATTTCCTCATCTCTGGCTATCACATTGGGACCTGAGGACCTGAACCTTTTAGTGGGGTTACAACTGGCCCAGCCAGTGATCTAGGGGGCCAGTGAGGCTGGTAGGCTCAACCCTACCCTGTGCTTACACAGTCAGCTCCTTGCCATTGACCTAGGCGCCTTGCCCACGGAGCATAATCCCATGCCCGAAAGCCTGCTGGGATATCCTTTCCGCGGCCTTGCTTCCTCACCTTTGCACTCCGAGCATCACAATTCCTGCGCTGTTTGGTTTGTTTTTCCCCAAACTCTACCTAACAGGGCGTCCTCCGGACGCTGCAGAGTGAGCCCCCTGACAACAGGGCTCCTGCAGGCTTTCCTCCAGCTGTGGGGCTTGGCAAGAGAGACCTGCCTTCAGGAGTGTTTGTTGGGTGAATGCAGGCTGGGATGGGAAGAGGGCTCCCGACCAAACGCCCGTTAAGAAGCGTCTTTTGAAAACTGGTCCAAGTGTGTTTTGAGTTACCCCTAGAGGGCGGAGACCGCCTGGCCCTGCAGTCCTGAGCCTCCTGGGTGCCGTCCTGGGGCCTCAGTTTCCCCTGGGTGGCACACTGCCGCTGGTGACCAGGACCGTTGGCTTCGGGCTGGAGGCCTACAAGTCCCAGCGCCGCCCCTGCCACCGCCCGGCCCCGCCCCGCCCCGCCCCGCCCCGCCCTCCGCTTCCCAAGGGCCCGCCCCAAGAAGAGCGCTGGGCGGACGCCGCGGGCACGTGCAGCTGCCTGGCGGGAGGAGGGGGAGGGGACCACAGAACGTGGAGAGCGGGGCGCGGGCGCGACCCCCGGCGCTGGCTGAGCCTCCCCGTCTGAAACTCTGGCAGTGGCAGGACGGTCCCTGCACCCCGCTCCTCCCGGCTCTTGGGGGTTGTTTCTGCATCACCTGCCCTTCCACCTGTTCAGCGGCCCCACGTCCCACGCGCCACCACCCTCCTCGCGTCGATTTGCCTTGCTCTGAACACATATGTGCCCTAACGGCTGCGACTACTCGTGGCCAGAGATGCCACGAGTGGGAAACAGACATCCGCAGCTGCGGCGAGAGAATGGCCTGCATAGTAGGCGTCTCCTTAGGCGCAGTTGCTCAGGTGGGCGCTGAGTAAGGACCAGTGGCACCACGCAGTGAGCAGGGAACGGTGGGGTGCGAAGGTCCACAAGTGACAGCGGCAGCCACTGTCAATTAATGAATCCTCCCCTCCCTGCCACCTCTCACTCAGGGTTTCATTTTGTGGCCTCTATTTTTTTATTTTTTTTATTTTTTTTTTTTTTTTATCCTCCTGCCTCAGCCTCCCAAATCCTGGGATTACAAATTTGCGCCTCCATGCTTGGCTTAGGGGTTTGGGGCGATGGCGATTGCCTCACACATCAGTAATCATGAAGTTCACTTGGCCTTTGTGGTGCCTGCTCCCGCCTTCACTGGGGATTCCCCTAGATTGGGTGATTTACCTAAGAAGCAGCCATTTGTAGGCACTGCACCATTATCCGTAAGCCTGGGTTTCAGCAGGAGTGGACCTGAGGCTCCTGAGCCAGGCCAGCTCCCCATCTAACCCCCAGTCCCGGCTCTGAGGGCTGGGAAGGTGGGAACTCCCGTGGTCCAGGACCACATGGCCAGACTAGGCAGACTCAGAATTAAACCTCAGGAGCAGGGCAACCCCCTTGACACCCCATCCTCTAGGCTGTTGGCCATAGCTCAGCTAGTCTGCAGCCTAGCTAATCAGCCATCAGTTGATTACGGTTTGTCTAAACCTGTGAGTGGATTGGCCAGCATCACCTGGCAAGAGGAGACGCCTCTCGAGCTGGGGACTGAGCAAGGCTTCAGGCCTGGACTGTCCCCCATCACCCAGCTGGCAAGGCCAATTGTCAGCCTTGACGGGCTAGACACAGACAGGCTGCCCAGAGGGCCTTGAGAAGGACGAGGGGAGGGGCTGGGGCTGGCCAGTCCTCAGTAGCCCTCCTGCCACCAGGGGATAAATATAACTCACACGGTCAGCTCTGAAGGCAGAGCCCATGGCACAAGCCTGAAATAATCATCAGATCTTGTGATGCTGTCATCCCCGGTGCGTTTGTGGAGGATCCCCGTTTCAGTAGGGAAATCCTGCCAGAGGCCCGGCGAGGGGACCAGGAGACCAGGGCCCACACTGCAGGGAAGTGAGAGGCCAGCATCCTGGAACAAGCCAGCTTTCTGAAGACCTTCCTGGACCCAGGGGTCAGGACGGTGACTCTGGGAGTTCAAGGTGTCTGTGCCGGAAGCCCAGAGACCAGAGTTCAATCCCCAGAACCCAGGTAAGGGTGGAAGGAGAGAACGCAGTCGGCAAAGTTCCTCTGGCCTGCGCAAACAAACGTTGCGCACAGACACGCAAGCATGCACGCACAGCTGAATGTGGGTCCCTGCAGCTCTTCAGGCACCTCAGGGTGGATATGGCATCAGACATAATGGCAGTGGACTGGAGACCTATTGTGAAAGCCCGGTACCGTGGAGCCCTGGGCTGACAATCTTTTCTCTCTCCCTCTGTGACAGGAGAATGCCAGATGCCCTCGCTTCCCCACCCGCCATGTCCCCATCTGAGCTAGGGAGTCCCCTGTGGAAGTCTTCGGGGCCTCTGTGCAGCTTTCCCCGTCCTGTTGGCGATGAGAGTGGGGTAGGATATGCTGCTCACCTGAGGTGGAGGTCACGGCCCCCAGGGAGGCTGCCTGGTTCCTGCTCTTCCCCCACGCCCCCTCAGCCGCTGTGGCACATGGGCTGGGGTCGGCCTGGACTTTGGTCTCAGCCCCATTTCTTGTGTTCTCAAGCCCTGAGGTTATTTTTGTTGTTTTTGCTTTTTTTTTTTTCCTTCCCAAAACAAAGTTTCTCTGTGTAGCCCTGGCTGTCCTGGAACTCTGTAGACCAGGCTGGCCTAGAACTCAGAGACACGCCTGCCTCTGCCTCCTGGGTGCTGTGATTAAAGGTATGCCCTGTTACAGCCGAGCTTTTGTTGTTGTTGCATAGGGGACAACAGTGGTGCCTTCTGTGCTGCCTTGGGAGTAAAGTGTGTTGAGTGTGGTGCTCTGAGTGATGCATAGCAGCTGCAGGACTCAGCTCTGCTCTCTTCTCCCCAGAGGACAGTGATCTAGACTCGAGGGAGCTCTAGGTGTGGCAGTGGAAAAGGTCACAAGTCAGAGCAGCCCTAGCTACACATTGCCTGCCCCAACCTCAGCCAAACAGGGTCGACAGAGTCCTGGATGAAAATAGCCAACTAGCATCTAACAGAGGCTGTGGGAGGTTCAGAGCCGGGACTTCCAGGAGGAAGTCTGACCATCCCTTCAGGCGGTAGCAGGGAACCCCGTCTGCTGGCCCGTTTCTCCGCTCTGATGGGCAGGGCACCAGGAACTTCCTTTCAGGGCCTTTGGGGATGGTTAGGGTTGCTCCCTGGGAGCACCCAACTTGTCCTCATCTGCATAGGAGCACCAATCCACTCATGCATATTCTGCCGAGTATTGTCCCCTTCCAGGTCCTCTTAGGCCATGTGCAGAGACTGGAGTACCTTTCTCAGAGTCATGGCTTAAAGACTTACAATGCCTCCATTTGCAAAGGAAACAATCACATTAAAAATACGGTGGTGAGGGCTGGGGATGAGGTTCCGAGGGGAGTACTTGCTTAGCAGGCACGAAGGCCTGAGTTCCAATTCCAGCAACACATACCAGCTATGGTGCTCCTGCAGGGGACCAACATCCTCTTCTGGTCTCTGATGCACCTGCACACACACACACACACACACACACACACACACACACACACACACACACACACACATAAAATTATACATGTAGTTGGTTTATTGAGACAGGGTCTCTCCATGTAGCCCTGGTTGTTCTGGAACTCACTCTGTAGACCAGGCTGGCCATGAACTCAGAGATCCACCTGCCTCTGCCTCCTGATTGCTAAGATTAAAGACGTGCTGCACAGCCTGGTTTAAAAAGTATTGTTCTAAGCCAGGTGGTGGTGGTGGCACACACCTTTAATCCCTTGGGAGGCAGAGGCAGGCAGATCTCTGTGAGTTCTAGGCAGGCCTCGTCTACTGAGTGAGTTACAGGACAGCCGCCAAAGCTAGAGCTACCTTGTCTCAAAAAACCAAATGTGTGTGTGTACATACATACATACATACATACGTACGTACGTACGCATGTACGTACGTACATATAATTTAAAAACAATTTAAGATTCTCTTCATTGACATAGCAAGTTCAAAGAGCCTGGGCTACATGAGACCCTGTCTCAAAAATTATATTCAGCTATTATATTAATACCAATCTCACATTACTATTTCATGTTAAATTCACATCCTATTTCACATTAATTGTGTGATGTAGGTAGGCATGTGCTTTCACACTGACTCATTATAATGGGGACAGCTGGTGGCACCACGATGCTGCAGTGTGGTTCAGTCACCACGTCCAGCTGTTGGTGACAGCTGCAGCCTCTTACTTCTCGTGGCCTCCAAGGCACAGGTGCAGCAGAGCACGCTGGAGCTGCCTCACACACACGCATGACCCCGGGCCACTGGGCTGTGGGAAGGCAAGGCTCTTCTCCCACCAGGGCCTGTGGCTGCTGCTACCGAAACTGTCACCCACCCAGGCACATAACCACGCATAACCACCAATCCTCTCACCATCCGGGAGCCGGGCGTCTCCCTGAGAAAGGCCGTGGCAGCTCCAGGCGGAGCCCTTGCTCCTTGACCAGCGAGTGCCACCCTGCTGCTCCCTGCAGGCTCCAGAGCGCTGTCCTCTCGGGCTCTGCTGCTCTCTGATCCACTTGGGGGCCTCTGGGTTACCCAGGTTGCTCCTGGATGGCCCACATTCAGGTCCTTTCGTGGTGGGTACTGTGGGAGAGCTGTCCTGTCACACCAGCACGTTCTGGGCTGCTTTTCACCCCTTGAGTCTCCACTGTGCTGAGGACACAGGAGAATAATAGAACCAGAAGGCAAAGTCTGGTTCCTATGATGTGACGGTTAACTTTGCGAATTTGGCACATCTACCATCACCTGGAAATTTCAGGAGGCTCAATGAAGGAGTCTCAGGATTAAATCGGCTGTGGGCATTATCCTGGTTGTTAATTGATGTGAGACGACCTACTGTGGGAGCACCATTCCCTAGGTAGGGGTTTTTGAGCTGTGTGAATGTTGAGCTCAGACACGCATATACCTGTTTCTGATTGGGAGGGGGGACACGGTGACTCTATGTGGCAGTCCTGCAGACCAGGCTGGCCTCAAGCTCAGAGATCTGCCCGGTTTCTATGATTGTGGATATGCCATGGTCAACTCCCTCAAGCTCTTGCTGCTGTGACTTCTTAGATCCCTGCCATGATGGACCGTAACTTAGATACCCTTTTCTCACCTAAGTAACTTTTGCCAGTGTGTTTCCTCGCAGCAACAGGAAATGAAACCATAACACTTGGTCACTGAGTCCCACGAGCTGAATACTATCCCTCTTCCAGCTCCTCTGGCTAGGCAGAACCTGGGGATTCAGCAGCCCCTGCCTGCCCCTCTCTGGAACTCCTGGTTCCCCTCCAGGGCATAGCCATCTCTCTCCTCACAGAGGCCACTATGTGCTTTAAACGCGCACAGCTTTCTGCATGTCCAACACACACTGGTAATGGTGAGAACCCGGGGCAGACACAACAGTGACGGCTCAGCGCTCTTTAACACTGAGGCTACCCCAGTCCTCCCTGACTTGTATTTGAGACAGGGTCTCATCGGAGTTGCCTGCTGGACTTCCAAGTTCTGTGTTAGGCTGAGAGGTCTGCACCAGGAGTGTGCCCTTTGGACTGTCTCCCAGGACGAAGTCTCGTTTTTGTGTGTGTGTGTGTGTGTGTGTGTGTGTGAGAGAGAGGTGTGGGGAACCTCCAGTGCTGGGAAAGGTGACATGATGACGGAACCTTCTCTCAACACTGAGGCAGGGGTAGTGTACAGCTCACACAGCTTTTCAAGGGGCGGACAAAAATGCCCAAGCAAACTTGAACCCAGCATTGATGGCAGATGGGATGGCCACTTCTTTTTAAAAAAAAGATTTATTTGTGTGTTTTATGTGTAGGAGTGCTCTATCTCCATGCACACCAGAAGGAATCTGCAGCCCATTACAGATGGTTGTGAGCCACCATGTGGTTGCTGGGAATTGAACTCAGGACCTCTGGAAGAGCAGTCAAGTGCTCTTAACCACTGAGCCATCTCTCCAGCCCCTGGGATGGCTACTTTCTAAGGGTCAGAGAAAAGGGGAGAGGGAGAAGGTAATCAACAGGCCATCTTCAAAATATTTTATTATAAAACACAGTACAGGGCTCATCAACCGTCCCCCGCACACTAATACACGCTGGTAGACAACACAATGTCCACAAGAGCGAACTGAGAATTTCAGCTCCCTTAGTTCCAGGACAGCAAATCACCAGGACGCTGGGCCAGGGACGGCAAATCACCAGGATGCTGGGCTGACCGCTCAACGCAAATACCAGTCCCTTGGGTGGAGAGCCACCCACAGCGGGGGCCCACGTTCAGGCAGAGATGATGTGCTGTGGACAGGAAACTCCAGCCTCCCGCTTCAGGCCACTACTTCTTATTCCTCGGCTTTAGCTCTTCAGCTGCGTTACGCAGGAAAATGTAATTTTTCTTTTGGGGGTTATAAAACTCGTGTCCCTAAAAAAAAAGGAAGAAAAAGAATAAACCCTCCAATGACCTTAGTATTATAGGCAACAGCTACGGTCACACCAAGTCCTGCCCTGAAAATGCAGAGTAACAGTTTTGTGTTATACATGATCTCTTCCCCTAGGAAGCAGAAAGCCCAGGCCTGCTGCCAGTGCTCTGCCAGCCAAGGGTGGCCTTTCCTACAGTCTTCTCCTGGCCCTTTACTCTGACTTCACTGCCAAGGCAACTGCTCAGGGTCCCAGGCTTGACATTAGCCCTGACCTGGGTATTCAGAGGGGACAGCTCACTCCCAGGAGAGCAGAAGCCTAGGAGCATCAGTGGGTGGGGGTAAAGATGGGCTTCACTTATGTAGACCAGGCTGGTCTTGAACTAATAGGGCCCGCCTGCCTCTGCTTCCCCAGTGCTGTGGCTTCCGTCTTTCACCAGGACTGGGAGCGAGCCGTCTCCTTTTCCAGGTTACTGTGTTAAGTGCTCTGAGGCTCATGTTGAATGCGGGCCTTTTCTTTGGTGATGCTGGGGACTGAACCAAGGGCCTTGCCGCAATGCAAGCGCGGTGCCACAGAGCTCACACAGCCTGCACCAAGTGTGAGGAGGGTCTTGTCAAGCCGCTCAGGCTTTGTGACCCTCTGCTGCAACTGTAGTGTGAGCCACCACTCATGGCAACACAGTTGTTTTTGAAAGGTTGTTACATGTGTGTATGGCCGTGCATGTCTGATCAGTGTATGTTCACCTCATGCCCAGTGGCCAGAAAAGGGATCAGATGCCCTGAACTGGAGCAACAGACAATTACTAGCTGCCATGAGGGTGCTACCCTGCTTCCGCCTGGGGCCTCGGTCTGGCAAGATGGCAGGAGCAGCCTCCAAAGGAAGCTTTAAGCCGCTGTGGGAGTGGCGCTAAGGCAGCGATCAAACAGAAAGGAGGCTTACAGCGCTGCCGAGGACAGGAGACTGCGCACATCTCAGCACTCCAGCTACAGTGTGTACACGTGGGAGAGAGACGGAAGGGGCTGTGCAGTGAGATATTCACCACGCTCGCACCTGTGGCACCGACGGCGCCCATGGGTGGGGAAGTGGCCTGGGAGAACTAGGTCTGGGGTCGGGAACCCAGCTCTCTTGCTCCCTGGTTGGAGACAGCGTACAGAGGCATCGTTGGGACGGGAACCTGCTGGCGACTGTCTGTGTTGTAAGTGATCTCTCCCCAAACAAACATCTATTGGGCCCATCTGTTTTCCCTGACTCTTATTTTTCCATGACAGTGCTGTGCAGGCTTCTCCAGGGCCGGCCTGCGTGCACTCTCTGGCAAAGGCAGAGAGAGGACAGTGCTGAGAGATGGTGTAGGAACTTGTGTGGGGTAGGCGGGACAGATGGGACCCTATCAGCAGTAAGGGTGAGTGGGGAAAGTCACTGTGTAGCAGAGGGCAGACAAGTGGAAACCACGAGGTACGAACTGGAGGCGTCTCCTCCAGCAGACACTACAGGGAGTCTGGGTTGCGGCCTCAAGCCCACCAACTCCACCACATGCAATGCCTCAAGATGCTGCCAGAACCCTGCCAGCTCCTTACTCTCCCCGTGCAAAACTGATGCCCTGAACTGGAGCATCACCTTTGTGGCTGCCTACCCCGCAGCATGTCTAGGTTTTGTGTTCAAGAACAGGGAGGAGCTCATGATGGTTCTCCATAACAAAACATTCCCACCGTGCAAAGATCTGACCGAAGATGACACTAAACACCACACCAAGAGTCCGGCTGCTAGCTCCCCTTACAGGAAGGTGGCAATGGCTCGGCTAAGGGCACACAGTCCAGAGAGGAGTTCACAATTCAAGTGCAGGCCTGTGGTCCCAGACCCTAAGAGGGAGGGCCCAGAGCTGGCTTGGAGTTCTCACCTTGGACCAGTCGTAGCTGGAAGCATAGGCAAATATGTTTCCGTTGTGATTGAAGCAACACGCTGCTATGGGCTGGTCTAACTGCTCCGAAGTCTTTAGCTTTGTCCTGGCGTCTTTGTCCCAGAAGCTGAACCTACCGTCAGACCCCACGGTAGCAAGGGTGCCATGGACAGGATGGAAAGCAATTCCGTTCACCTGCAAAGGTTGATATGCACAGTGAGAAGCAGAACCAGGTCGCTGCCAATACAGCTCCCTGCTAAAGTCCAGAAACCAAACACACAGGTGCATTTCACTCCTTAGCCAGGCTGTCTAGGGCGCCTGGCAGCTCAGAACTAACCCAGATATTCACATTTGCACCCATTGGCTGCACCAAGCAGCAACCTCAGAAAACGTGTGGGATTTCTCTCAGCAAACAAATTTCTCAAACATCACTCCATGTGGGCATTGCCAATGGACACCCACAAGGCAGAAAATGCCAACACCCTGTGTCACAAGCCCCTATTCCAAGCATATCTAGAACAGCCCGTCAACAGGTTTGCAAAGGAACACTGAAGTCTGCAAACACAAACACAGGCTCTGCTATGACTTCTGGCTCCAATGATTTGGAGAACCAGCTCCAAGTCTGGTCCCAGGGGGTTCTCTTCAAGAGGAAGTGCTGCTGGAACGTACTGCATAGATGTCCTGAGGAGCTGAAGTGTTGGTGCCGTTGGATCGATGGCATTTGAAGGTGAAGTTGTCTTTTGCTCTGAAAAGCAAAGGGCACCTCAGTTTCCTCTCAGAGCCACTGGAAAGAGCATCCCAGGCAGCAAGGGTCACTTACGGATTGGGAGGGTTGATGTAGTGAATGGCAACTCTGCCCTCAATACTGCCCAGGGCAAAACCAGTCGGCTTGTTCTGTTTGTCTTTAAAAATAGCCACACATCGATGCTGTGGTTAAAATAAAAGAGGGGTCATTATCACCATGTAAGTAAAGATCAGTTAATATGATCATAAATGTTATCTTATTTTTAGGCTTTAGAAGAACCAAAACCATGGCTCAAATTGAAGGTATTTCTGTCTGCCCAGAGTGTACTCTCTTACCCTCCTACAGCTCCTGGACCTGTCTGTGCACAACCCTCCAGGCTCAAGAGCCCCCGCTGCTGGGCTGCCCTCAGAGCAGGGCCTCACTTTAATGAACAGGCACCTTTCAGGTTGGACACCATGTCTGTCCTGTTCCCGTAGCAGGAAGCAGCGTAGTACCAGCCCTCTTTCAGAGAACCCTGGACAGGTACACACAGCAAAGCCAGTATGTTGGCTATCACATGTACGGGGACCGGGTAGGCTCTGGGCTTTTGTCCTGGGTCACTGCAGTTACTATAGCAGTCCCTAAGGTCATCCACTACGTAATGACAGGCCTCGTTTGCTTGGGGTGAACACCCCACTCACCTGCCTATCACAGGCCTCTCTTCAACATGCTTCAGTTTGTCAAGACAGGGCCTCTGTGGAGCCCTGGCTGTCCTGAACTCTCTGTAGACCAGGCTGACCTCAACCAGCTCCTCCTGCCTCTGCCTCCCGAGCGCTAGGATTAAAGGTGTGCACCGCCACCACCTGGCACTTGCTACCTTTTTTACTTTAATTTGTATTTCTTGTGCACACACGTGTGTGTATGCAGGCACGTGAGTAAATGCACAGGAAGCAGAAGGGCATCTCTGCTCTCACTCTGGGTGTTGTGTTAAGACAGTTTCCCTGGCCCCCATCTCCACTCCCTCCCTTGGCACTGAGGTTACCTCAGCCCAGGCCCCTCTTGTCACACGAGTGCTGGGGTCTGAATTCGGTCCTCATTATTGTGCCGCAAGTGCTCTCAACCATGGCTCCATTTCTATCTTCTTCTTTCTGACTTTCTGAAAACAGCACCCCACCCCCGCCCCCATGTATGAAGTGTTATCTGGGGGTTCTCCTGGGGTAATTAGGAACACTGACTGCCTTCTTACATACCTGCTGCCCACATCATTATCCTTGGAGGAGTTTTTAATTGGGTCATTCGTTTTGCTACAAGTTCTTTATACCCCTTAAAAGTCACCCCTTAGCAACACAGATTTCCTCACTAGTCTCTGGGCCCTGTAGGTTTTCTGTTGTGGCCGCTTCCTTCCTATGCAGCAGTTTGTCTGGCGTGGTTTTACTGGGTTATTTATTCCTTGCCTATGTTTGTGTGTAAAATTTGTAGCATAAAGTTTTACGTAACTGCTAGAAGCCTTGGGGTTGGGGGGTAGGAAGAGAGATGGAATGGGGGCTGGTGGCTGAGAAGGGAAGGAAGGAAAACTGAGTTAAGTGACCTCTAGTTTCAAGGGCACAGTGTTCCAGAGGCAATGCTATCAGCGCCCATGAGAATCCCCGATGGCCATGCCACTGGGACTCACACCAAATACGTTCAGAGAAAGGGAGGAGAGTGGGAGGTGTGGGGAGGAAGACTCTCAACGCTGAAGGAAAGGATCATAGACAGTTCTGAGGAGGCAAGGACAGCCTGCGTCCAGGATGAGCCAGACAATGGCGCACTCCAGTGAAGTGCTGGAGGAGTCTTAGTGATGTACTGTACCGGGTCCCTGAAAAGGCTAAAGGGGCCTCGGACAGACCCAGCAGGGACAGAAGGCCTTGCAGTCCTACAGCCAAGATAGGGCTGAGCTGGAGCAGAATTAGTCCACACAGACGGGCTGGGTGGGAGCAGTCAGGAGCACTCAGCCACTTGGGGGGTCTTTGAGGGACAGGAAAGTCTGGCTCCACCATGATGATAAGTGTTTATGCAAAACAACTGGGCTTGTTTCTTAAAATTCACTTCCTCAAAGCAGGCACTGAGGACCTGTGCCTCACACATCAGCACCACCCTGCACACAGTCTCTCGATGGCCTCTGGTGATTCCCACCTGGTGTTTCAGTGGAGACTCTATCCTCCTGAACTCAGAAGGCTGATTCTCCAGCTGGTAGACAATCAGGCCTCTCTCTGCGGTGGCCACCACGGCCATCGGGTATATCTAGGAACAGAGGAAAGATACACACTTGACAGGATGACAACATGTTAGTCACAAAATTCTAATGTTTCAATAAGTTTAATATCCGGTGGCATCATGTGTTTGTGGGAAGAGAAACCACAGCTGTAAGCAGAGCACTCACACGTCTTGTCTCTCCCTGGGTGGCGGGGTGCTTTGGTTTCGTTGTTATTTGCTTTGTTAACAGCACAGGCTGGCATCTCGGACCCTGGCCCTGTCAACGGCACATCCTGAGCGCCACAGTCCGGGCCTTTGTTCTCTTTGCTGTCACGCCCTTTGCAGTGTCTACACTATGAAATGTGGACACCGCGCCAGTGACAACGGCAGTCATTTCCACCCGGCGTGTGGCAAGGGCCTGCATTTCAGCATGTGTTTAATTGACAGGTGTTTGTTTCTTTCCTGGGACAGGGTCTCATGTGGGGCCCTGGCTGGCCTGGAACTATGGAGCCTGTGCTGCCTCTGCCCTGAGAACTGGAATTACAGTTCGGCAAACATGCTCGGTCAGGTATGTTTCTATGTACAGTTTGTGAGCGTCAGCCCCCACCATGTACTTTTCTCAAGGTGGAGATCTTTCCTGTGGAATTACCCAGGTAGTTATAACAAAACCCTGAGACTCAGGGAAAGCCACGGAGAAAGCGCTGTTTCCACCCCACTCCGGCAGTCCCAGAGGTCAGAACCACACGCGACACCTCTGCATTCTTCTACCATCACACCATGCCGTCCCCCACACGAGGGAGAAGGGGTTAGTGGCACACGAAACAAATGGCTACAGCTCCAGTGCTTTCAACTCCTGCCCCAAGGAAAGCAAAAAACAAAGACACCCAAAACTCAGCCCTTAGTACTTCTGGACAAAGGCAGCCCAGAGTCTGTATGAGTAGTGTTCGAGATGAGGGTTTAGGTCACCTACGGCCCTTGCTCAGCAGTTGGAAAGGAAGTGGCCTTTACTTACGACGTCTGCACAGTAGCAGCGCTCGGGGAGCTGCAGGACCATCATAGGACTTGACGACCGGGTGTCCCAAAACTGAAAGCAAGAGGAGCGGCAGTGAGACTGCTGGGGCAGACGCCGCATGGACCCACCCCATCTTCACGGGCACAACCCCCACCACACAGCATACCTTCAGGGTCTTGTCCCAGCTCCCTGTCATCACACAGCTGTAGTTTGGGGCTTTGATCCAATGTATGGTCTTAACAGGAGCATCATGCTTTAAAAGACAAAGCCCAGGGAGACACTTGAGCAGCCAGCACAGCAGCTCTAGCTGTGCAAAGTCAAAGGAACCGCCATAACCCACTACAGCTGCACTGGACAAGAACAGAATCACAGGGCACCCGGAGCTTCCCTGTGACCCAAGGGTGCTACCCAGGGGCTTGCGGCTGCTCTGCTCTGTCCTAACTGTCTACTGGGATGCAGTTATCATGCTGGGAGATGCTTCAGTTCAGGTGCTATGAAACCACGCCGAAGGCTTCCCTGCCCTTCAACTAGAGTAGCCTCTGGCGGATCCGTCACTATTACTCTTCACGCGGAGAACCAGCCCTCTGCCCCAAAGGGGAGAGATGTTCCCCGGGCACACGGTGTCCTTCTCACCCTGACTACACAGCTGGGCACACGGTAAGCACTCAACCAACACTCACTGAATGGCAACACGCAGGCACTGGAATGTCAAGTGTGTCAAGGACCATCATACTTGTCTTTTTACAGATTTTTACTATCACTTACTCTCCTCACCGCCTGTATGTACAAGGGACACTGGTGGCAGTGCTCTGCAAATATTACTGCAAATGAGACATGCGATGTCATGCTACAGTCTTCCAGTGCCATCAAACCAAAGCGTTCAGTGCTGTCTGTCTCGTGAGCCTACCCACAAAAGCTTCTCACCTGTGCTATCTGAATGGCCTGGTTGCTGTTCAGGTCCCACATCTTGGCTGTTTTATCACACGATGCTGTGAAGACTTTGCTCCCATCCTAAAACAAAACGAGGTGAAAGTTAAGTCTCCACGGCAGCTGAGAGCTGGGTCACGAGTCTACTCTGCATTGTATTTTGCTATTATTGAAGAACTAGCACACAGCAAACTGGTCTTGTAATACACACAACTACACACTGACTACTAGGAGCTCACATAGGAACAGGATCTCTAAGAAATCAAGTGGCCCCCAATGGTGGAGGTGCACGCCTTTAATTCTGGCACTTGGGAGACAGAGGTAGACAGATCTCTGTGAGTTTGAGGCCAGCCTGGTCAACGGAGCTAGTTCTGGAACAGCCAAAACTGCACAGAGAAACCCAGTCTCTCAAACAAAACAAAAAACAAAACAAAACAAAAAGCCTTAGAATGTGAGGCTGGGCACACTTATCACAGAGCTCTTATCCACCACTTGTATGCCCAGAAAGGGGGAAAAGAGACCTTCTGCCTCTAAAGACAGGACAAGAAAAGGAATAAATCCTGTATGAATATTCAGAAATGCAGAATCTCCACTGAAAAGTCAAGCCACAGGGCTAATAGCGTGAACCTGAGATCCTGATAGGTTCCAATACTTAAACACCACCACAACTCACTGCCCATCAAATTCAAAAGCTTAGGGAGCCAAGCCACTTCTGGCCCTAAGCATTGTTACAAAAGGCTAAATCTTTGCTGCGGTATTAGGAGCTCAGAAAGTTGAGGCCCGTAGACCTCTGATTCTGTGCCAGCCAGGGCTGCGCTGTGAGACCCTATGGACCCCGGGCCTCATGCACTTGTGGTTTCAAGTCCTTCTCAGGGTCGGTGCCTCCCACTTGCAGCTCGAGATGGGAACCTCTCAGACATTCCCGCTGCACATGCTTTTGGTCTGTTACCATGGATCCTAACCCTCTAAAGCCACAGGTTTAATTGAGCATTTTCTTTTAGAAGTTGCCGTGGCCATGGTGTTTTGCCACAGCAGTAGAAAAGTAACTAATACAGACCCTGCCTCAAAAAACAAAAGGAAAGTAGACATACATCACTCCAGCAGACGTCGAGCACTGGCCCTGTGTGCATCTGCTGGGCTTTTGGGATGGTCTGCCCGCTGTCTTGTACTTCCCAGCAGCGAACCTGTAAGAACAAGGCAGATTAGTAAGGACAGGGGGTTCCCGTTATCTGATGTGTACACCTTCTACAGTTTACTGCAGGCTTCTCGCATCAATCTAGCCACTAACTTGGAAGAGCAAACAAGTGAGATGGATGAGCAAGCAGCTCACTTCACTTCCTACTGCTGCGCCAGAGACACAGGAACGGTACGCTCACACGCAACCCCGCAGCCCGCACCCAGCCCCGCAGCCCGCACCAACCCCGCAGCCCGCAGCCCGCACCCAGCCCCGCAGCCCGCACCCAGCCCCGCAGCCCGCACCCAACCCCGCAGCCCGCACCAACCCCGCAGCCCGCACCCAGCCCCGCAGCCCGCACCAACCCCGCAGCCCGCACCCAGCCCCGCAGCCCGCACCAACCCCGCAGCCCGCACCCAGCCCCGCAGCCCGCAGCCCAGCCCCGCAGCCCGCAGCCAGCCCCGCAGCCCGCAGCCCGCAGCCAGGCCCCGCAGCCCGCACCAGCCCCGCAGCCCGCAGCCCAGCCCCGCAGCCCGCACCAGCCCCGCAGCCCGCACCCGGCAGCCCGGCCCGCACCCAGCCCCGCAGCCCCGCACCAACCCCGCAGCCCGACAGCCCCGCAACCGCACCCAGCCCCGCAGCCCGCACCCAGCCCCGCAGCGCACGCCACGGCCCGCCAGCCCGCAGCCCGCAGCCGACCCAGCCCCGCAGCCCGCACCAACCCCGCAGCCCGCACCCAGCCCCACAGCCCGCACCAACCCCGCAGCCCGCACCCAACCCCGCAGCCTGCAGCCCGCACCCAGCCCCGCAGCCCGCACCAACCCCGCAGCCCGCAGCCCGCACCCAGCCCCGCAGCCCGCACCAACCCCGCAGCCCGCACCAACCCCGCAGCCCGCACCCAGCCCGCAGCCCACACCAACCCCGCAGCCCGCACCCAGCCCCGAAGCCCGCAGCCCGCACCCAGCCCCGCAGCCTGCCCAGCAGCCACCCAGGCCTCCAGGAGAAGTTCCATCATTTTGCAGAGTTTGAAACGGTGAGGAAAAAATACATCCACTATAGAGAACACTTAAGCTCTGTGTGCATTTAGTGTCCCTTCAATGCCTGCACATACAGAACAAGCCAGGAAGGAAGAGGACCCACGGCGTGGCTCTGCTGCCGCCTCACTTTTGTACCTGGAGCTCTGTTCACCTGTGTTCTCGCCCTGTCTAACCTCTAACTTGATTAACTCACTATGAAGTGGAGGATGACCCTGAACTTGTGATCCTCCTGGTCCACCTTTCAGAGGCTAGGACAACAGGTGTGTGCCACCAAATCTGGTTTTCTTGTAGCATTTTAAAGCAGCAAGTGTGTCCACCTTGACATCCGTCCTGCCTACCCCCTGCACCCTCACTGCTGCAGGCCAAGTGGAATCTTTCCCTAAGCACGGCCCTTAAGCTTGGGTTCTCTGTGGTGTTGGGAATGGGACGCAGAGCCTCACACACCTCACGCGAGCGTCTGCTTCCAGGGCTGCAGCCTGGTCCTGAGGGCACCAACCTTAGCTGTGCAGACCTGTGTCCCGGGTTCACATGCACCCACATGAAGCCACACCCTGAAGCTTGTCCCCCACACTGGGGCTCATCAAAGCTGCTCTTCACTAACTTGATTGACCATGAATGTAGCTGCTGTGTACAGCCTCTGACATCCATGCCCATTTCCCACCAGAGTTCTCACCTCTCCCTTCACAGACTCACTGAGCTCAGTGTACAAAGTGCTCAATTAACTAAATAGTGGGTATGGAGAATCTGCCCTGTTATTCCAGCACCTGGGGGCAGAGGCAGGCAGAACTCTGGGTTCTAGGCCGGCCTGGTGTACAGAGCAAGTTCCTGAACAGCCAGGTCTACACCGAGAAACCCTGTCTCAAACGAAACAAAAAACCAACCAAACAACAACACCCCCAGACACACAGTAAAAATAAACAGTGTAGCGGCGTCAGGAAAGGGGACCTTTGTGCCTGGCTGTGATGCCGCCATTTAGGACACACACCCTCTACACCAAGTCTTAGATGGCCACATATAAGTCTTAGCCTCGACTCACTCACAATGGAGCTGAAAGGCAAGCTATCGTCACTAGCCGGCAGTTGCCTGGTAGGCACTTACATCATTAGCCCACGATCCTGCAATAAGGAAATTCCCTGGCAAGGTTGGAGGGCTGAAAGACAGGCAACCGATGCTATCATCAGGAGAAGACGTGACTTCGATGTCCTGGGAAGGAAATGCACACATCGTCACCAAACACCCGGGGCACATCTGTCCTTGCCTTGGGAGCTAACTGGATCTGACCCTTCCTCACTCTGATCAAAAACAGGTGTAACAAACAGGTCAGGGAAGATACTGGAGCTGGTGGCTTAGAAGCGTGAGCTGCAGCTGGCCCTGGGAAGCTTGGCTTTCACTGTGGATTGGACAGCTGTGGCAAGCTAGAAGTGAGGACAGGATACTAAGTCTGCGGAGGACGAGTTCCATGCTCCAGTGTGTCTCAATTTCACCCCACAGACAATTCCTAGGCCTGCCAGACCCCACCCCACTTCTCTTCACCCCACAGGAGGCTCCCAGGCTCTCTGCCCCTCCAGCTGTCAGCAGTATAGGACACATGGCCTGGCTCTTTTACATGCCCTTTGAGGGACGGGGTGATTGATACCTTCATAGGGTTGTGATTATCTGTGGTTGTGCTCCCAAACATGCTGGTCCCACCAGTCCCAAATCCAGATGCTGATCCAAACAGACTCATGTTGGCTGTAAACACACAGTGGAAGAAGTTAGGACAGGCCCTTCTTAGGGACGGTGCACATCTCAGAGGGACGAGCACTCTGACGTTAAGCCAGGCCTTGCTCTTCAGCAAAGATTTAAAAATGCAGCAAGCAGAATGTCTTATAAAGGGAGTCTTTCTGCCTATCAGAGTATAATCCCATGCTCAGGCAGAGAGAGGAGGATCTCTGTGAGTCTGAGGCCAGCCTGCTCTACAAAGTGAGTTACAGGACACTTAGGGCTACACTGATCCGGCCTCACAAACAAACTCTCGCGTTTTTAGGACAGTTTTAGCCCCTGGAACTATTGAAACGATGCCCTTACCAGCACCGAGGCACCAACACCCACATGTTTCAGCATCTTCATCGGCTGCCAGGAAAGAGCAGTTCTCTCCCCAGAGACAACTGCATACCAGGCACCCAGCAGGAGGCAGATGGTTGTCCTGAGCTCAGGGCCCCTCTTGGGAGCTCCCTTCCCTGCTAGCTCAGTGTCTACATGAAGCTACCTAGGAACAACAACCAGTCTTTCCAAAGGCCTGGTGTAGATTCAGAACCAGCAAGAACCCTTACCACCGGCTTTTCCTCAACAGCACTGCCTACCAGGCCCATCTACCACTCACCGCGCCTCGCTTTCGTGCTGCAGAGACAACACTGCCCCTTCCCCAGGGCTGCTCTGAGACCCACTCTAAGTTATGCGAAGTGGCCGGTGCTCAGGCAGTAACCACACAGGGTGGACAAGCCTGGAAACCCACAGAATCTGACCACCATGTGTGGGCTGTGGCGTGCATGCCCAGGCACATAACAAATGAATGATGCAGAAACAGGTTGTAGTCAGCCAGTGACGTGACATATGGATCTCAGTACTCGGGATGTAACTGTCAGGAGGACCAGGCCATTCCTAATTATACAGCAAGTCTAAAGCCAGCCTAGTCTACAAGAGATCCTGCTTAGAGAAAAGGAAAACATTTGCATGGTCTAGCACACGCAGAACGCAATAAGCAGGGCTGTTTCCAAGGAAACCATCTGTGCACTATAACTCCCCAAGACTCACATTTACTTATGGAACACTTCAAACTGTTACTAACTGGCAGGTTTTTACGCCACCAAGTCAGTTACTTTTCCGAAGGGAAGCAACCCCTGATCAGTCCACTTGCCAATGAGGGAGAAAAGCAAGGCATTTTGGGAACGCATTTACATTCTGCTGGCTTTATAACAGGCAAGGGGTGGGAGCCACAGTTAGCACATTCACGTCTGAGAAAACGACTGTGGAGACGGCCCAGTGTTGTTTGACTACAGCCTGCCTGTACATACATGCAGGGATGCACTGACTCACGGGCTTCCTGCAAAGGACTGGAGGCAGGGGTTCCTGCACAGCTGTGTGCCGTGGGGACGTGAAGTAAGACTTTATTTTCCCGCCTTTCAACCAGAAATGCTATGCAAGAAGGCCACCCGCGGTCACAGTGCTTGACATAGCAAGCTCCTCTCCCTACGGTACAGTTTACTTGTTTTATTTCTACGCCACCGTGTGGGTGTGTGCACGTGAGAGCAGCGTCCGCGGGGGCCACAGGAGGACGCGGGATGAACGCGGCTGCGGGGACACAGCCGGCTGTGCGCTGCCCGGCGGGGCCACCTGAGTGTGTGTGTGTCCTCGGGCTTTCTGCCGGTGTCACGCAGCCCGGGCTGGCTCAGGATGGTCTTGAACTCGGGGCCTCCGCCTCCCACTGCGCCCCCCCCCCCCGTCAGGGCACGCGCCTGGCCCGGGGTCCCTCACCTGTCCCCACACCGCGGCCCGGGGCGCAGGCGCACGGGGCAAGGGCGGCCGCGGGGCCCGGGGGTCGCGCACGCGGCGGGGCGCGGGGCCACGAACCTGTTCTGACGCCGGGCGGACGGGCACGGCCAGCGGACCCCGGGCCCCAGAGCCGTCTCAAGCCGGAGGGAGCGGCCCCGTTACCGCAGAAGCACCGCGCACGCGCCACAAGCCACTTCCGGGACTGCCCGGAAGGAAGGCGTCACGGGGCGACGTTCCCCGGGCCGGAGGCGGCTGCACATGCGCAGAAGCTCCACTGAGGCCAACAGGAAGTCCCTGTGCCGGGAGCTTGTGGGTCGGTGGGAAGTCGGCCTTTTGGCAGTTGAGGGAGGGAGTTGTTTCCACTTGAGTGTTCATTGTTGTTTAAACGACTCAGGTGACCGTCGGGCACGCAGCGATGGAGATGGCTCGGCACTCAAGAGCAGTGGCCTCTTTCAGAGGACCCAGGTTCGAGTCCCAGCACTCACTGGGCAGCTAATGTTCCAGCAGAGCCAACGCCCTCTTCTGGTCTCTGTGCCACTGCACGCACGTGGTGCACAGAAGCCGGTGCAGCCAGAATACCCGTACACGGAGAATTAAATTAAAAACAACAGCAGCGCAGAGTTCATCAACTCGTGTCCAAGGAAGGCTACTCTCTGAGAGGCTGCCTACCTGCTTGCCCGAGAACGAGGCCCACTCCCTGGGCTGTTTGCCTAAGATTTATGTCAGTGCATGGATGTTTGGCTTGCATGTATGTGCACCACATGCGTGCAGTGGGTAGAATAGGGTGTGGGATCCCCTGAGACTGGAGTTACTGACAGGTGAGCCACCTAGTGAGTGCTGGGAACCGAACCGTGCGCTCTCAACTACTGAGCCCCAGAAACTGGAAAGCCGGCCTGAAACCCCAGCAGAAGACTTGCTTTGTGCAATAGTCCATGTAGAAGGTTAAATGAAAATGACAGCACGATTAGCTAGACTCCAGGTTGAGGGCAACAGCTGGCACGCCTTCAGTCCCAGCACTCAGGAGGTAGAGCAGAGGCAGGCAGATCTCTGTGAGTTCCACTCACAACTTCATAGTAAGGTTCTGTCTCCAAAACAAACAATTTTTGAAATTTTAAGGCAGGAACAGGGTCACCGGACGATAGAGGAAAAACTAACATTTGGTTACACGTTTAAGGGACTTCAGCATAATGCAATCGAAGCTGGCCTGTCTAGGAGACTTTTGGTGACTACAGATTTACTTTTTCCCACTGAAAAGTCAAATAGAAAGTTTCAGTTTGGTTACATGGAATTTTAACATGGGCGACTACATTTTGGTTTGCCGTCTCTTCTGTTCCTTTTGGGGTCCAGTGAGAGCGTTGAGTTCAAAGCAGTGGGTTCTTCTAGTTTGTATTTCCCTGGGGACTGTTACTATGACTTTCCCAGGACCACTCCAGACGCAGGATGTGTGCGGCAGAGGTGGTGTCGACTCCTCTGTCTCTGCAGTCTTGCTGAGCTCTAAGAATTCATTAACTAGCAAGCACATTAAATATAATGTGTATGAGACGGCTGAAAGTGGCCAGAGAGGCTTTACGGTAACTTCCTCCATGGTCCCTGCAGTGCTGTGTGATAGGCTTATGGGGTGTGCTGGGTAGTTTATGTCAACTTGACTGACACAGCTAAAGTCCTTTTGAGAGGAGGGAGCCTCCATTGAGAACACCCTGCCTGAGATCAATCAGTCTGCACGTGAGCCTGTAGGGAGTTTTCTTGATTGGTCATTGACGGGGAGGGTCTATGCCTGGGCAGGTGGTCCTGGGGTCTAGAAGAAAGCAGGCTGAGAAAGCCATGGGGGGTAAAACAGTGAGCAGCGCCCTCCATGGCCCCCGCCTCCTGGTTCCTGCCCTGCTTGGGTTCCTCTCCTGACTTCCTTTGATGATGAACAGAGATGAGGAAGCAAAAGTCAAATAAACCCTTTCCTCCCCAAGTGACTCTGGCCATGGTGTTTCACCACAGCATCCCTGTTTCATCCCTGACTAGGAAACTCGGGTCTGGCTCCCGTGTCTTCAAAGCCTGCTGCTCACCACGCAGCTGCTCACAGAGCTTTAGATTCATGCGGTTTTGTAAAATACAGATCCAAAGGCCTAGGAAGGGCCCTCGAACCCCACGCCCACCTTTGCAGCCCACCGAGGCGTCCAAGCAGCTTGTTAGAATTACTGGGAACTTAACTTCCGGGCCTCGACTCCACTCTCAGGCGTCTCGACTAGTAGGCCTTGGGTGGAACTCAGGAAATTACTCTTTTAAGTCTCCCCAGATAACTGAGATACAGCCAAGAACCCTGCTGCTTAGGGGAATATAATGGACTGGCTGCTGTTGCATGTGGTCCAGTAAGTACACCAACAGCGGTGGTCTACCTAAACACAGCAGCTCTAAGCTGTGCCATGCAGACACAAACTTTACGTGAATACTCCCACTCCATCCTCAGAAGGGTCCTATGGATTCTTGTCATCATTATTGCCCTCCCTCATCATGGCTGCGAGATAGAGATGAGATTGGAACCACAGATGCAGTGAGTGAAGGGAACCTCAGAGCCTGGCTGTACATGAGAGGCAGTATTGCCTCTTCCCCAAGCCTACACACCAGAGAGAGAGAGAGAGAGAGCAATCATCTATGTACTCAGTATGGCTAAAAACTCACAGAAAGCCAGGTGTGGTGCTGCACACCTCTAATCCCAGCACTCGGGAGGCAGAGGCAGGTGGATCTCTGAGTTCGAGGCCAGCCTGGTCTACAGAGAGTGCCAGGACAGCCAGGGCCACACAGGGAAACCCAGTCTAGGAAAAACAAAACAACATAAAGCAAAAAAAAAAAAACACATAAAAATTGAAATACTGAAATTTGGCTGTGACTATCCCCCATACTGGTAAAGGCTTAGAGAAAACCAGGACAGAGCGCGGTCTATAGCCCATGTCCAAGAAACTGGATGTGCTTATAAGTTTAGTTTTGGCTAATTTTTCAACTTAAATGATACTTAATTTTGACATTTTTATTGGAAAGTTCTCATAGGCTGGCTTAAAGTTTGCAAGCAGTTCGGCAGCCAAGAGCAGACTCTTGGGAGTGGAGGTACCCAGAGCAGACTACTCATGGGGCCTCAGAAGTGCTTCCCAGAGGTCCTCCTGGCGTCCCACACCATCTTTTTATGAGTCTCACAGTTTCCAGCTAGTCCTTTTAAAAGTGACTTGGAAATAATTTTAAGGAAATCCCCACTCAAGAGTGAAAGGATTTGCATGCACAGCAAGCTTTAGCCAGCAGAGGGCAGGCCTGGCCTGTCTTAGGGGGCTGTGGTTCTGGGCTGTGCCTCTCGGGATTGTCAGGGTTGCTCATACTGCCTTCTGCAGGCAGCCCGGCGTCAGTGTTGATGTACACTGGTGGCAGGGTTTTCAGAGGGTCTGTTCTCTCCAGAAGCACCTCTCACAGACACTGGCCTCACTCTGACAGTCAACCAGGAGGCCTGGAAGAAGCCATGAGGGACATCCTAGAGGATTTGCCCTATATTTGTATAACGCACACTGTGTGTCTCCCACCCCTATGAAAACTTAGCATCACCAATAAGGACAGTTAAATTTTCCAGAAAAAAAAGGGGGGGGGGTGTGTTACAGCTGCTGCTGCTCCTCCTCCTCCTTCAATGAGGGTCATTATGAGCCCTTAGGGAAACCCCAGCGACTCAGAGCATACTTTGTGGCGGTGCTCGTCCCTACTCACCCTAACTACAAACAGACTCCAGCCCTGTGCTCCCCCACATGGGCCCAGGAGACCATGGCACCTCCAGGGCACGTCTGTTGCCAGCTGCCAGTTGAAAGAGCTGTTGTGCAGTAATCCTTTCTACAAGCCAATCTTGTGAGTTAGAATTCTAGATGGTTCTCAAAACTTTAGCCCAGTTTCCCGTCTGCATCCAGGCAAGGTGGGCAGCATTGCCAACTTCAGTGTGGCCAGACTTTCATTTTCATTTCCCAAATAATAGAAAACTATTTTAAGAAAGTTTCCAGTCATAAACTTTAGATAATTTAGCTATGAACTGAATGAATCTGCAAGCTACCTTTAAATTTATTTCCAAATTTTCATGACTACTGAAGTCTTGTATTTCCCTCCAATTTTGACAATATAGCCTAACCCATATGTTCTGTGGGTTAAATATATTTCTAACTTGTATTTTCTTTTTTAGCTTGTCAAAATTCAGTGACATTATTGCATGTTGGTATTGTGTGTAAATTTAAAGAAAACATTAGTAATTTAAAAAAGCTTTAAATAGTATTTGGTATGTCTCACAAGGAAGTCAAATCAACAGCATATTAAAATGTTGTGAAAACAAAACTTTCAGTATCCTGTGTGTCCTGGAGCCATCTTAATGCCACAGGCATGATACCAGGGCCCTGATTTAGCACATGGCTTAGACCTTCCCCTGGCAGTGTGCACGCAGGACACATGAGAAGCACATTCTCTTTCCCCAGCAGTCTTCAGACCCAAGGTGACAGTTAGGCTCCACTGTTTATTAGTCTGTGGACACAGAACAGTCTATTACTAAACTCCCCTGTGCCTTCATTTCCCCATCTGTAAAATGGGTGGTAAGTTAAGGGACTTAATTCACAGGATGATGTGAGTCAACATTTGTGAAGCCCCTAGAAATATGCATACTGTGTGATAGGTATTGTGTCTTCTTTCATTGTCACATTGCCCCATTTAGTCTTTACTACAAGTTCTTGGGCAGGGAGGGCCAGCCAGTGTCATAGCTTTGTGACCAGTGCAGTCACATGGGACCTGGCTCACTTGAACCTCTGTTGCTGCTATCTTTGAATTCTTTTGTTGTTGATGTTTTGTTTTTCTTTTTTATGCTTTACTTATTTTTATTTTATGTGCATTGGTGTTTTGCCTGCATGTATTTCTGTGGGGAAGATGTTGGATTCCCTGTAGTTGGGAGTTACAGCCAGTTGCGAGCTGCCATAGGGGTGCTGGGATTGAGCCCAAATCCTCTGGAAGAGCAGCCAGTGCTCCTAACCACTGAGCCATCTCTCCAGCCCCAACTACCTTGGAATTCTTAACTCCGAACAAGAGCCATCTCTCTGTTTCTCTGAGCCCCCTGCATATTCTGTTTTTTTGTTCACCGAGGTGATTGGTATTATTGTCTCTTACTGCTACTGTGGCTTTGGACAAGTAGGGCCTTCAGAGTTCTTGCCTGTAAACTACACAGTCATTACTGGGGTCGAAGGGGGATCATGTGCACACAATGGCAGCGCCCACACACTTGCAGAATTGGTCCCATTGCATCAGCTGCTGCTGAGCCTTATACACCAAGCAGCGTTTACATCCTTCTGGAAGTATGCCCACATGCAGACAGGTGAGGCTTCTGTGCACCTAGGATGCACTAAGACCATAAAGATTCCCTCTGGCAAGATTCAGGTAGCGCTAGAGGGAGTGAGAGCACACCTGTGGTAGAGAGGCTTCACTACTGTCAGTCTTAGCACTCAGAGGATGAGAGGAACCCAGATGCTGGCTTCTGGCTGCAGGCAACAACGTGTGGCCAGAAAGCAGGTTCAGACACAGTTGTGGGAAAGAAACACACTGGAAATGAGCAGAGCAAGGCATGGGACACATACCAATTCAAAGACTTGTCTGTAATAAACTTTACTAGTTTCACAGGTACATTAATGGGGCAAGATCCCCATATCATGAAGAAAAACAAAAAGAAAAAAAAATACCATGTAATTCCTTTGCAACCTCTTGAATTTCAATTGCTGTTTTTGATGCTAGTGAAACACTTACTATCTACACTAGCTATGTTGCAGGAAGAGGTGTGTGTGTGTGTGTGTGTGTGTGTGTGTGTGTGTGTGTGTGTGTGTGTAAGGTTTTTCTGATAGGGTTTCTCTATGAACAGTCCTGGATGTCCTGGAACTCACTCTGTAGACCAGGCTAGCCTTGAACTCAAAAGAGCCACCTGGCTTTGCCTCCCCAGTGCTGGGATTAAACACATGCATCACTACCACCCAACAAAAGTAAATATTTTTATAGACTTTCATATGTAACAGTTTTTCTAATAAAATTTGAAAATTAAGTAAGTTACTTTATAATCACTCTAAAACATAGAATAAGAATCTGTCTTTACAGAAGGTCAAACATTGTAAAGAGCATTATGGAGTTTGCTCTGACAAGCATATTAATGTACTCCTTCATCCAGTGTTTGCAGTGTTTGCAGTGAAGGCCCTGGCACGCACACACCACCCGACTGTGACCTTAAATCCATCCTCCAAACCTCAGCTTGTTGGGTAAGTACACTCTGGAAAGGTAGTCTGCCGACAGTAAGGTCAAAGCTTGGATCTCCGCCTTCATCTTAGAGTCTGCCATCGTTTCCAGCTGCCAGGAGGTACCACAGTGTTACCAGTGTCTGTCAGGAGCCACAGGCCTGCTACAGCATCTAGGGTGGCTGCTGCTCAGAACTGTCGGGTCAGGCCTCATGACTACAGAGCTACTGTTCTGAGACTTTTACAAGTTCTTTCTTTTTTTATCCCATAAACTGTGACACCATGACTGTTAATGTGACATAGCCATGTGCAGACTCTAGGGTTAAATACATACAGGCAGGACATGAACTTAGAAGAGGTCCTATGTGGGGGAGGGAGGCTCCAACAGAGGAGGGGAGGGAGAACAAGAAGAGATCATGGAGCAGGAAAAGAGAAACACTGCACATGGTTCGTACATGTGTGCTCTAGGGGTAACATGTCATGTGGGTATGTGTGAAAGCAGAAGGGGGGCCATGTTGGGTAGGAATGGGACCTGCCGGTGGGGATGACCTGCAGCGGGGGTTGGGGGGAGTAGAAGAACAAAGTATCGTGATAGATATGCCTGAAACGCCATAATAAAGCCCATTATCTTATGCACGAACTGAAAACATAAGTTAAAAATCAGTAACAAAGAAACAGAAGTTCAAGGATATGCTGAAAGTATTGTGAGAACAGCCACCACTACAAAGAAAGGAGCGCTCACAGCGTCTGCACTTGACATTATAAAAACACGCCATCTACCTCCTTTCTCCAGAAGGGCTGGTAGGTAATATAAGGCCTCCTCAGGATACTATCCAGTTTCATCTGGTCATGCTTTGTCAGTGGAATCAAACTATCCTTAGGTATATTTAACCTGGAAAAAATTGGATTGGAGTGATCAGTAAAAACAGACTGTTCCTGTATTTATGCCTGTATTTATGTTGTTATGTCAACAAACTAAGAAAAACAATGAGAAAATCAGTTCAGTGCTCCTCCTCAATCTTAGCATCTGGGTCAGGAAGTTTTCCAAGTTCAAGGTAGAAGTTTGTGTTGTCACAGAAACAGATTCTGTCCTTCCTCTCCCTCCTCACCTTTGTGAGATGACAGACAGACAGACAGACAGACAGATAGACAGACAGACAGACAGACAGGGGTCGTTAAACAAAGCACTGGCGTCAGGCCCTCTGAGCAGAGCTTGTGTAGACAAGCCCAGCGCTCTGCTCCCGCAGCTGTGCACTCCAGCAGGAGTGGCCCCTGGCTGACAAGTAAAAATCCGGAAGTGACTGTCTACTAAGCCTTGAGGATGCGTACCCATTATTTTCCTACTTGGGATGCACACTTATCTAGTTTGAAAGCCAAAAACATGCTTTTGAAGTCACAAGGCCAAGGCTTCCAGGTGAATCTCACTTCAGCTTTCCTCAGTGTCCCCGTGGCTGGCTGACAGAGGGGAGTCTAGTGCTGCTCCGTGGAGCCCTTCCCTTTGATCATGCATCTATCTGGAGTGTCTCTGAGGACCCTGGAGTGGCTTAGGAGCCACAGCTGGAGTTCCTCCAAGACCTCTGTCTTAAAAGCCATCAGGTTCCTTATCCCAAATCTGTGTTTGTGCAAAGAGGTCACTCTCAGGGATGGTGGCCATAACAGTACGTGCTTGGTTTAAACTCTGCTTCCTTGTCAGGAAGCATTCAAACTCCAGGGGATGTTTCCTTCCTCCCAAGTCCATAGCTTCACGTTTCCCATGTTTGGGAAATAAGCATCTACAGCCCACTGCCTCAGGGAATCCCGCACACACGCAAGTTCCTCTCACAGGGAAACGAGAAAAGCAAGAGGGTATTTGAGGGACTGGAGGGACAGCTCAGTCCTTAAGAGTGTATACTGTTCTTGCAGATGACCCAAGTTTAATTACAGCATCTGCACTGAATAGCTCACAACTGCCTGTCACCCCAGCTCAGGGTTCCAAGGCTTCAGTCCTTTGTGAGTGCCTGCACTCACATGTTCAAACCCCCAGGACCTGCACACAAGTAAACATTTTTACAAGTATTTGAAAAGCAGTATTCCCCCATAGTGAGGGCCAGGTGGCTCACTCTCCAGGGAGAACAGATCAAGGACCCTATGGAGGCAGGGGAGAACACACACACACACACACACACTCACACACACACTCACACACACTCACACACACACTCACACACACACTCACACACACTCACACACACACACTCACACACACTCACACACACACACACACACACACACACACACACACACAGAGAGAGAGAGAGAGAGAGAGAGAGAGAGAGAGAGAGAGAGAGATCAGGAGTTGGAGCTGTTACCTGAGGTCACAGGAGAGAACGTATTCATCGGCAACAACAACAAAGATCACATCGTGTGGTATGCACAAGCCAGATGACAAAGGAACACAAGACCTTGAGGTCTCTGGGGAGAGGTTGTAGCTGTGGACAGAAACTCACCAGCCATCTAGGACTGCCCTGCCTCAAATGACCCTTCACTTTAAGTGCTGGAAGTTCCCAAACTCTGATATTGAGGTGTGATCACTCCATGAAGTTAGAACACTCAGCATCAGGAATGAAATTAACTCCATCCAGGCCTCACGCTTATTATCTGTGCTTGTGAGGAGAGCCGCACTCTGAACTTCAGGCTGGCCTCAGGCTCAGTCCCCTGAGCACAGGATTTCAATATGTCGCCATGCCTCTCCATGCATTAATTACATTCATTCAGTTTTTGTCTTTTGTTTTTTGAGACAGAGCCTCTTTATGTGGTAGCCCTGGCTGCCCTGGAACTCACTATAGAGACAAGGCTGGTCTCAAACAGAGACCCACCTGCATCTGTCTCCCAAGTGCTGGGACTGAAGGCGTGTACCATCATGCCCAGACTGCATTACCTATATAAATAACAGAAGCCTCAAGGGATGTCCTTCATAACTACAGTCAGCAAGTGCTTCTCCAGCAGCGTCAGGCAAGTCATACACATGGCAGTGACATGTCTTACCTTTTAATATCAGAAGGGAGGAGACCAAGCCATCTGACAGCTGGGACAGTGAGGCTGTGGGCTTCGAAAGACATGGACTGGGATAAAGAGCAGAGCCGTGTCAGGTGAGCTGGGCAGGGCCCTGGCTTTCTATTCTGATAGCAGGGTGAGGTGGTCTGGACCTCTGCTTTACTAATCTCTGGCCTACATGCACTTCCTCCCTCCCTGCTCTGCCACCCCTCTGCTATGAACTTGGCTGAGCTTTGGGCTAATTTGGAGATGCAAGATGAGCAGGTTTGAAGGAACCAGGATTTGCAGCTATACAGGGTTTCAAGAGTGGGAGTTGGTCACCATCGGCTCCAGCGTGGACTTGATGCTCCCCTTCTCACATGTGGGAGTCACAATGGCAAAGTCAAACCTGGTTGCTGCATGTGACACTTATGGTCTATCTGACACTCCCTAGGAGCAGATCAGATAGATGGCTGTGACTCTTGCATGCAGCTCGTCCCTCTGTTACTTGTGGGTAGCTGTTCATGCTAGGGGCCGGGCGCACATCACTGCACCACAGATTGCCTCTGGAAGAGATCACCATTTCCCTGGGACACTGTGAGCGCCTGGCTTGCTAGGGTATAAAGAAAGCCCAGTGACTGTCGACAGGGGTGGTGGAGAAGGGCAGGCGCACTTCCCTGCACTCACCATGGATCCGTACTTATAGATGCACATTATCTCGATGCCTGTTGAGAGTGAGCTTCAAGATTAGACTCAGACCACAGCTATGGAATCTGCACTCTCAAACTTCATCTAACATCTAAAATCTTAGTTTTGTAGACATTACCAAAGAAAAATTATGCTCTCACTTTCATATGTTAAATACTGCCTTAAATGATTACAGCCTTAAATTGACTATATCAATAGTACCTTCAATTTATTTCTTTACTGATTACCATGCTGGAGGTTGAACCTAAAAATGTGATTAGTCAAGTCCCATACCACTGAGCTCTCCCTAGCCCATACAATACACTGAGCAGATGTTCTAAGAGCAGAAAAACATAATCACAAGTATGACTTAGTCACGACTGTTATCCCAAATAGTCCACGAGAGATTACCATGGGGATCAGCATCTACCAATGTGAAAACAGGAATGTGAAATGTGTCCCACAGCTTCTTCACCAGGAGCCTTGTGTTCAGATCTGGAATGCCCTTTCCCTGAAAGCAGACAGAGTCAGGCATTGTGGCCCCAGGAGGAGGGTCTGGGCACATTCTTCCTGTGTTTCATCAGCACTGACACATGAGCCCCACCCTGATTTCTGGGTGGGGGGTCCAGTGCTGATGGTAAGGAAAATGAGCAGTGTGCAACAAGAAGAACCGTACATGTTCACACTCTGGCATCCCACGTTCAATGCCTTTTTGAAGTCCCCACCCACCCCACGGAGACGTTTCTTCAGGAACAGAAAGCATAAAGGCCTACACACTTAAAGGTGTTCACACTGTGCCGTCTGAACTGGCAAAGAGAGGGCCAGTGACAGGGCTCAGCAGGTAAAGCCTGACGACCTGAGTTCAATCTCTGGGACCCTCATGATGCCAGGAACGACGGCCCAGACACTGCATCTTCTATATCGCCTCTTGGCTCTCTCACCTGAGCAACAGCACTAGGATTTCCTGCCATCACCCCAAGAGTCCACGGCACACCGCACTTGGAACTTCTCTCATGAGGAGCTGAATGCTTATGTCACCAGTCCTTCTCCAGTGTCCTTCGCTCAGTCCCACCCTCCACCATGCACACACTGAGGTAAGTCCACACCGTACAAGAAGCATCTGCCCCACAGGCTGCCACAATCACCCTCCTCAGAGCCTATCTTTTTGCTGTGGGACTTGCCAGGCCTACAAGGCTCCCCCAGATGCCCTACACCTCCTCACGGGACTTATCCCTGGCTGCTAAGGCTGCACTGCTGACCACTATAGCAAACCACAGCACTGTAAACAGCTTTCTTCTCCAAGGAGCAGGTTTTCACAGCTGTAAGAAGGCATGCCGGGGAGAGAGCTGAGAAGAGGAACCCTGATCCACCCTCTAACTCAGCAGCCCCCTCTGCATGCAGTTCCTGGGATGTTTCCTCACATTACCATACCACAGGAAGCTATAGACCTTCAGTGGACCAATGCTTCTGTGTCTCATGATTTCTTGTCAGAGCACTACCCTTCAGTGTGAGGGCTCAGGACAGAGAACAGACAGGTGGACACCCCTGAATGGGATGAAAGCCCTTATGTATGGGACCCCTGAAAGGCTCCCTCCTGTCTCAGTCTGGCTCCTCCCTCCCTCGTTAACACTCAACCAGAAGAAGGCTTCTTAGCAGCTAGGAAGTGGGCTGTAATTATTAGCAGACAGAGAATCAGCTAACACACAGGTCTTGGCCCCAGGCTGCAGAACTTTGAGAGGTACACATGTGGCTTCATTCTCCCTGGCTGCTGCATTTCTGGGCTAGCTGTGGCTGGCCTTTTGCTGAGCCACCCTGTAGTTCCACTGGTGTCACAACACCACCTGTGTCCTTCACCACCCCTGGACATGTGCGTTTGAAAAGGGAGAGCTCCTTTAGGAGCCAGTGAGTCACCTGGGATACAAACTCATGTGAAGGATGCCAAGCACTGTCAGTTGCCCGCAGCCCTGGAGAAACACACACTGCACCAGGAATGTGGGAGGGGGACACAAAGGAGCAAGAAAACAAAGCCTATTTGGGGTGATTGCTGGTGTTTAAGAGTAGAGACCCTCATCTGCACATGAGCTGGGTTTAAGGGTGTTAAACACCCTGGGCACTTCCACCCTATGACACTAGATGATGCATTCTATTGGACAGGGAGGGACACGGTGCACATTCCATTGGACAGGGAGGGACAAGGTGCACATTCCATTGGACAGGGAGGGACAAGGTGCACAGATGTTGGAACTCTTTCTCCAGGCACCACAGTGATACAGTGAGGCAAATATCCTACCGTGACCATGATACATGGGGACATTCTGCTGCAGAAGTTGTCATCCAGGAGCCGTTGAAACGTTGCGTCCTTCTCTACTATCAACAGGAACTTCGCATCTGTGATCAGATCTGTGGGGCTAAGGCTGAGAAACTGCAGGCACAGCATCTGAGTTCAGTCACCGTTACGTTACGTTACTGCATACCTCGACTCAAAGGCAGCTACAGGGGAAAGCTTTCATTTTACCTCCCAATGTCTATATTTACCCAGGTATACAGGTGCCTGGCTCTACTTCCCAGCGAGCTCCAGAGAGCCCTGGCAAAGGGCCTGTGGCTACTTGTCTCTATGGTCTAACTTGTTTGTTACACAACAGGAAGGCAAAGCTCTTTGAGAGAGCATTCCAGTTTAAACAGATTTCCCACTGAAGGATACTCCGGATCCCTTGGATGTTAGAAGGCACAGCAGTAGCCTAAGTTAAAACAAAACAAAACAAAAACAAAAACAGACAGTTTGTAAATTAAATAGAAAGTAAGTGTTACTACACTTTATAATCTATTACCACACTGTGTGCTTTCATTTTTATTTGATGAGTAGTCTAGGGACTGTCACTCAGTGAGGAACAGGCCAACCCCTAGGAAAGTAGACACACTTGGCTTCCCCAGCAGGGAGGGTTGTGGAAGCTTTGCACAGCTGTGGCTTACGCAGACAGGATGAAGGGAAGTGTCCCAGTGCAGGGTCAGCACTGCCCTGTCCTGATGAGGGCAGCAGCCCACCCACACCGACACCCAGTGCAGCGTCAGAAAGGGTTTTGGGAGGAAAGGTGTTCATTTCAGAACCACACAGATTACGTAATACAGCCATGACAAAAAGGTCATGTCCCACACAATTTGAAAATATCAGCACACTTTAAAAGTGAATGTGTGTCTATTTATTTCAATATGACAATTTGCATGTTTGAAAGCGGTGTTCGCCCATCAATTTTATTTTAAAATCTCCAGGTCCAGCAAGATGGATCAGTGGGTAAAAGTACTTGCCACACAGGCCTGATGACCTGAGTTTGATCCCAGGAACCCACAGTGGAAGGAGGGAGCGGTTTTTGAAAGTGGTCCTCTGACCTCCACACGTGTGCTGTGGCACACACGCACCTGTGAGCACACACACATCATACTCATATTCACACAAAAAGAATCGATTGTTTACCTTGTCTCTAAATTACACAATAAAGCAAGGAATGAAACCCACTTCAAATGGGAGGGGTTGTGTGGCACTGAGCAGCTGAGAAGGAAGGAAGGTGGCTCACTGTGGCACTGCAGGCGCACTGCACTCGGGTACCGTCTTCCTCCATGTATCTCAAGTTGCCAGCAATCAACCCCTTGGATGTCGATAACTGGAAAGAATAACATATTTAAAACCATCCCCATCAATATACTTGTTGCTACAAGCCTCTCCTCATGCTCACCTCTTAAGATATTATTTGTCTTTTAGCTTAGATGGGGATCTGGGTAGAGATGGAGCAGAAAGCATGCAAGGGTATTTAGGAAATAAAACTACCTGAAAAGGTCCAAAGGAACTTACTGGAAACAGACTAAGGTTATGTTGAGAAAATATACTATCAAATGACATGAAAGAGGGCAGGGTACACTTTCCCCGAGACGAGCTCTTCTGTGTGGCCTGGCTGGCCTGCCTGCCTCGGCCTCTGCTCTGGAACCAAGGGCAGCTGCCCTTTGGTTGTGGCGGGGTTTTGTATAGGAGTGACTCACCACATGCAGGCTCCTCCTGGGTACTTTCAGCATGCAGGAAATGTCATCTACAATGCTGTCCACTGAAGTCTGATTCCCAAAGAGCTGGCTGTCAGTGTAGTATATGTCTCTATGGAAACGTGAGGTCACATTATGAATGAGCCCCATGTCCTTGGACTTTGACAAGCACAGAGTACTACGTGGAGGACACTTACTACAAGAGACACAGCATACCAGGAGAGCTACTTAATGCCCGGGATCCAGGCTTCACGGCTTTTCAAAGCATATTTTAAAAGTTAATGGGGGCTGGAGGGATGGCTCAGCAGTAAGGGCACTGGCTGCTCTTCCAGAGCACCTGGGTTCAATTCCCAGTACCTGCGTGGCTGCTAACAAATAGCTGTAACTCCAGCTCCAAGGGAACTGACACCATCTTCTGGCTTCTTCAGACACCAGGCGTGTGGTGCATAGGCACACATGCAGACAAAACACCCATACACATTAAATTTTAAAACCGTTAATTTAACTAAATCTCACATTGCGTTTTTGAGAATGAATTTGTCAGAACAGTATGTTTACCTCTTGGTTGCGTAACTGTTGGTCTGTACTAGTTTATAAATCATGGAAAGTATTTTCAGAATCAGAGCTGGAAAATAAGACATAAGAAACAATTTACCCCCCCCTCTCTCTCTGTCTCTCTCTTTCTCTCACTAATTTGAAAAATAGTTATCAAAAATTTTTATCTAGCCGCACTGTTTGTCTACGATGCTTTAAAAATTATCTTTCCCAAAGAGAAGGGCTAGGTAAAGGACAATTATAAAATCAAGGACTCTCTGGCTAACAAATCAGAGTAATTTCCCCTGAACATGAACCTAGAGCATGCTTAATTTGGGTTGCAGTGAGCTCCCAGTGTTACTAACAATCACAAGTCTAGAAATTGATTTATTTATTTTGGTTTGTTTGAGGCAGGTTTTCTGTGTAACAGCCCTGGCTGTCCTGGAACTCACTCTGTAGACCAGGCTGGCTTTGAAATCAGAGATCTGCCTGTCTCTGCCTTCCAAGTGCTGGGATTAAAGGCATGTGCCCCTCAACCTAGAAATTTATTTTAAGGACAAGTTACCTATTAAAGAACATGCGAAGATATCCAGTTATGAACAGCTAAGCTCTAGAAATAACTAACTCATTTACTGTTGATTATTCAATGCCATGAAAGGTTAACTTACCAAATTTTTTAATTGATTTTGGTGAATCACTTCTGATTTTTCTTGTGGTACACTGAGGTATCATCTGAAGGCCAACAGAATCTTCAAACCTGTTGTTTTGTTCAAAACAAATGAACAAAGCGAGGAAGACTAAATTCTTGGACACACACTTAGTGTGAACTTTTGCGTATCATGTACATGGGTGTGGAGGCCAGAGGTCGACCTTGAGAATTGTTCTGAGGTCAAGTACCACCTTTCTTGTTCTAGGAGACAATGTTTGTCTCATTGTCCTGGCGCTCAGGGGTCACCGTAGGCTGGCTGGTCTGAGCCCCAGGCGTCCACCCGGCTCCACATCCCCAGCCCTGGGGTTACAGGCATATGCCGGAGTTTGCGTTAATGAAGGTGTCGGGCAGCCTAACAGGGCTGCTTCCGCTGTCCAGCAAGCACCTCAGCCGCTCAGCCATCCCCATACTTCCTCTCTACAGGAGCACTGGAGCTCAGGACACCTGAAGGTTCAAATTGCTGCAGGTAGTTAATAGGTGAGTAGCGAAGGTTGGCGGTGTGTGTGTGCCGATCTTTTGGGGGAAGGCAGTGTGTACGGAACACTCACATATTTTGCTATTACGTATTTTACTTACTTTGCCATTATTCACCCCCAAGGTGACATTGTGTGAACTACGGACATCAGTTTGTTAATAGCAGAGTGCACCAGGAAAATATACCACATAGCAGTTGCTTTGAAGCTATGTGAATCCACCTTTCAAAACACATTGCCCAAGTATACTTATGCTAATTATATCATCTTAAAATAATACTTACAGAGGCTGTCCTCCAGCCCCATTCCTCTGTAACTGACAAAGTCTGACTGTGGTCCGGTAGAAAAGGCTGTACAGGGTGAAGCCACGCCTTTATCAAGGCTGGAGAACTTGGATAAGGCTGCCAGACAAGGGCTGAGCCTTAACCCTGTGCTGTGTTCAATGGCTGCACTGACTGCAGCTGCCTGAGCAACGGCTCACTCTTGCAGAGTGTTTCCTAGTGCTGAGAAGTGTGGCTCTACACTTGCTGCTCTGAGCCACCCCCGCCCCCAGTGGGTTCCAGCTAGCCCCTTGTCTAGCCTTATCTTTCACACTGAGTCCAGGCCACACAGCCCTTCTGTGTGGCATGGATTTCATAACCCTGCTAATTCTTATGGGACAGGTAAAGGGGATGAAAAGAAAGACTATGACTATAACTAATTGCAAACAAATGGAAATAAACTAAAACTAAAACAAATTGAAATAACAGAGATAGTGCATTTTAAGATGAAACTGCAGGGACCAGGCGCGGTGGCACATATACTTTTCCTTCCTTCCTCCTTCCTCCTTCATCCTTCCTTCCTTCCTTCCTCCCTTCTTCCTTCCTTCCTCCCTCCTTTCCTTCCTTCCTTCCTTCCTTCCTTCCTAAGACAGGGTCTCTCTGTGTAGCCTTGAGCTGTCCTAGAACTCGCCCTGTAGACCAGACTGGCCTTGAACTCACAGGGATCCACCTGCCTCTGCCTCCTGAGTGCTGGGATTAAAGGTGTGCACTATCACTCCCCACCCAGTCCAGCACATATGTTTAATACAAGTGCTAGGGAGTTAGAAGCAGGCAGATCTTTGAATTTGACGTTAGTTCCAGGCCAGCTGGGCACTATAGTGAGACCTTCTCTCAAATAACTAACTAACTAACTAACTAACTAACTAACTAACTAACTAACTAACTAAGTAAATAATAAATAAAACAATAAAACAAGGCTTCATGGGCCGCAGAGATGGCTGGGCAGTTAAGAGTGCTTGCTGCTCTTACAGAGGACTGGAGTTCAGTTCTCAGCACCCATATCAGCTGGCTCAAAGTGTCTGTAACTCCAGCTGCAGGGGATCTGACATCTCCTTCTGGCTTCCACAGGCACCTGTATGCACACTCAGGTACACACACAGACACACACAGACACATAGACAGACACACAAACACACACACACAAACACAGACACACACATACACACAGACAACACACACGACACACACAGATACACACACAGACACACACAGACACACACACACACACAGACACACACACACACTCACACACAGACACACACACACAGATACACACACACAGACACACACACACTCACACAGACACACACACAGACACACACACACACACACACACTCACACACAGACACACACACACACACACTTTTAAAATGAGAAATAAATCACAGATGCCCACATCATGTTTCCCCAGCGTGATCTGTCGTCTATTGTGAAGGTAGGCACTTCTTTTCTTGCCAAGCTTTCGACTATGTCTTGGATAATGTTTTCTATAGATGTAAGAACCTCAGAACTGAAACAATAAACACACGGTCATTTAATTTTATAGCAACTAACAGTCCCAGATCAATACAACTTTTGTTTTCCCCAAGACAGGGTTTCTCTGTGTAGCACTGGCTGAGTAGACCAGCCTCAAACTCACAGAGATCTGTCTGCCTCTGTCACCCAAGTGCTGAGACTAAAGGTGTGTGCCACCACCTCCTGGCACAAATTCTTTATTTCACTAGATTTTTGTTTTGTTTTGCTTCTGGAGACAAGGTCTCAAAGGTAGCCGAGGCTATCCTGGAACTCACCATGTAGTCCAGGATGGCATCAGACCCACAACCTTGCCTTCATCTCCTGAGTGTCAGAATTACAGGCATTGACCACCACTGTTCCCTTAAGCCTTGGGAATATATGCCAATAACCATCCATCTCTTTTACTAAACTCAGACAATGGTGCTTACAGGGATTACTCTCAGAGAGCTGAGATTTGCCTGTAAACCCATCTCTCAAATGACCCTTTTACATTAATGATGAGCTAATGTAATTTACAAATGCATTTTTATTTGCTCACATTAACTTACTTAAGTGACACTGAATTTCAATACAGACCTGGCTTGAAATACTGTTAAATGTTTTAGCTAAGGATGATGTGGACATGCAGGAATGCACCCACACATGAATGCAGCTGCTTGTAGCATACTGCCCTAATTGATCTCGTACCTTAAAAATGAACCATTTTTAAATTTTAGTGATTCAAAAGGAAAAAATTAATCGCTACCACGAAAGGAATAAACTGTGAGTTCTGTACTAAATGACTGACTTGACCACTTAAACCAGGCCACTTTACCATAAAATATCAAGACTGAAGCTAGTTTTCTGTCTGCTGGCTGTTAATTTCACAAGCCACCAGCTTCAAGGGGAAAAAAAAAAGGTCGTTTTAAATAACTTTGGCATATTGTCTAGGAAGGGAAAGCAAGTTAAACATAGACGGTGGGCAAAATGCTGAGTTATGTTCTCAGAGTCTTCAATGTTATCACTGAAAAAGAAAAGTAGATCAGAAAATAGATAATTAAAACACTTAGTATGTCCTAGTACAGTAAAGACGAATGATTTGTTACTTTTTCAAAGCTTGTAACAGTTTGGGGGAAAACACTGAAATTTAAGATATAATGGGATCAATCCACATATTTGTTGCCAACAGGGATTCCCAGCATCTCCTTCCTCTTTCCTCCTACTCTCAGAACCTAAATCCTTTTGTAAAATGTGTTTGCTTGTGGGGTTTTGGGTAGCTGATTTGGGCGTTAAAATAATGTGTTTAAGATGCAAACTGGTGATAAACAAGAGAAACGAGAAAGGAAAACTGCGAATCATATAAATGCATTTTTCTGTAGTTAATTTCACCTTGGGTGGTAGGAGAGTAGTTAATTTTAAATAAACCACTTAAAATACATTCCTCTGTTCCCCACAGGTCAAGAAAAACGTCTTATCATAAATCATAATTTGTTTTGCTGGTGCACCAGGCCTGGCTGTCCCGGAACTCACTCCGTAGCCCAGGCTGGCCTCAAACTCACAGCGCTCCTCCTGCCTCTGCCTCTGCCTCTGCCTCCCCAGTGCTGGGATTAAGGGCGTGCGCCACCATGCCTGGCATTCATAATCATCTTTAAAATGAATGAATGAATGAATGAATGAATGAATGAATGAATAAAAAATAAAACCTGAGGCCAAATGTAATGTGAGAGTCCCTGACTAGAAAGGATAAAAACGGAGACACCCAGGGACTAGGGTGGGAGGGGGACGCTCGCGGAACATTCCAGAACACAGCTGGTGTGGCCCGGAAGTGGTCCGCGGGTTGCGTTCGTCTTTTTTGTTAAGTTTAAAGACGGTTTCGGGCTGGGCTGGGCTGGGCTGGGCTGGGGTCGGGGTGGCGGGCGCTCGCCTCCCCCGCCGCCCCCGCCGCCCCCGCCGCCCCCGCCGCCCCCGCCGCCCCCTCTGTACCTAGAGGCCGGGCGGCTGCCCGCGGCGGGGCTCTCCCCCGCGCCTCTCCGCACCGCGGCCAACAGGGAAGCCCTGTGCCGCTCCAGCGCGTCGAAGAGCCAGGCCTCGGGCCCCGCGGGCGCGAACGCCATGACGAAGACGACGGACGCGGCGCCCGCCACCCTTCCCGCGCGCTGGCCACGAGTGCGCATGCGCGCAGCGCCGGGGCAGAGTGCGCGTGCGCGCGGGGCTCTGCGCAGCCTGCGAGGGTGTGGCGCTCCCGCTGCGCAGCTGGCGGCGCCGCGGACCCGTGGGCCCGAGGGGAGGCTCGCTTAGGGCCAACGACACCTGCCAGCCCCTTTTTCGGGGGGAAGAATAGCTGCGACTTTTCACCGGGACGGTCCCGGACCTGGGGGCCTGGGTGATGGAAGCCTGGCTTCCTGCCTCCGCCTCCCGACTCCTGGGATTGAAGGTTTTACTATCGTCCGAATAATGTTTGGGACTTGCTTTTATGTAAAAAAGTTGTTGCTGGGGCTGGAGACAAAGCTCGGCAGTTAAGAACTCTGATGCACCAAGGCCAAGCTTCAGCTCTTAGAACCCACCAGCTGACTCAAAACTGCCCATCGCTCCAGTTCCGTGGGACCTCATGCCCTCTGGCCTCTGTGGGTTCCTGCACGCATGTGGTACACACACATAGGGAAATAAAAATATTTTTTAAAAAAGAAATGAATCTTTTAAAATATAAAATAAGGTGTTTATCTGAAAGTGGGGTTTCCTTCCTAAGCACTTAGAGAGAGAATATGGATTGCTCTCCTTGCAGACTGGTTAGCCATTTCTTGCTCTGTTCTCTCTCAGCTTTCTAGAGCAGAAGGCAGTTTTCTGAGGGCCTGGGAAACACCCTTGACTCTCAGGACCAAATAGGAGAGTGGTATAGATGGTGGTTAGTCGGGATGCCGGGATCGACCCCAGAGCCCTCTGACTACTGGCTCCACTGCTGGTCTTGTTAGTTTCAAACTAGTTTCTGAGCAGAAACACTTGTCCACACTGGCAAACACCGGTGTGCATGTGTCTCTGTGCACAAGTATTGTGTTAAGGGCCTTTCGTCGGTGTTTTCACAGGGCTTGCTTCCTGTGGCCTCCCCTGTGCTAAGCTGTGCGGCTTACTGAGGAACGAGAATGCAAGGTCTCAGCCCTCAGGGAACACACAGTCTGGGCAGAAGCAGGGGTCGAGTGTGGAAAGATGAACCCTCAGGGAAGTAGGCTAGGAGAAAGAGAAAGGTACACTTAAAATGTCTCAGAATCCTAGAAGGAAAAGTCATTCTCTTTTCCAGGCCCATAGAGGCTGAAGTGTATGTGCAAGGTTGGGCCACCTGTAGGTAGGCAGAGTTTCAAACCAAGAGAGAGGTCCTGTTGCCAGGTTCATATCAGATCCTTAGGGTCCCCTCCAGGGATCTGCCTCAGAGTGGATCCAAATTTTATAAGCAGGGTTCTTCCTGGCAGAATTCGCCCTTTGGCCTGGGTGGTGGTTTTTTGTTTTATTTTCCTTTCAGATGAGAACCCTGTCTCTATCACCCCCAGAGAGGAGCCAGCCAGCAAAAAAGCCTGGGAGGAGGGAGGCTAGTCTCTCCAGGACTACACTCACTCCTGATCCTGGGTTGGTCCATTGGGGATAAGCATTCATCACTTAGACACACACACACACACACACACACACACACACACACACACACACACACACACACCCTCTCCCTGGGACGTGCAGAGAAAGGTCCTGAGGTGGGTGGAGGTACAGGGAGGAGATGACAGCTAGCAGATGAACAAAGCCATCTGAAGCTACAGTTCCTCCGAGAGAGACTCAGGGTTCAAGATGCCTGGCAGGGGTTCCCACCTAGACAGACGAAGGTGAGGGGGAGGGAGGAGTGCTCGGCCCACAGCTGCTTCTGCCTCTGCCCTGCAGGCATCCTGGCTGGTTCTGGGGAGAGTAGCCAAGTGCTTGTGTGCCTGCCACAGCTGCTTACAACACCTGCACATCAAAGGCGGCTTCCCGGCCCCGTGCCGGGAGACAGAACCAGAAAAACACATTCTGCTCCAAGCAAGCTGCGGCCGGCCGGCGTGGCTGGCAAAGACTAGCCGCAGCTTTTCCTGGGCCGATTCCTTTTCATCCTGTGGCCCCCTGAGCATTTACCAGACTCTGTTGGGAAGGTGTCCTAGTTTCTCTTTTGGTTGCTACAACAAAACACCCCCACAGAGGCAACTTAAGGGAGAAAGGGTAGTTCGAGTCCATCACAGAAACTATAGATGGCTGGAGGAACCCGGGAGGAAGCTGGTCATGTGACACCCGCAATCAGGTATCAGGGAAGAATGTCTGGTTAACTCACTTTGTACAATCCAGGATCCCCCGTCCAGAGAGTGGCCCAGCCCAGTTGAGAAGGATCTTCCCACCTCAATTAAAACAATTACCCAGCGGAGCTGGAGAGATGGCTCCGCCCCTGCTCTGTGGTTAAGAGCACTGGCTGCTCTCACGGAGGACTGATTCCCAGCAACCACATGGCAGCTCACAGCCACCTGTAACTCCAGTTCTGGAAGACCCAGTGTCCTCTTCCGGTCCCTGTGGGCACTGGGCACCCAAAATGGTGCATAGACATACATGCAGTCAAAACACACATGCACATAAAATAAATAAATGGATGAATAAACAGATGTTTCAAAAAGATAACTCCCCATAGACATGCTCAGAGGTATAATTCCCAATAGGCAGGGCCAGAGGTGTCAGTGTCTCCCAGATGTCAACTTGACACTGTAACAGGTCCCCAGAGCTTAGTAGTCCCTGAGATCTTAGCACAGCTGACTCCATGGGGGAAGTACCATTCATGCTGTAAAACGCAGCACATAAAGAGCCCCGCCCACCAAAGCTAAAACAAAGGCCCAATCCATCAAGTCCGTAGTTCTGGGAAAGTCTCTGTTCTAACCTTGCTTTTTGACTTCAGTAGTTCTGTTTCTGGCTAACTGTTCTTGCTAACTGAAGTATGTCAACCCAGAACATAGTGTGTGTGTGTGTGTGTGTGTGTGTGTGTGTGTGTGTGTGTGTTGTGTGTGTGTGTGTGTGCTTAAAAGCTCACCCTGAGGAAGGCTCGGGGCTACGCTGGGATCCCTTACACCCGGGGTAAAGCTTGCTGGCTTGCTAATAAAGACTTTGTATTGGTTAAACACGGCTTAAACCCGTGTTGGAGCACTCTTCTCTGGCGAACACCCCACAACAACACTAACTGTCACAGGAGTACTTCCCGCAACCTCATTCTAAACCTCTGAAACCATAGGCTGTGGGCAGAGTATCGTGAATGTGTGGGACCCCAAACTGACTGTCTAATTTATAAAATCCAGGATCACAAAGGAAGATGATGATCACTTATTGTTGTTCTTTTGCTGCAGCTGCTGCCTAAGAAACACACACACGAGATTCAGCGGCCACGCAGAGTTTATTGAGAGAGGGGAGAGGAAAAAGGGGGGGGGGTGTAGCTGGTGGCCAACTGAAAGCAGGGGGAGAGAGAGAGAGAGAGAGAGAGAGAGAGAGAGAGAGAGAGAGAGAGAGAGAGAGAGAGAGAGAGAGAGAGAGAAAGACAGAAGGGGCCCCAGAGAGAGCAAGAGAGAAAGAGCAGAAGCAAGAGGCAAGAGAGAGGTGTGCTTGGCGCGCTTGCTTTAAAAGGGGAGCTTGCGCATGCGTAACTGGGTCCTCTGCACAGCCAGGTAAAGCCTAACATAGTGATTAGGTGGCCATAGGCGTCCCGCCCATCAGAGGTGGGGCCCACAGACTGCTGAGCCCCAACAGCTGCTCTTCCAGAGGTCCTGGGTTCAGTTCTTAGCAACCACATGGTGGCTCACAGCCATCTGTAGTGAGATCTAGCGCCCTCCTCTGGCCTGCAGGCGGATGTGCAGGCAGAACACTGAATATCTAATACATAAATAAATCTTAGGGAGAAAAGTTGCCCTGAGCATTCTGTCATTTGTGTACCTGTACACATACATAAATAAATATAATTTAAAATTATACTTTATATTACACACAGGTCTGTAATCCTAGCACTCTTAAGGCAGAGGCAGGAAGACCAGGAGTTCTGGGTCAGCCTGGGATATACAAGGCTTTGTTTAAAAAAAGAAAAAGTAAAACAAACAAAAATTACAATACTATCATGGATCAAACTCAAAAACCAACCCTAGATGTACTAAAGACCTATGTAAAGCAAACTTGAAGGAAAAAAATCCAACCAATCAAACAACAGAACAAAACAAAACACAGCAAGAGGAAAACAATGGTGAATATGACTCATGGGTGAGGGTAATCTCTTTTTCTTCTCTCTTTTATTAAGCTGTGTACCACCCTGCCTGGCAAACGCTGATTTATATTCTTACTTTTTAAATGGTAGGATTAAGTTCATTAAGAAGCATATGTTTTTAAATTTTTATTTTAAAATATTTATTATTTATTTACATGTATATATACATGTATGTATGTGTGTGTATGTGTGTATGTATGTATGTGTGTATGTGTGTATGTATGTATGTATGTGTATGTGTATGTGTGTGTATGTAAGTATGTATGTATGTGTGTGTATGTGTGTGTATGCATGCATGTATGTGTGTGTATTATGTATGCATGCATGTATATGTGTGTGTATGTATGTGTGTATGTGTATATGTGTGTGTGTGTATGTATGTATGTATGTATGTATGTATGTATGTGTATGCCAAAGGAAGGGCATTGGCTCACTGAACCCGGAATTACAGACAGTTGTGAGCTGCCTGATATGGGTTCTGGGAATCGAACTCAGGTCCTCTACATGAATAATATGTGCTCTTAACCACTGAATCATTTCTCTCTGCTTGCACTGTAGACATGGATCCTTGGCTCATTCCCTTCTAGAGAATTAATTGTGCTAGGCAGTGTTCTCTAGAGGGGGGGTGGGTGTGTGTGTGTGAGAGAGGAGAGAGAGAGAGAGAGAGAGAGAGAGAGAGAGAGAGAGAGAGAGAGAGAGAGAGAATGTGTTTGAGAGACGAACAGACAGGCAAATACACAGAAAGACACACAGAGAGAATGTGTGTTTGTGAGAGAGAACCAGTATGTGTGTGAGAGACAGACAGACACAGACTCACACACACACACACAAACACACAGAGAGAGTTAGATTGGCCTACATGATAGGGTTTGGGTAGTCTGACCGTGGCGGTTATCCACCATGGGAAGCCCGAGGACCTGCTAACTGGTCTACGAGGCTGGATGTCTCAGCAGTCACAGCCTGGTACTGAAAGCCCGCAGGACCCCTGGAGAGCCACTGGACCTCACTGCTGAGCCCACGAAGCTGGAGTCTGATGCCAGTGAAGGGTGGCAGTAAGAGGGGCAGTGAGCACACTCTGGGGGACAGCGGGCAATACTGTCTTTTTGTTTCCTCCCCACCCCCCCTTCCCTTGTTCTCCTCCTTCCCCTCCTTCTCCCTCCTCCTCCTTCTAATGATTTTTTGTTTTTATTTTTTGTTTGAGACAGTGCCTCACTATGCAGCCTTGGTTGGGCTAGAACTCAGTAGTAAACCAGGCTGCCCTCAACTCACAGGGATCCTCCTGCCTCTGCCTGAGGAGAGCTGGGGCTAAAGATGGGAGTCACCATGATTGACCTTTTAAGCTGCTTTCATTATATGGGTCTCATCATGACATTTTCATACATATATGTAACATGTTTCGATCACAGCCACACCTGTGTGTAGATGGAGCTTCGTTTCCACCTGGAAATGTCCTCACAGATACTCCCAGAGATCTCTGTCTCCTAGGTGACTGTAGATCCCGCCGAGTGGACAATCACAAGTCCACATCACCAAGGTCAGGTTGTTGCTGGCTGTTACTTGTCCACAGCCGCCTCAGCCCCAAATAAGCACACAGAGACATATATTAATTATAAAACTGTTGGCCAATGGCTAGGGCTTCTTATTGGCTAGCTCTGTCTTAACTGTTAACCCGCTTCTACTGATCTATGTATATCTACATGGTCGTATTTTACCAGAGAAAGCCTGGTGCATCCTACCTTCCCAGTCTCTTACATGGTGTCCCCGCTCTGCCTACCTTTCCCAGAATTCTCTTCATCTCCAAGTCCCGCCTATCTTCCTGCCTATATTGGCCAAACAGTGTTTTATTCATCAACCAAGAAGAGAAGCACACACAGAAGGACATCCCCATCAGCAGGTTTATCTCTCAAGAGTCAAGGAGGCTGCCCCAGGCCTAGAGCAGCTTTGTATGCTGCTACCCAACTGCTGGGACAATGTTTCTCTGCATAATGGTGCAAGGATGTGGGATAGGCCTGAGCACCGCGCCATCTAGCCTCAGTTGGACCGCCCACACCAATCCCTTCTGGAAGAAGATACCATGACCTCATCCCTCGCTTCCCCCGTGCCTGGCTGACCTATGCCCCCTATGACCACCCTGCTGCTACCTGCATCTGACTGACGCCATGAGGAGGGTTTGCTGTGAGAATTCAAGGTAATGGCGGTCGCAGAGTCCCTGCATAGCTCTCTCCCACTGTACCTGTGGGTGTTGACAGATACTAGCCAGGGCGTTGCTAGGACACAGATCCTCTCCAGCACGGTGGCTGCTCCCAAACCGTGGTCAGCTGGAGTCGCTCACAGGACACCTGCCCCATGTCAGCTCATCAGTGAGTCCCCGGAAGGACATCTGAGGTCACGCTTTCATTTCACCCACCAGGCAACTGAGACTCAGAGGGGTTAAGAGTCTGTAGGAAGAAAGGAGGGGAGCTGAGGCCTGAATCCAAGCAAGCCTGTCTCCAGAGTTCAATGCTTATCCGTCCTCCAGGGAGACACACGTGTACACACACACACACACACACACACACACACACACACACACACACACACACACACACGCACACACACACACATGCACACACAGACACACACGCACACACATGTTCACACATGCACGCACGCACATACACACAGGACTTCCATTGGCAACATGTGTACACACACGCGTGCACGCACACACACACAGACACAGACACGGACACGCACACACATAGGAGCTCCATTGGCAACACGTGTACACACACACACACACACACACACACACACACACACACACACACAAGCTCCATTGGCAACATTTTGCCTGGGAACAGAATTTTGTGTTGGAAGCGACATTTCCCCAGCCCCGCCCCAGCCCCGCCCAGCCCCGCCCAGCCATGCCCAAGTCCTGAGTGGCCTTTGGGCACTTACTGACCACATTATTGTGCTTATGGCAGCTATGGTGCCAGGGAAGCAGGAAGAGCCAGACTCTGGCTCAGAGGTCTTACTAAGAGAGTTAAGAGAGTTGGGATGTCCTTTCCGATTGGGAAGCCTTGCTCTAGGAACCGGCCAAACAAGCTGCTGGCCGCAAGACACAGACTTTGGCTTTGGCAGCTGAGATATCTGGGTCTCAGGGCACGGTAAATGGAGAGGGGTCTGTGATGGGGTGCCAGGTCATTGTTGGAAGAGGGTCACGTCAACTTCCTGGACTTATGTTTCTGTCCTGTGCTCTCTCCTTCCGAGCCATGCTCACGGGCAGCTCATGAGACCTTAGTCCTGAGGGCCACAGACCATGGGTCAGCCACACCCTTTTGGGGATACTTGTCATCTGATCTGGCCATGAAGGGGACAGTGAGGTACTGGACTGCAGGAGGACTCCCTGGGGCTGGAGGAGGACTCGCTCCCTGGGACTGCAGGAGGACTCCCTGGGACTGCAGGAGGACTCCCTGGGGCTGCAGGAGGACTCCCTGGTGGTCTCCTTTGACTTTGTCACATCACCTGCTTAGATGAACCACTGGCCGGCTGGCTCCGTTTGCTTTTCAGTTCCTCCCCAGATCTTTGTAGATGTCCTTGGCTAGCTCCAACTTGGACATTGCACAGAGGACTCCCTCCAGAGCAAAGAGCTGGATGCTAATGAAGTCACCACCAGGCTCCCTGGAGGCAGCAGTCATGACTAGCAGGCTGGTCCAGCAGCCTGAAGCTGCAGTCTCCTGCGGGCTCCTGCGTCCTGCAACTCGGGGTGGGAGATGATTTGTGCCCATGTTTGTTTTCTCTCTCCCTCCTTATCCACAGTCTGTGTCTCTACAGCCCGCTGTGTCATGTGCAACCAGCGTGGATGGCGCTTGTCAGGATGAGCCTCCGGCTCTGTGTCCGGCAAGGGCCCCAGTATCTGCATCCTGGACCGAGGAAGCTCCATTCCAGGTTCTCACACTCCGCTCGCAGGGAGTGACAGCATGCGTGAGGCCTCGCAGAACTTTTGGACTCCGGATCAACGCTATGGCAACCCGGGCTGCTGTGAGAGCACCACGGCTGTGGCCCATGTCTGTCTGCTGGATGCTGGTCCCTGTTCACAACCTGTGCCGCCTAGAGAGGAATCTACCCCCAACCCTGGGCCCCCAGGTGGCTATGTCTTCCCAGTGCTGGTTCCAAATCCATTTCACCTTTGCTGCAATGTAGCGGCGCCAGAGTGTGACAGTGTCACACATGTATTCCATTTGAGACTTTTCTCATTGCCCCTCCCACTCAGGAAAAGAACATGTTTCAAAGAAACCAGAAAGCTCACCGTTTCCGCTCCTGGCCTGTCCCCCCTCCCTGTCTGATTGCTCTATATCTTATCTGTCTGTGTATCATCTGTCTGTCTGTCTGTCTGTCTGTCTGTCTATCTAAACATCCATCCATCCATCTGTAACATGATAGATAAAAGACCCAGAGACAGATATTGGGGTTCAAGCTTCAAGCTGAAGATCAGAAAAGCAAAGCAGCCAAGCCACTGGCTCTCACCTCTAGCTCAGGCTGAAAGGGCTGAAACGCAGAAGTCTCAGACTGAAATCCCAGACTGCTATGCTCTCCTCAGCATGGCTGGAGAATCCCAAGACTTCCTATTCTCAATGTGGCTGGAGCATGAATGCCAGCTCCGAGACACTGTTCCTGTCTTAAATACCTCTCATGAGTCCTGGGATTAAAGGCGTGTGATCCCAAGTGCTGAGATCATCTTTGTGTGAGCTGTTTCTCTTTATCTCTGAATCAATTTTGTGTAGCTCAGTGTGGCCTTGAACTAACAGAGACCTGTCTACCTCTTAATCCTGAGTCCTTGGGATTAAAGGTGTGTGCCACCACTGTTCAGCTTCTATAACCACTGGGATTAAAGGTGTGTATCACCACTGCCTGATGTCTATATCTTGAGGCTGGCAAGCTTTAATAAGTCACAAATAATATGTCACCACATCTATCTATTGATCATCTATTTCTATCATCTGTCTGACATTTGTCTATCTCTATTATCTATCATCTATTGGTTATGTATTTCTATCAATCATGTATTGATGGTCATTTCATCAATTATCTACTGATCACCTATTGCTGTTTATCATCTGTCTCCCATCATCTATATCACCAATTCTCAATTTTCTATCTATTCCATACATTCTACCATCTATCTGTCTGTCTGTCTGTCTGTCTATCTATCTATCTATCTATCTATCTATCATCTATCTATCATGTCTATCTATCTATCTATCTATCATCTATCATCTATCTATCATGTCTATCTATCGATCTATCATCTATCATGTCTGTCTGTCTGTCTACCTAGCTACCCACTTATCCATGGTCAGGGTCTTGCCATGCAGCCAAGACTGGCTTCAAACTTCATCATCCTCTTCCTCAGCATCCTGAGTGTCACCACAAGGCCTGGCTTGTTCTGTTATTTTCCTCCACATCCGCATCTGGCATGACTTGTACCAGGTTGGATCTCAGCCACTGCACTGGGAACATGGGGAGCACAGAGCTCTGGTTCTTTTTGCTGCTTCGTGGCCAGAGTCTAGAAGAAAGAGTGCCCCTTGTGTTGTGGGAGCTCAGACAGTGGTTCACAGAAACTGTAAGAAACTGGACACATCTGTCCACTAAATGCTAATGACCAGCATGGTGTGACTCGTCCAGTGCTGTGGGGGGCGCCAACAGTGGTCAAGTGAGAGCAGGTTATGGCAGCTGGTGCAGACATCTTGCTTTGCCTTCCTCTTCCCTTGTGGAGTTGGCCTGGGGAGCAGCTGGTCCAAGAGGGCTCAACCTCCCCACCACCAGAGCTAGTTTGTCCCCAGGACCCTCTGTGTCAGTCCCCTGACTATAACGTAAGGCAAGTGAGAGAGTGAGAGAAAGCATCCAGCTACTGAGGATGCGGTCAGACGCGGTGGTGAGCTAAGGCCGCAGAGCAATAAAGGCACCCAGCCACCCCCAGGGACGTGCACTTAGCAGCAGCCACCCCCAAGGGGACGTGGCCTCAGTCTAGCCAGGCAGGAGTTCCCTGTCGTTTTTGCTATGTGTGTATATATTTTGATTATAAATAAAAATATTGGCCATTTCTGAGAAACCTTGAAGATATTCTGCCTTCTTCACTACTAAACATTTGGCCACATTTTAATTCTTCAGGTAAAAATAAATACAGTCATAAATATGCATATTACTTTATTTAGTCTTTAATGAATAGTAAAATTTCATGTAGATCAAGAATTTTTTAAAAAATCTAGTAATTTCTTTTGTTTTGTTTTTGAGGCAGGGTTTCTCTGTGTAGCTCTGGAGCCTGTCCTGGAACTCGTCTGTAGAACAGGCTGGCCTCGCACTTCAGAGATCTGGGATTAAATGCGTGTGCCACCACCACCCAGCAAGTAATTTCTTTCTAGAGAAGATATGTTATTTTTAATTATGTGTGTGTCTTCGAGGAGGCCAGAGGCGTTGATGCCCCTGGAGCTGTGGACGCAGGAGGCTGTGAGCCACTTCAAGGATGCTAGGGACTGAACTCGGTCGGGTCCTCTGGAAGAGCAGTACACGCTTTTAACTGCTGAGCTGACTCTGAAGTCCCCAAATCAACTTACTCATGATTTGTTATCACAAGCATTTGATTTGTTTACCTTTTATATACCTGAGGTCATTAGGAAAATTTCTTGGATAAAATGGGGTGGCGAGGGGGAGGGTTCAGGATGAGAAGCCTTCCTCACTGGACTTCCCTGCATGGGATGAGACTTCATTTCTGTTTAAGACTGACTTGACGCCAGTGCTGGGAATTGAACCCAGAACCTCCTGCATGCTAGGCGAGCATACTCTGCTCCCAGCCCCTAGAGTCCAGGGATCCAGAAACCGACCAGTACAGTCCCACACACTGCTTAGTCCCAAAGCCAGGGGCCAGGCTGTTTGTGACAGCCCCACCCCCAACCCCCCACCTGGCCTCACCAAGGCACTCCTTTCTCCGCACAGCAAGTTGAAACCTGCTGAACACAGGGGAGTCATTACGGGCCTGCCTTTGAACCTCGGAGGCAGGCTGAGCAGGCACTGGGGTGGGCGTCCTGGAGCAGCTACATCATAATTTCAGAGTTTGCAGATAACTTCCCAGAGGACATGGCCAGGGCTGGTGCCAAGTTGGGTTGTCCAAGTCACTGTGAGAGTGTGGGCGGTGGCTTTGGGCTAGGTGTTGGAGAGAGGAGGCTCTGTTTAATAGAAGGACTCGGTTCCAGTGGGCCAGGTTGGTGTGTGTGGTATTTAGTAGGAATCTGTATCCCCATGCAATGAAACGGAAGCTCGGTACCAGAGAGGGTCAGGAATCTTCCCGGGTCACACGGCTGTGATGCTGAAGCTTAGCGTGTGCATGGGCTGGGAGGTCTAACTCCAAGTTCCACACCCCAAGCAAGCCTGAGCTGGCAAGTCCATGGTTCCCCCTCTCTGGGAAACACGAGGCAAGTTTAAATACAGAGAACGAGAAGATGAATAGAGAGAATGTGTCGGGAAGTGGCTGAGGTGGGCTCCATGGCTTGCTAAGGCCTTCCCTGGGAGCCTGGGCTATCAGCAGGATGTTTGCCAACAGCACCTCAGAATGCAAGGTGTGGTGCAACCTTTCTGTGTGTGGTGGGCTCCCGTGTGGCAGGATGGTCTTCTGCAGCTTCTCGTGCGAGTGGCTGCACCAGGCCTGGAAAGTGCCTTGTTTGATACCCACACGGGAAGTGGCCTGAGGATTGGTTTCTCAGAGCGGGGCTGGCACTAAGTCTGACAGTGACTATTAAATGTTTGCCTTTGTGACAGACAACCCGTTGAAACAGGTCAACGGGAAAAGCAAGTATCGGTGCATGTGACTGAGTCCTAGGGAGCAGCTGGAGGGAAGCCTGCCTCCAGATGTCCAGCTGTCCTCTCCTCTCTCAGGGTGGCCGGCAGACAGGCACTTATGCCCGGCGCTCAGCTGAGACAGAGTCTCCTGGAGACGACAAAAGAACCTTCAGCCAGGGCAGGTCTGTCTGATGCAATTGCCATGGCAGGGGAAGAGGCTCATAGGCTGCGACCTACTTCCTCCAACTGGGGCTCCCCTCCTCACTTACACCACTACCCAATACAGCCATCAAATCACAAAGCTGTCAGTGATGAATTCATCTGTGAGCTCAGAGCCCTCCTGCCCCAACCGCTTTCCAACAAGCAGCGTGTCATCTGGCCACTACTGACTATCAGCTTGCTAGGGTCTTGAGTTTCCTCGGAGAGGAGCCTCTGAGCATGCTTGGAAAGGATTACCTCGATTAGGTAACTGAGATGGAAGACCCATCCTGAGTGTGGGCCATCATTACCCGGGCGCTGGGACCCTGGACTGCATAGAAAGGGGAGAGTGGGCTGAGTCCCTGCGTTCATCTCTGTTTCCTGACCGTGGCTGTCATGTGACCACTGCTTCCTGACTCTGTGTGTCATGTGACCACTGCTTCCTGACTGTGCATGTCATGTGGCCACTGCTTCCTGACTCTGTGTGTCGTGTGACTACTGCTTCCTGACTGTAGAAGACAGCCTCACAGTAGCCTTTCCTACATCATGGTTCCCACTGCTCTGATCCCTACAGTGTCTGCCATGCTGTCCAGATTGTGTCCCTGTGTCTCCCAGCCAGAGACACACCTTGACCCTGGTCTCTGAGTCTTCCGGCCACTTTCTGTTTTCCCACAAGTGTGCTTGTCACGATTTGGCCACTTAGTGAGCATTTGTGGAGAGCACTGGGCTTGGTTCTGGGGACACCGAGGACAGTTCTGGTTCTGGGGACACCGAGGACAGATCTGGTTCTGGAGACACCGAGGACAGATCTGGTTCTGGGGACACCGAGGACAGTTCTGCTCTCCCAGAGGTTCCTGTCTCGCTCGATGGACAGGTGATGATCAGTTATACGGAACGTCAGGGTGGAGCTGTATCCTGGCAACCCCAAAAGGGCGCTCCCTGCAGAGAGCTCCTCTCAGAAGTGAGGAAGGACTTCTAGAGGGAGGTGACTCCTGAGCTGGAATGTATCTGGGGAGAGGTCACCAGGCCACCGACGGAGACAGGAGCTCCAGGCAAACCTGTTGTCAAAAGCAGGCTAGTGGTCTCCAAGCCGAGAGTTCCCCTCTGAGAAGTGAGAGGCTCAGATCCAGCACGGAAAGGGTCTCCTCGCAGGTGACTGGGGACTTTCCCAGGCGCGCTGCTGCTCCAGGCACGGGCTCCCCCTCCCAGGTTGAGCCCCACAGCCTCTGTGAGAGGCACCACGGATCTTGCTCCCTTCCGAGGGTGGCGAGGCCTCATGCTGCTGTGTGGGTTGTTTTCTGTTTCTTATGCCGTTTATAGTCGAAGCTAACAGACATCGGCATGTGCCGGGCATGACCGCACCTTAGACCTGTTCCACAGACAAGACCAGCATTTTTCCTTCTGATCATGCAATTTCCAAGATATAAAATGCTGTGTGGCTCAGTCTCCTGTCCCATCCCATCACCGAGGGTCGATGACATTTTACTGCATCCACTTCCTTTGATCGTCCCTGTGTGATCTGTCCCTCTCCCATCACCTATCGCCACTTTGTCTTCCAAGGCTCCTAAAGTTTGCAAAGTTTGCAAAGGTGTCAGATGACCCTGGAATCTACCCCACTGACGATTTTTACCCCCAAGACAAGGTTTCTCTGTGTAGCCCTGGCTGTCTTGGAACTAGCTCTATAGACCAGGCTGGCCTTGAACCTGTGATCCTTCTGCCCGTGCCTCCTGAGTGCTGAGATTAAAGGTGTGTACCACCTCCACCCGGCAGCTTTTTTTAAAAGTGTTTTGTCGTTGTCTCTAGGGTAAGCAGGTCATCTTTCCCCCTCGTCGAAAGAGCACGCTTCCTAGGTTTCTACCTCAGAAGCATAGGGTAGACTTTCAGCATTTGGGAGTATGCACAGACAGGGCAAGCAAGGCTCACAGCTCAGCTGATGAAATGCTTGCCTTTCAAACACGAGCCTGGTGCCAACCTCAGGACTCAAGCAAAAAACAAAAGCATTGTGATATGCGCCAGGAGGGAGACGGATGCGCCCGGGGGTTCAGTGGCCAGCCAGTCTAGCCTAGTCAGCAAACTCCAGGCTAGTGAGGGATTTGATCTCTAAAACAAGGTAGGTGAGCTGAGGAATAGCACTCAAGGATGCCCTCTGATGTCCACACACATTCAGGCACACTTTCATACACATGCACATACACATGTGCTCTCTCTCTCTCTCTCTCTCTCTCTCTCTCTCTCTCTCTCTCTCTCTCTCTCCACACACACACACACACACACACACACACACACACACACACACACACACACGCTCATACACACACAGAGCATGTACAAGGCAGGCACAGTGATGCACACTGGTAAACTGCAGCCCTAGGGCCCACTGAGGCAGGAAGGCAGGAGGCTAGAGAGTTGACTGGAAGCTTGAGGTACATAGTGAGTCTCAGGCCATCCTCAGCTACATGGTAAGATGTGGCTTCAAAACAAACAAACAAAAAGACAGGTCCCGCAGCCCTTAAGCCCCAAATGAACACACAGAAGCTATATTAATTACGAAACTGTTGGTCATTGACTAGGGCTTCTTATTGGCTAGCTCTGTCTTAATTATTAACCCATTTCTATCGATCTATGTATTGCCACGAGGCTGTGGCTTACCCAGTAATGCCCAGCATGGTGTTACTCCTCCAGCAGCATCGTGACTCTGATCAGTGGGCTAGCTCTGCCTGCCTTTCCCAGAATCCTCCTCCTCTGGTAGCCCCACCTATCCTTTCTGCCTGGTCACTAACCAGTCTTTTATTCATCAATCAATAAGAGAAACACATACACAGAAGGACAACCCCACCACCCAACCGACCAAACAAAAAAACAAGAATAAAAAGAAGTATATACAAAGTTCTCATTCCCAGGCGTCCATCCGTCCATCCATTCATTCTGAAATAAGAGTTCAAATCTGAAGTCCTAGATGCTAGATGCTGCCCGGAGTCCTTGAAGACACTTGGGACCCAGATGGCTGAGCAGGGCGTAGTGTTTAGAAGCTGCACAGTGGAAATGTGTTGTGTGTTGCACAATAAAATGAATCTCCGTGTTAGCTCCTTTTCTGTTGCTGTGATAAAGCATCATTATCAAAAATAACTGTTAAATGTTGGGGGGCGGTATTTTGGCTTGTGGTTTACGGGCTAGAGTTCATTAATGAGAGGGAAGATATAGCATAACAGCAGGAAGCTAGCCAATAACATTTCCATCCAACAGAGGGGGGGGAGGAGAGGGGGGGGAGAGAGACAGGGAGGGAGGGAGGGAAGTGAGGTGAAGCTACAGGCCCTCAAAGCCCACCCCCACCCCACCCCCCACCCCTGGTGACATACTTCCTCCCTCATGGCTCTGCCTTCTGAAGTTTCATAAGCTCCAACGGGGACCAGTGTCACCAGCAGGGAATCGAGTGTCCACAGTTGCCACTGGGGACACCAAATCACCACGGCCCTATGACTAGCTTCCCCAACACAGATGTTCTTATGTGGCTGTCACTTTATTCATTGGTTGGCTTTGTGATTGTTTTAATCTATTGTGAGTTTAAGCACAACTTAAACAATTTGTGAAAATTGGAAGACACCCCAGAAATGTTCAGATGTGTAAGTTCTACCATTTCTCACTTGTGCATTCAGGTTAGATTGTTTAAATGTCTTCAGGATTTTGATCTTATTTTATTTTTACACGGCTAGGAATCAGGCTAACTCAGGGTTTCATTCATGATGCTGCCAGTCCCAGAAAATTTTGGTTTCTGTGCCCCAAGTTTCAGGAAATTCCTTTTGGTTTGTTTATTCGGGTCAGGGAGTTTTTTGAATTAGTAAACATGGTGTAAAAACAGGCCCTGGAGGTCTGTTGTGGTTGTTGTTGTTAGAGGCGCTGGCGATTAGGCAAGGGCTCCACCACTGAGCCATACCCCAACCACCCCCAAACACACAATGTTTTTCCTCCCTCCCTCCTCCCTCCCTCCCTCCTCCCCTCCTTCTCTTCCTCCCCCTCCCTCCTCCCCCCTTTCTCTTAGCCCTGGTCTGGAGGTTCTGATTTCCCACCTCCACCTGTAGAACCCCAGAATGCACCACCACATTGGCTGCCAGGTTGTTTCAGCTGCAGGAAGCAAGCAGTAACGCCCCAGTCTTGTTGGGGGTGGGGTGGGGGTGGGGGTGGGGTGGGGTGGGGGTGGTGCTGAGCACACAGTGCCTGCCCCCTGCTGCGGGCTATGTCAACCCTTACTGTGTGCATGACCAAAGTAGCTCAGTGGTTCATAGACTCTGAGCTGGTCGAAGGCTCTGGAGGGCTGGGCAGCTCCTCCCGAGGCCTGGGCGGCTCCCGAGGCCTGGGCTCCGGAGGCCTGGGACCACCTTGGCCTCTCCCCTCCATTGTCTCCTCTGCTACTTCGATGCAGCCACACTCCAATCCCTGGTCCCGAAGTTTGTTGTCTCTGTGGTTGTTCAGGGGGCTGACACAGCATCTGAGCCCCCTACACCTCTGACTCAGAAACCATTGCCCCAGCACAGCCCTCAGGTCACCCACTGAAAGCCACACGGATGCTCCAAGATTCCTTCTGAAAAGCGTGGTGGGACAGCTCCTTCCAGGTCACTGCAGTGGAATGTGACCTCTGAGCCCCACAGTCAGGATTCCACAGTTCACCCCGCCCCCTCCCTCTGCACAGCCCTGGCTGGATTCCCACAGGCAAAACCTGCTTATATTATTTCCTGATCGAGAAGGTCATATAAATACTGAAACATAAATAAATAAATGCTGGAACATGAATGGAAGGAGGGAACTCCTTTCTCAAAAGCATGAGCAGTTTGGAAATACTTCGTTTGATTTGCTTGTCTTCCCTGGTGATGATGTGTGCTTGTGTGTGCGTGTGTGTGCTTGTGTGTGCACGTGTGTGTGCGAGCGTGCGCGCGCGTGCACATGCCTCTGTGTGTGTGTGCCTGTGTGTGCATGTGCATGATGTGTGTGCACATGTGTGCGTGTGTGCGCACGCGCATGTGCGCATGTGTGTGTATGTGCATGTGTGTGTGTGTGTGTGTGTGTGTATGTGCATGCGCCTGAGTCGTTCTCAGGCACTGTTCCTTCCTCAGATGGCAAACACAGAAGCCATGTCTGGGGCCTGCGGCTCACCAGTTGTGACGGCCTGGCTGCCAGTGAACCCCGGGATCTCCTGTCTCGGCCCCCTCAGTGCTGGCACCACAGCTACCCCATGCCCTGTTGCTTGTTTGCTTTGTTTTTTTTTTAGATGTGGGTTCTGGGATTCAAACTCATCATCTTATACGCTGTAACAATCATTTTACAAGCGAATCCATCTCCCCAGCCCTCCGATGCTGGCTTTTAAAGGAAAACTGAACACACTGTTTAGTCCCCTCCGGTCTGTGGGAAACTCCCAATTTCCTGGACATCATGGCAATCATCGGACCTCGCTCTAACTGAGCTCTTCTGTCCAAGCTGCAGAGAGACTCTCTCGGTGCCTAGGAGGCCATGAGCTTTTACAGTCACGAATGCTTGCAGTGTGAACATACTTGACTGTCATGTTAAGACTAGGAATTCCATTTGGAAAGGCAGACTCACTGGTCAAATGATGCACTAGGAACCTAGTCCTAGGCTGCCTGAAGAGCTTCCCTAGCTACAAGTGAACCTGTGTCTGTCTACAGCCCATTTTACAGGTGTGGAACCGGAGGCACAGACAGAAACTGAGGTACCGTGAGATCACATCACTTGTCAGAGGCTCATATGCCAATACAGACTTTGGGGGATACTATTTATTTATCTCTTTTGTGTCTTGCTTTGGTGCTGGGCATCACACGGCTTCACACATGCCAGGCAAGTTCTGTGAGCAACCCCAGTTCAACTTCCAAATGTATCCCCACCAGCAGAGCCCACCACCCGGCCCCAGTGATGGCAGAGGACACTCGCTACCTGGAGCTTCCTAAATGCTCCACGGCAGCAACAGCCAGCCGTTAGCGAGGGGCCCCATCGCCCCACTAAAGATTATGGGGGAGGTACAAATAGCCTGGGGAGGTGTCTCCTGCCTAATTTCCAAACGGAATGCAATGCATGTGCAAGCGATTTTAAGAAGTCCTTGGCTGGATTTCCCACCCCGGCTGTTCCTGGGTGTCACTGCGGATTTGTCCTCGTCACAAGTGTTAGGGGTGAAGCTCATGAGGTTTGTGAAGGCAGCTGGGTGACAGGGCCTGGCCTTCTGAGATAACAAGGATGCTGTGGAAGGTGACACTCTCCCTCGGGGCAAAAATTTCACAGGTGCGGGAGCACCGGGCCCCCTGAGTGGCAGAGTCTACCAGGGCGTCCCTGTCCACTTCTTCCGTGTGGTCTGGCTCATGTGCCTCTGTTTGTGGGCTGCAGCCTCCACCTTCAGGCACCATATCAGTCTCCCCTCAATTACTTCACTCTGCTAGCAGGGTCAGCTGAACCCCACCCCATCCCACTGTCCCCCAGCCAGAGCCGGGAGGTCCCACTGGGAAGAAGGCTGTGCCTTGCCCCAGGACAGACACGTGACTCATAGGCTTGTGGTGGTGACCAGTTGATACTGTGGGGACAAAGCTCCCCTACGAAGCTGCCAGAGATGGTAAGACCCCAAACGGAGAAGGAGAGAGGTCCAATGGAGCCAGCCCCGCCCAGGAGGCAGGAGAATGGTGCGCCTGGGCACAGCTCAGAGGAGAGCGCAGAGCCACAAAGGCGGTGAGAATACTCTCTTTGTGTCAGAAAGCCGGGCCCTTCTACTGCGAGAGGCCCTGCTGAGCGCCAGAGCCCACGCAAATGGAGGGATTCATGTTGGTTTTCTCTCCCTCTGGCCACAGGGTGGGGGGTGACCTGGCCTGGCCAGGGGTTGAAGAAGCTGTCACTGCTGTGTGGGGCCAAGGAACTGAGCCTGCAGAGACAGTTGTCCCTCCCACCTCCTACATATGGGGACCCCACATGGAGCTATGTAGAGAGCCGCCTGGATGTCCGAAGCCATGGGTGCTAACAAAGCATTTCCATGCTGTCTTTTCCTATCTACCCGTCTGTATCTGCAAGAATCCCTCACCCTTTAATGTAAGAAAGGGCTTTGTTTTGATTTTTGAGACAAGGTCTCACTGTATAGTCCGAGCTAGCCTTAATCTCAAGGAGTCCCCGTCTCAAACTCCCAAGCATTGGGGCTACAAGAATGTACCACCACAGCCATCTTAAAGGAGACATGCATGGCTGCTCCCAACACAGCCAGAATGGCAGATGCAAACACCTTAAACTTTGCAGCCCTTGGGAAATAGAATCCGCACCTTCTGGTCTTGCCTCTGCCTCCTCAGCATGCATATACCACCCCTGCCCCTCCCCCTCCGTTGTGTGTGTGTGTGTGTGTGTGTGTGTGTGTGTGTGTGTGTGTATACATGTTCATGTGTTTATGTGAGGTGAACTGCACATGTGTGAGGCCAGAGATTGACATCAGATGCCTCTTTCAATCTTCTCCATCTTATTTCTTTCCACCTTCCTCCCCCTCCCTCCCTTCCTCCCTCTCTCTTTCCTCCCTTCTTTCTTTTTTTCTTTCCTTCCTTCCTTCCTTCCTTCCTTCCTTCCTTCCTTCCTTCCTTCTTTTTTCCTTCCTTCCTTCTTTCCTTCCTTCCTTCTTTCCTTCCTTCCTTCCTTCCTTCCTTCCTTCCTTCCTTTTCCAAGACAGGGTTTCTCTGTGTAGCCCTGGCTGTCCTGGAATTTACTATGTAGACCAGGCTGGCCTCCCAAGTGCTGACATTAAAGGCATGCACCACCATTGCCTGGCTTATTTTCTTTTCCTTTTAGAGACAGGTTCTTTCTATTATATAAACCTGCTGTCCTAGAACTTACCATGTAGACCAGGCTGGCCTTGAACTCACAGAGCTCCACCTGACTCTGCCTTCCAGAGTGCTGGGATTAAGGTTTGAGCCAGGACACCCAGCCTCCATCTTATTTTTTAAGGCAGGTTCTCTCACTGAAGCTGGAGTAGGTAATTCAGCTGGCCTCACCGGTTCTGTCCAGCGAGCTGCACGGATCCTCTGCATCCTGTCCCCAGCTCTGAGATCACAGGAGTGAGCCTCTGCCCCGGCCTTTTCCTTTCCCCATTCTTCCAGGTGCTGGGGCTCAGACTCCTCAGACTCAGACGTGTTTGCAAACACTTCCCTGACTGCGCTGTCTTCCTAACACCCTTCATTTTTCTCCGTTTTAAAGCATAGATGACATTTGAACACCCCCCTCCTCCATGGACTCCCACCACAGCCCCCACCCCCGAGGTTTGCACCGCCACTGGCTGGGATTTCCAAGCCAGGAGGACAGAGTTAAGAAAGAGTTAAAGGACCTCACTCAAAGTCACATGGCCAGCAGTGATGTGTGTCCAACATGAACCCTAATCTGTCTGAATCTTGGCCTTCAGTGTTTACAAATGTGTCTTGCCAGCTGGGAGAGGCAGGAAGCCCACAGAAAGTTCTCAGGGAATCACGACCAAAATTTCCCTGCCCTTTACCTCCCCAGTCACCCCAGCAGCAACTCGGGCAGAGATTTCTGTCTGACTTCTTAGCAGCTTGCTCCTGGCCAGTGCTGCCTCCTTCCAGGGGGCCTGCGTTCTGTTTCTGTGGACTCTGTCCAGGGCCTTCCCCTGGTCAAGGCTGGGCCTTGTTTATGGGCTTTCCGCTTAGTCTGGACTCTCTGCCATCACCCAGTGGGTCTCGGGGACCTAAAGAGTCCCCAGCGCTGGAAACTGACCACCAACCACGACTCCCAAGCCCATCCCTCCGTTTCGATTACGTTTTGTTTGAGACAGGGTTTCTCTGTGTAGCCCTGGCTGTTCTGGAACTCGCTCTGTAGGCCAGGCTGACCTCGAACTCAGAGATTCTCCTGCTGCTGCCTCCCAAGTGCTGGGAGTAAAGGTGTGGCCACCACAGCCAGGCCTTTTTCTTTCATGTGAAGAAAAAAAATAACATTTTTCTTGTCTATGGTATGTAATGCTGTAAGAAAAAGGAGGAGGGGGAGGGGAGGGGAGGGGAGGGGGAGGGAAAGGAGAGAAGGGAAGAAGACATGAGGAAAAACGGTGGGAGGTGGTGTCTAAGAGCACTTGTTCTTGCAGGGGGCTCCAGTTCAATTCCCAGAACTGTCTGTAACTCTCCTTCCAGGGGACCTGACGCCCTCTTCTGGCCTCTGTGGGCACTGCATGCATGTGGTGTACATACATGCTGGCAAACACTCGCATAAAATAAGTAAAGCGAGGAATAAATAAATAGGAAAACGAGTCTGCACACAGACTTCAAACCTTTGAAACTCTGGCTATTAAGAGCTATGTTGCAAGCCAGGCATGGCGGTGCACGCCTTTAATCCCAGCACCCAGGAGGCAGAAACAGGGGGATTTCTGAGAACATCCAGGGCTACACAGAGAAACCCTACCTCGAAAACCAAAACACAACACCAAGCAAATGAATACAGAGAGCTGCATCTCTCAGTGCTGACCACGAAGGAAGGGAAGTATGGCCCTGAACAGGAGGGAAAGCAAGAGAAGCTTCATTTGCCCCAGAGTCACCCCAAGCATCTTAAATCGAGTCCTGCCCTGCGTAGCCACGGGGGCAGGCAGGACACACTAATTCAGGTTGCCAGGAGACTGCACTCCATGTGGCCACTGGAAAGGAATCCCATCTTTGTCTAATTAAAAATTGAGGGGGAGAGAGGAGAGGGAGACTAAAGCAGGGAGGACTCTGCGCCCCAGCACGATGGGCAACTTCATCTAAAGCTTCCAAGTGATCCAGGGGGAGATCAGAAGGAACAGGAGGTGGCTGGGACGCAGCTGGCCCCGGCGCCCCACTCGTGTGGCCTTGGGACTCATCTTGGGCACCTGACTAGGAGCTTATTCATCTGCAACACAAGTGAGTCATACTTGTGCCCAACACCCGTGTAGACTACACAGTGATGCTGTATGTTCCCCCTGGACTGGCCAGGGTAGGCTGCTTTCGAGTACATCCCACGCATGGCCACTGAGACGCAGTGTTCAGCTGAGCTGACCCACATTGAGGACACCCCTGGGTCCTGGAGATGCTTAAGACATAGAGGGCCAGCTCCCGGACTGGGAAACAGGAACCATGTGGTCCAAGCTTTCATCTCGGGGCATTCGGCTAGGAGCACCCAGGATTGCATTGTGGGAGTGCTTCACTGCCTGGGCCCTTGACTGGTAGCGAACAAATCAACCCTTGGCTACTGAAACAGTGTTTGCATTTGTCTGCCGCTTCCTCTCTTCTGGACTCTGCTTGAACCCAGGGGGTGCGGTGGCCTCCAGATGAAAAGCAAAGTCCTGAACTGTGACTCCCTCGGTGTCTTTGGAATGCTGGGTAGGTGCTGCACCCTGCCCCATTAGTGGATTCAATTCTGAGCCCTTGGAAACCCATGTCCCTCCTGGGAGACCTCCCAAGTCATGGGTCAGTACACACAGAGATGCCAGTGGACATGCCATGTGCCTGTGACAGATCTCCTGACACTTTGAAGGCACTAATTACGGGAATTGCCGGTCAGCCCTGCCTGCCTGACACCCTCCTTCCCCCGTTTTCATCTCGGAGAACAAATAAAAGAGCCAGCCTCCCTTGTGGTCAGACCACCACGGCGGAGCAAAGCTGCCCGGCCCTCCCCAGCGCTTTGGCTCTGTCTGACTGGGTACTTCCAGGGAGGTTCAATGGCGGCCTTGTTGAGACTTCCACAGGGCTGGCCTGGAAGGAGCCATTAAAAAACAGTTTAGTCAGAACAAAAGCTTGTCTGTTCTGATTGTCTCCCTGGCTGCAGTTTGGCCTCTGTAGTTGAAAGTGGATCCGATGGGCCCCAGATTTGGAAGCAGCCAGCTGTGGGCTCCCCATCTCCGGCTTCAGTGTCTGATCCTCGCCAGAAAATGTACAGCCTAAGCCAAACCCAGGCTAGGATGCCGGTGCTCATGGCCTCAGAATCTCCTCGAGTTCCCTGGAAACTGGGTGCTTAGCGTATTGCCCTCATGCTGACTGTCCAGGGTCATTTGGGGCACATCGGCCCTGGTGTGTGTGCAGCCCCTGTGACTCTAGGCTGGCTGTTCGGGAGCCAGGCAGCGCACATGGCCTGGAGAGCTCTTCTCTGCTGTCTCCCCAGCGCCTATGCTACATTTCAGAACCTGGGGCTGTACTGCCCTATGCGGTGGAGGATGGGTGCCTCTATTTTATGGCTTAAATTTATTTTGTTTTATTTTATATGTATGAGCAGTGTGTGCGTGTGTGTGTGCGTGTGTGTGTGTGTGCGTGTGTGCATGTGTGTGTTACTTGTGTGTAGTGCCCTCAAGAGACCAGAATAAGGTGTTGGGTCCCCTGGAACTGGAGTTACAGAGAGAAAGTGGCACCTGAAGGAGGGTCAGTGTGACTTTCAGAATGCCCCCACCCTCTTTCAAGTTTGTATTTTGAGACAGTCGTATTAAGTTGCCCAGGCTAGCCCTTGTGATTGTCCCGCCTCAGCCTCCCGTGTGGCATGCACTAATAAATAACCCTGGGACGCTGCATCCTTAGGGCACACTGCCTGTGAGGCTATAATGGAGATCAGTCCTAGCTATGAAATAGCATTCCCATGCTGTCCTCCTCAGTTTCTATGCACCACCTCAAGACGAGCCTGCATACTCTAGAGAGCATGGGGTAAAGCACGATGGTCTGACAAAGCCACTCAGGCAGCATGGCGCACCTGTGCTGCTGGTTCACCAATACATTCCAAGGAGCAGGGACTCGCAAGGGTGGGCACTCTCTACAGGGCCAGGCCGTGTAAGCGGCACTGTATTTCAGTAAGATGTCGTACCTAAACTAAAGTGGACACCTCATCCGGCTCTCAGACCACAGCTCGCAGGGTCCAGATCTATGGCACCTGCTCACTCTCTCTCCCGAGGATATTGGAAGATGTGCTGGTCTAAGCCTGGAATGTGTGGATGCGGGCTTCTCATTCACCTCTCTTTCCTTCTCACTAGACTCCCTTGCAGCTATGTGGATCCTGGGCTACCTGAGGAAATTCGAGGATGACAAATGATGACATCAGGGAACACTATTACTTCCCTAAAAATGCAGGACAGACTCAGCGGCCAGGTGCTTCTTGCCTTTCCTTCTTCCATCTGTTCTGCCTGGAAGGAACTGGAGCAGCTGTACCACAAAACCACAGGCCAGGAACAGCAGAGCAGGCAACTGGTGAAGAGGGGACACTAGAAATACTGTTTGAGAACTTGCATTAATTATAATGGACTTCCTACCGGTAGAATTCCTGCATCATGAGAAAAACAAACAAACAAACACAAACCCCCAACTCAAACCTATCGTGTTTTTGTTTGGTCAGTTACCATGGGGAGGTCTTTTCTGCAGCCAAATGCAACCATGACTCAAATGCTGAGCCCAGTGATGGAGTAACAGTCAGCCAGAAACCATCACTCAAGTTAGCATGACTACAGTGATGGACTAACAGTCAGCCAGAGACCAACACTCAAGTTAGCATGACTACAGAGATGGATTGACAGTCAGCCAGAGACCATCACTCAAATTAACATGACTTCAGTGATGGAGTAACAGTCAGCCAGAGACCATCACTCAAGTTAGCATGACTACAGTGATGGACTAACAGTCATCCAGAGACCAACACTCAAGTTAGCATGACTACAGTGATGGACTAACAGTCAGCCAGAGACCAACACTCAAGTTAGCATGACTACAGTGATGGACTAACAGTCAGCCAGAGACCATCACTCAAGTTAGCATGACTACAGTGATGGAGTAACAGTCAACCAGAGACCATCACTCAAGTTAGCATGAATAATGAAAACCCAGAGACAGATATTGGGGTTAAGGGTGAAGACCAGAGAAGCAAAGCAGCACCTCTCGTCTACCAATGCTCAGACTGGAGGGGCAATCACATCCTCAGATTCTATCTCCTGCTCCTGCACTGCTCCTCGGGCTCACTGAGACTGCATTGAGCTCCTGCCTTACAGTCCTCTCTAGTGCTGGGATTAAAGGTGTGCACCACCACCACACAGCTTCTACAGCTAACCAGTGTGGCTGCTGGGATTAAAGTCGTGTACCTGGCCTCTATGTGGCTGGCTTTGCACTGTTATCTTCAGGCAAGCTTTATTAGATCATAAACAAAATATCGTCATACTCAAGATTGTGAATGCCAGAAGAGACATCTTTTACTCATCCAGGCACCATGAATGATGGGAAGGGTGGTGAGGCGCTGTGTTTGGGCATAGAATTTATTTTGTTTTATTACTAATCGTGTGTGTGTGTGTGTGTGTGTGTGTGTGTGTGTTCATGTGTATGAGTGTGACCACACACATATGCAGGTCAGAAGAAAACTTTAGATGTCAGTTGCTGCCTTCAGCATCATTGGACACAGGATTTCACACACTGATGTTCTGTGTGTCAGGCAGCTGGTTGGACAGCCTCTGGGGACTGTCCTGTGTCAGGCAGCTGGTTGGATAGCCTCTGGGGACTGTCCTGTCTGCAGAATATTGCTAGAGCACTCTCACTGCTGCAGGAGGGCTGAGATGTAGACCCTATGCTTCCACACACGCTTTCATATGGGCTCTGGGGATTCAAAGTCAGGATCTCATGCTTGCCTGGCGAGCGCTTCGCCCACGGAGCTATCCCTTGGGCTGTGGGCCGTGGGATAGATTTCATCACCCGATTTTCTCCCTTCGACTTAGTAAGTAGCTGGGAAACCAGACAAGAAGCTGGAAAGGCCATCTGGGTCTCTGTGCGTACTGTCCTCCCACTTTTTTGTGTGTCGACACAAGCTAGAGCCATTTGGGAAGAGGGACTCTTGATTGAGAAAATGCCTTTGTAGGGCTGGCCGATAGGCACATCTGTGTAGTATCAATTTGATTAGTGATTGATATGGTAGGGCCCAGTTTACAGTGAGTAGTGCCATCCCCGGGCTGGTGGTCCTGGGTTCTGTAAGCAGGCTGAGCAAGCCGGGAAGAGCAAGCTGGTAAGCAGAACCCTCCATTACCTCTGCATCAGCTGCTACCCAGATTCCTGCCCTGTTTGAGTTCCTGCCAGGCCTTGCTTCAGTGGTGAGCAGTGATGTGTAAGGGTAAAGAAAATAAACCTTCCCAAACAGAACTTGCTTTTGGTCATGGTGTTTTATTATTATTATTATTAAATATTTTCTTTTTAAACTTTATTTTTATTTATTTATTTATTTATTTATTTATTTATTTATTTATTTATTTGGTATACAGTGTTCTGTCTGCATGTATGCCTGCAGGCCAGAAGAGGGTGCCAGGTCTCATCACAGATGGTTGTGAGGCATCATGTGGTTTCTGGGATTTGAACTCAGGACCTCTGGAAGAGCAGCCCGTGCTCTTCACCACTGAGCCATCTCTCCAGCCCCAGTTACGGCGTTTTATAACAGCAATAGAAACCCTAACTAAAATGTCACGGTTTTTGTTTGTTTGTTTTGTTGTTGTGGTTGTTTTTTGCTATTGTTTGTCGTTTTTCCTTTCTTCTCTGTGTGCCAGGATTGTGGCTGTTTCTCTCCCTCTGTGCACATGTCACCTGTTACAGGCTTGAGGGCAACTGAGCTACCCATGAAGCTTCCCTTTCCTGAACCCTGGCGGCTAGCGATGGCTGTGTGCCCTGCTCAGACCAGCCGAAGGCAAAGGGGGATCCCTAGCATCTCTGAGAGACAATTCGTTCCAAGCAAGAGGGAGGCAGTCCAGCCCAGCTCCTTCCTTCAATGCCTAGAGCTCTGGCCTCTTGTGACCTTAAGGTGACAAGTTGGAGTATGATCAGGGAGGCTCTGAGGAGGGTGCACTGGGGAGGTGGCTTCAGCAGATTCCTGGTAACGGCCAAGGAACTCCTGAGACCACGCCGGGGCGCAGCCCCCTTCCCCATGGCTCTCTGAGGGCCCCTGTGTCTGAGGGTCCCCACAGCCATGACCTCAACCTTTGAGTGTGGAACCCCTAACCCTGGTGAATGTGACACTTCCTGCTGTTGTTTTGAGATTGGTTCTTAGTCTGTGTCTAAGCTGCGTAGCACACTTGTAGGCCATCTTCTTGCCTAGGCCTCTGAAAGTGCTGGGTTTTCAGAAGTGAGCCACCATACCTGGCACTGTCGAACATGACTCTCGATGATGTCCCCGCTGACTGCTAGGCCTCCCCTCTCCTTATCCCCTACTTCAGTAAATGGTGGTACCCACAACCCTCCCCTGTCTCCTCCCCACACATCCATGAACCACAGAGCTCCATTGTAGGAGGAGCTTTCCCATCCCGGGAGCTGCTTCCAAATCACCACACAGAGGCTCGTATTAATTGTGAATGCTCAGCCAGTAGCTCAGGCTTGTTAATAACTAGCTCTTACCGCTTAACCGTCTCCATTGATCTCTGTGCTGCCCCAAGGCTCACGGCTTTTTACCTCTACCCCATTTTGCATGACCAACTCGTTCTCCATCTCACTGGCGACTCCTCTGACCCTCCCTTCCTCATCCCGTCATGCTCAGCTTGGCTTTACCACCTAACTTTATCCTGTTCAGCTACTGGCCAGTCTGCTTGCTCATTAGACCAATCACAGTGGCAAATCTTCAGTGTGCAAAGGGATTTTCCACGGCAGTCCACCCTCATGAACACAGATCCCTGCCCCCAATCACGGCTGCCTCTGACACCCGGCCTATGGTAATGCCATCCCCACCCTGAAGCTCCCATAGCTTTCACTGCCTCGGGCTTTCTCAGTCCAATTTCCACAGTGTCCTTGTGGTTCTTGGGTAACCCTGAGCTCCGGGGTCTTCCACACACTTCTAGAGTCCTCGCTCATATCTACAGCTATGTAACGAAATTGTCACAGTCCCAGCGGGGCCTGGGGTGGGCTTCAGTGTCACTTGCTGACTGTGGGTGAAAGGCTCCCTGAGCTCCTGGTCCTTTGGGTCACCAGCACAGCCACAGAAAGTGGCTGACTTCAGGGCAGGAGAAAGCTACAGCATGGTGTAGTCACAGAAACGTCGCTAGGCCACCGGCCGGAAGTGAGGGAGTCGGAAGGAAGGTGGCCTTAGCATCTGGGGCTCTTGGGCCTGCAACTTCTCCTTGGAAGAAGTTGTGTCCTTGGAGTCAGGGTCTTAATTCCCCATCTCGGTGTACCGGTCGCTGCCACCCCGTGGTTGCTAGAGCACTCACACCTGTTCTGCCCCAGGACCTTTGAACATGCCATTTCCTTGATCTAGACCATACTTATGCCCACTAGTGTGATTATCCCCTCTGCTTTTTCTGACTGCCGGAGGCCTTGTCCCTCTGAACCTCTGCTCTGTGTCACTGGATAAGAGTTCTTCGTGTCAGGATTTTTGTTCCCTGTCCATACCCTCCCAGACTCTTGTATAGAGCCTGTCACACAGTGGTACTCAGTAAATGCTTGTCCTATGAGGATGGGTGGACTCTGGGAAAAGAAACTCAAGTGCATGGAGAGCTGAAGAGGTGTCTCTGTGGTTAAGATCGTACCCTTGTCTTTTGGAGGGTCGGAGTTTGGTTCCCAGCACCCACATTAGGCGGCTCCCAACTGCCTGTAACTCCAGCTCCAGGGAATCTGCTGTCCTCTTCTGGCCTGCTCGGGCTTCTGCATTCATGTGCCCTTACCCACACACAGACATGTAGATAATTAGGAATTAAACTAAGTGGGGGGAGGGGCGCTGGGGAAGCAGAGGGGGAAACCAGTTCAAGACCCAAGAGAGGTACAAAGACACAGACAAGCGAGCCCACACGGCTGGACTTCCGGAGGATGCCACGCCCCCTCAGTCATGCCTCTTACGCCAGCCAGCATGGGTACACGAGGCAGTGGGACCTGCCATAGGCGTGATCCCGGAGTCCTGAGAGAGTGAGAAGCAAGCAGGTCCTCCTCAGGTGTGTGTCCTCATCAGGATGTGTCTGCTGAGGGCCGTGGGCCCTCAGGGATAGAAGGGTCTGGATCTGGCCATCAGAGCTGCCAGGAAGGCCTCCCCGTTAGGGACATCACCCTGGCTGGCATGGGCTTTGTCAGAGGGCCTGCCTAGAATCCCTCTGAATCCTGGGGGGGCAGGGCTTAGTGGAGGTTCACTTGTCCAGCATATTTGAAGCCCAAAACACAGTATGTTCTTCAAGCCTGCTGAACTTTCTGCACACCATCACCTCCTAACCTTGCCTGAAATGATACAAAGTTCTCTCTTGATGACGGATTCATCCTGGCCACGGTGAAATATGTAACATGAAACCCATCAAGAAGGACCAGACAGGAGGAATGTCATGAGTTGACGACCCTGCTCAAACAGACAAGGAACCCAACCCCGAAACCCCAGAGGCTTGTGGGGGGGCAGCAGAAGGCAGAAGTGAAGACACCGCTAATTCCCGCAGCTTCCCTTGCTGTGGGCAGCTTGCTCCTGAGCAGGGACCTGGGTGCCCACGGGGGCTCTGTCCACAGCATGTCTTCTGAGTCTTGTTCTGTTGTTTTATCTATAAAAACCCTGCCTGGGAGCCAGGCCGGCTTCTCCGCCACAGGCCAGTTTTATCTGCTAGGCTTGTTTACTGCTCCGTTCCAAGATGAGGGTGTCTGAGGCCCAGATGCCTCCATCGTGCACGGAGCCTGGGGCGCAGGACGGCCGCCCTCTGTTGATCTCCTGCCTTCTTCAAAGATGAGAATAAAAGAACCAAATGTCTGGAAATTAAATTTTCTGCTCATAACAAGGCTTTTGAAGCCCTGAAAATCAGGCTTTTGTTTCTCTGTCCCCCTCCCCTCCCCCGGCCAGCTCTCCCAAGGAAATTCCCACATGGCATTTCGGAGTCAAAGGATTTTACCCCATCAAAACAAAATCAAGGATACAGTGCCAGAGACACTGAGGGCCACGGGGGCCACCGAGTTCTACATTTCCAACTCCTGTCCTTCAGCAGTCACCGCAGGAAGGGGTCTTTGGTGTCTGGACAAAGGCAGCTTCTGGCTCTGGATGCTTGTGAACAGGCAGACAGATGAAGGCCCCCTGGGAGCATGCTGGGGGGGGGGGAGCATGCTGGGGCTGAGTAGGGGGGGGGAGGGTCTGGCTACTTTGGCCAGGAGTAGCAGGTGGGGACCCAACAGCACACTGTGTGACCTCTGTTCCTGGGGAGGGAGCAGGAAGTCATTCCTGACCATCTCCACTCACCCTGATGATGGAGGTAGGAGAATGCTGACTGAGAGGTGGAAAAGGCCGGCATAGGACTGGGTACAAAGATGAGAAGTTAGTTCAATTCTCTCTCTCTCTCTCTCTCTCTCTCTCTCTCTCTCTCTCTCTCTCTCTCTCTCTCTCTCTCTCTTTCAAGACAGGGTTTCCCTGTAGCTTTGTAGACCAGACTGGCCTCTACCTCACAGAGATCCGTCTGCCTCTGCCTTCTGAGAGCCGGGACTAAAGGCATGCAGTGCGCCGCCACCGCCGCCTCCCGCCTCGCCCATTAGCTCTTCATGCTCACTTTGCACCCGCTGTCTGTCCCCGGTACCAACAATGTTCACCTCACGCTTTGCTTCTCAGAACTCTTTCCTCCAAGACTCCCCCACCCCACCCCTGCTTTGTTCTTAACTCCTTGCTCAGCTCTCGCCTGTCACTGTTTTTTTATTTTACAGGGAGTGGCGGTTGACACTGAGTCTCTCTGTATAGTCCTGGCTGTCCTGGAACTCACTATGTAGACCCGGCTGGCCTCGAACTCACAGAGATTCACCTGCCTCTGCCTCCCGAGTGCTGTGATTGAAGGACCCACCATGTTGGGTCTTGTCACTCGCTCCTGTTCCTCCTTTCTCTCCCCCAGCTAAAACGAATGGTCATTGGGTGCTATCTCTGCTGTTGCTGCTGTAGGAAATTAATAAACACGCATCAGTGGTCAGCGAATGAACAAGAACACAGAGACCATTGCGTGGGGCTGTGCTGTGTAACTGGAGGTCGTCATTCTCAAGGATGACTGCGGTGACACCAGAGTGTGCTGTGTGGAGTGTTCAGCTCACACGCAGCCCTGGGCCCCCTGTGACCCCAGCTGGCTCCTCATTGATTGTGGCTGACCAGGATCCCATACTTTTCCACAGAAGGAGTCAATCTGAGAAGTATACATACTCGTCATACTCAGAGCTGAGTCATTTGCCACTCTGGCCAGCTTGGATGGTGACTTGTATGTGACGTGCTCTGGTCTGGTGGCCCCTGGCCGGAGAGGAGCAAAGTGTCGCTGGAGTCCATTTACAGCCCCTGCAGTCATTTTCACACATCCCCAGTAGGTGGTGCTATCACAAAAACCGATGCTATGAAATGGCTGGGGCTTCAGCTAGGATGGCTGGGTCACAGTGGCTCTCTGCTTTCTCTGTGTGTAGCCCCGAGCAGTCTGCTTTGAGCCTCAGTTTCCTCGTGAGGAGAGTATACAAACGGTGTCTGTTTGTAAAAGTGAGGGGGAGTTCAGAGGTGATGAGGGTCAGCCAGGCTGTGTTCCTTGGCTCCCTTTTCACGGTGGGCAGTGGAATCCATCTGCAGAACAGCTGGGGCGAGCAGCCACACACTCACAGTTGGGACAGCCCAGGGCTGTGTCCCTGGGCACAGCTGTGAGCCACGAGCTGGACAGGAGCAGTGGAGGGAGCTGCTGTTGCTGAGTGAGGGCTCATCTAGAATCTTCTGTCACCTTCGATAAGGACTTGTCAGCTGAGCCCTGCTGAGGGAGGGGAGGGGGGTCAGAGGCATGTCTGTCATCACTTGGCAGGGTGACTGAGCCTTGGCTCCAGATTCCAAGTCAGGTGCCATTCCAGGCATGCCATAGTTCTCTCGAAAGCTTGCTCATTCATTGGTTTGTTCGTTCATTCATTCATTCATTCATTCATTCATTCATTCAGTTTATCCATCCATCTATCCATTCATTCATCAATGAGCACCGAGTTCATTCCAGACACCATTCTGGCCCTCAGATATGTGAACGGGTCAGAACAGAACTGACGCCCACACCCCAAAATGCTTCCCCCCCCTCTCTCTCTCTGTGTGTGTGTGTGTGTGTGTGTGTGTGTGTGTGTGTCCTCTCTCTGGGTATGTGTACTTGAGTGCAGTCCCCTCAGAGGCCAGGAGAGGGAGTCAGAGCTGGTGGAGCTGGAGTTGATGGCAGTTATGACCCACTCTGCATGGGTGTAGAGATCAGAACTTGCATCCTCTGCAAGAGCAAATTGCTGAGGACCACTGTCCCCACCTCTTCAGTCCACCCTGCAGGCCCTCGTTTTAACGGGGGGAGAAGACAATAGACAAGAAACTGCATCTTTCAGTGCTAGACAGTTTGAGTGGGAAAATAAATCCCATCTCCCCAAGCATATGTCTTGATTTTAATTTGCCAAATCTAAGCAATGGTTGCGATGGTGAGCATGACCGGATCTACACCTTGCGCTGGCTGCACGGTAGGGGCTGCACTGCTGAAACACAGCTTTCAGCAGCAGGCACTCCTGGACTTGAATGCTGGCCTCACTGCTCACGACCACACGGGTGTCTTTCTGCCTTATCTGAGACAGGAAAGCCAACAACCCCATGTGAGGTTAGAGTTGGAGTCTGGTGCTTTGACGCGGGGAGCTGTGCCCTTAATCTAGTTCTTAGGAGGCTTTGCATCCGGTGTAAGGCCCTCCCGGCACCGCTAAACCCATATTGGCCTTCCCTCATGAGAAGGGACTGGGGCAGCTAAAAGGGGTTTTAGGGAGGATAACAAAAAGCACAGAGTGAGACGAGATCACACTGTTTCCGGTGTGTGTGTGTGTGTGTGTGTGTGTGTGTATGTGTGTGTGTGTGTGTTAGTGTGTGTGTGTGTGTTAGTGTGTGTTTGTGTGTGTGTGTTTGTGTGTGTGTGTTTGTGTGTGTGTTAGTGTGTATTTGTGTGTGTTTGTGTTTGTTTGTGTGTTTGTGTGTGTGTTTGTGTGTGTGTGTGTGTTGTGTGTGTGTGAGTGTGTGTTTGTGTGTGTGTGTGTTTGTGTGTGTGTTTGTTTGTGTGTGTGTTTATGTGTGTTTGTGTGTGTGTTTGTGTGTGTGCTAGTGTGTGTGTGTTTGTGTGTGTGTGTGTTTGTGTGTGTATGTTAGTGTGTGTGTTTGTGTGTGTGTTTGTGTGTGTATGTTAGTGTGTGTGTTTGTGTGTGTGTGTGTGTGTGTGTGTGTGTGTGTGTGTGTGTGTGTGAGACCTGGAGCAAGGCTGGCAGGCCGCGATCCCAGCAATCCTCCCATGCCCACTCCTCCACAGTGCTGCCTTTCTGTGCCTGTGTGGGGTGCTGGGATTCCAACTATGCCTCTCTTGCTTGTGTGGCAGGCACTCTTAACCCACTGACCCATCTCCCCGAGAGAGTCCAGTGCGGGACGGTGACTGTGCACCTGAGTGCAGGTTCTAAGCCCAGCTTGGCAAGGGCACACACAGAGTAAATAAATAAATATAATGAAACAGTTTAAAAGACAATGTGCTTGTCAGCAAATGAACATGAGAATTGTCACAGAAGAACTTGGTACCAGTTTCCTTTAGACAGTAAGTAGAGCTGTCCAGTGACTTGGCAGTGAAGTTCTGGGGTGACACTGAGGTCCCCAGCTCATCCAGGCTCCTCCCCTCCTTACTGTATAAAGCCACTTCTCCCTGCCTTCACTCAGTTTCAATAGAGGGAGCCAGTAAGGGCGCAAGCTTTCCTTGGGCCCAAGTGGGGTTCATGCTGGTCCTTGGTGCCTGCTGTGGTACCTGGACACATTGCTTCTGCTTTAATGAAAGCAGAGAGGACAGGAGCCACAGTGATGGGCACTCCTACGGGCAAGGCTCCTCTCAGTACTGGCAGATAACTGGGACATGTCCCTGTCCCGGTGTGGGCCATGTCCCTGTTCTGGGGTGCCCCAGTGTTTAAGGATTGGACACCAGAGCTCTGATTGGCAGGTCCCCCGCCGCTGAGCACTTCTGGTGTTCAGACTAAGGAAAGCAACAGTGAGCATGGCACAGGTTGTTGGGAGAGGAGGACCGTTAGTTTAGAAAGCTCTCCAGCCCAACTGGCAGGCATGTGGTCTTCAGTCTGCAGCCTCGCCACTTAGTTGTCACTTGGCAGAGTGGTCCTCTGTGGAGAGTCCACAGACAGTAGCAGCTGCCAAGCTGGGAATGACATGGGGCAGAGTCCAGCTGCTTTCTGGCCAGTGTGAGATCTGCATTCAACCCGAGCCCCACACCACCAGATCCCAGCACCCACCCCACCCCCCACCTCCAGAAATGGAGCTTGCGGATGGTTCGAGGGTGAAGAGCAGCTAGCGTGTCTAAAAACCACTTTGGTGTAGCTCTGGATCCTCTTCCGCCACTGGTTGGCTGGACCTTGGGCCAGCCTTCCTCAGCCTTGTGTCATGTGTGGATGGAAGTGTGAGGCAATCCTGTCTTAGCAGGTGCCACCCCTGCAGTGTTCTGTGGGTCAGAGGGTCCCTGTCACCTTCTGGAGGGAGAGAAAAGGACTCCCTCTAAGTGGAACCGAAGGCAGCTAATGTCCATTGCCAAACTGGTCTTTCTCCAGAAGAAGGAAGGTCAGCCATGACCGTCAGAACAAGGTACCCACCCTACCCATTGCCCACATTCCGACTGCCTATTGATTGTCAAACCCTGGAGATCATCCCAGCTCCCGTGTGGATGGTGGTGGCTCGGTCTGTCTGTTTTGGATCCATGGCCCCACCAAGTATGGATCGATGGGAGGTTTTCACTCTCTTCCATCCTTCTCCCCTTCCCTCCCTCCTTTCTTCTTTCCTGTGTGTGTGTATGAGTGTGTGTGAGAGAGAGGTGTGTGTGTGTGAGAGAGGTGTGTGAGAGGTGTGTGTGAGTGTGTGTGTGAGAGAGGTGTGTGTGTGAGAGGTGTGTGTGAGTGTGTGTGAGAGAGGTGTGTGTGAGAGGTGTGTGTGAGTGTGTGTGAGAGGTGTGAGTGTGTGAGAGGTGTGAGTGTGTGTGAGTGTGTGAGTGTGTGGTGAGAGGGTGTGGTGTGTGAGAGGTGTGTGTGTGAGAGGTGTGGGTGTGAGTGTGTGTGAGAGGTGTGTGTGTGTGTGAGAGGTGTGTGTGAGTGTGTGTGTGTGAGAGATGTGTGCGAGTGTGTGTGTGACATCTATGTCCCAGGGTCCATATCTACAGCTGTTGTTTAACCACTGTCCTGTGTTAGGTGGGGGCAGCAGCTGGGAACCAACCTGAGAGAAAAGAGATGGAAAGTGGAGGAAGGGAAATCCCGTGCCTGCAACTCCAACATGAAGCAAGGAGTAAAGGGGACACTGCATTATGTGGCTTGAACCTGGCTCCGAGAGAGAGAGAGAGAGAGAGAGAGAGAGAGAGAGAGAGAGAGAGAGAGAGAGAGAGAGAGAGGCACGGCCGCCCCATTGGACCCGGGGTACAGAGCTTGTTCATGGGGCTTCGTTTTCCATTTCTGTGATGACTTGGGAAGCGGTGTACTTACTGCCTACCTGGAGGGCCTGTACACACACACACACACACACACACACACACACACACACACGAGAGAGAGAGAGAGAGAGAGAGAGAGAGAGAGAGAGAGAGAGAGAGAGAGATTAAATGCCGATGGAAGGTGAGGAGAGCTCGGTTGGGTGCGGGCAGAGGGACCTGCCTATGCTCCCTAGCTGTGCAGAGCACCCGGGCTGGCTCGGCTCCCGCTCCCCAGACAGATGGAATGAGACTCTACAGTTGAAGATGAGGTCCCACCTTGCTCAGCAATGTATACACCATCAGAATTCCTTTCTCTTTTATTGTCTTGGAGACATATGCTGTTGGGATCAAAATCACCTCTGCAGGGTTTGACCAGATGAAGACTCCATGCCCAGCACTGGGAGGCTGGCTGGAGAGCGCAGCCTCCAGACACAATGACACCCCTCCATTCCAGGCCCAGGTGGCCCAGGTGTGGGGTAGCCTGGGGGATCACATTACACTCTGGAGCCTGTGCTGGGTGCCCTGGCCGGGTGGGGGCGGGGCTGGTGTGGGTCAGGGCCTGGCTGCTCAGGAAGTCCCTGGGCCCAGGCTGCCCTGGGATGGGGGCTGGGAGACAATGAGAAGCTGGCAGGGGACCGGGATTCTTGAGCCTTAGCATTGGCTGGGCTTCCTTTCCTCTCACACCATTGCTGTTTGCTCAGGGCTGTTCTGTTCATTTCAAAGTGCCAGAAGCTTCCTCTAGGAGTGTTTTCAGTCTTAGCTGATGGTAACTAACATTTACCAAGGACGTCCTCTGTACCCCGGGCAGATCCCTTTGCATGTGCGGACACTCGTGAGTCCTCAAGCAACCTTGCGAGTCACAAGCTCCTAGCCCCCCCCTCCATTTTATAGACTGGGAAACTGAGTCAGGAGCTGGCCAGCTCCACTGTCACTGAGCCCAGGCTGTCACTTTCTGGACACAAGGCTGCCCCCAAGCACCCAAAGCCTTTCCTGAGATGGTCTGAGTGCTCCTGTAGTGTTTCTCTCTTGCTCGTTTGCTCCATCATCCAGGAAGCTAGCTGGGGACTGCAGGGGTCTTGGGGGGGCTCCTCTCGGGGGTATCCTGGGGGGGGGCTCCTCTGGGAGGAAGAGGAAGCACGGAAAAGAGCCCTCCCTGCTGCAGAGTTTGACTGACAGGTAAGGCTGACTAGGGGGTGGTAAGAGATCGGAGGGAATCTATCTCCAGAGTTGAGGAAGGCTAAAAGGTGGCTTCTGGGAGGTGGGGACCTAGGAGGGTCCTGGGGGAAGGGGCAGCCTCTCATGGTCCACCCCTGAGACACTGGCCTTCTGCGTTCCACTGGGTTGATTACCATCCACCAATGGGTACTTGGTGAGCAGGCATCCGCTTTGTGTGGGGGGAGGGTGTCCTCAGGGAGAGCCCAGAGACGCCTAGGATCCTTCCTTTAGGCCTTTTCTCGTAGGGGAGCCAAGAGGAATCCCTCACAAGTGTTTCCCTTATGCAAATTGGCAGCACCCAGACCTGCTCCTCCCTCTTCCAAGCCCTCACCTTGCTTGCAAGGGAGAGGCTCCTAAAGATGAAGCCAAGGATTTGAACTAAGAGGTTTCCTTGAGCAGTACACCTTAACTTGGAGTCGTTCCAGACTTTGGAAGGGAGTCACTCTCTGCGTGGAGGCTGGCACTGGAATCAGCATGTGTCTGTGGGGCTTTGGCCAAGGCCTGGGGAGGGGCTGGGGCTGGCCCACTTCTCACCTCTGCTCTGGGGCCCTTGCTGGCTGGGTTCCTCTTCTGGCGCCTTTCCCAGGAAGCCTCTGTGGGAAGCCCTCTGCCCCAGCTCTCACTTGGGTGTCCACTCTTTTTGTGGGCACTGGGGTGAGCTGGGGTCTTGCTGTGCATGCTGCCCTATGGACAGTGGATGCAGTGGCTCACGGGTCAGATGGCCTCCTCTCCACAAAGGTCAACCAGATGTCCCATCTCTACTCTCTTGGGTGCCTCCTCAGCCCGACTTTGATGCTTCCCAGGGAGAAGGGGAGGACTGCTCCTCTCTCTTTCCCCGACCTTACTGAGGGTCCCTGCTGTTTCCAGGGTCCTGAAAGCAGCTTGTCATGGAGTTTACCATGCTGGCTCCCTCACAGGCGTGTTCTCCTGCCTGGCCCTGCATGTATGTGGCATCCGGCTGGCCACAGGCTGTGCTGAAGTGAAAGCAGGGTTCTTTTGTTTATTCATTACCAAGAACCGTAGCATGGTGACCAGAGGTCAGACACCCGCTCACATCACAGCCCGCATGGAGAAGCAGGCCCGGTGACGGCCTCTCGGGGTCTGCACTGGCCAGGGTCACAGCCGTGGCTAAGGAAGGCCTGCAGGCCTCTCTGTCTGACATCCCCGGGGGAGGCTCCTCACTTCTAGAAGGCTTTCTCACCAGGCTGTCCCTCCTCAGCCCAGACCTGTAAATGGGCCCCTACCCAATACCCTTCCCCAAACTCTGCCCTGCCCTCCTCATCTCAGAATCTTCTGGTTCTCTCGAAGCCCACCTTCGGGAAAGCAGGGCAGGCTGGCCACCATATCCCACAGACCCGCTGCCACTCTGAGTGAAAGCGACTGCGGAAACTGATGTCACAAGGAACAGCAATCCACTGAAGGCCCAGAAGCGGTGTCTAGGGCCTTCCTTCCCTGGGACAAGCGTGCGCTCCGGTCCAATGGCCAGCTGCCTGCTCCTCAGCCCTGCCTGGGGCCGGGGTGGGGGTGAGGGGTCAGGATAAGGTGCAGGTGGAAACATCCTCCGCTAAGACGGTGGGGCACTCTCTAGTCATATTTCACGTAAGCACTCAACAGAGTTGCAAAGTCAGTGACCTTCTGCCCCGCCCCCACGCCCCTGCTGTGGGTTCAAAATACTAGGGTAAAAAACCTGGACGCCAAATCTGAACGCTCAGGGTACTGAGCTTGGGGGGCGGGGGTGGGGCAAGGCCATAGACTGTGTAAATCAAGACTGTGTGTGAGTTTCGGGGACTGAAGTGCAGAAAATAAAAGTAATGTCCCTAGGAGGAAATAACCTTATCTCTGCATTATCTCTGCCAGTACTGGAAGGTTCCCAGAGGAAGTGGCACCCGGGGGGGGAGGGGCACGGAAAGAACGCCCCCTGAGGAGGAATGGCCAGGGCTGCAGAGCTGGCAGCCGAGTGGTCGTGCGGGGGGGGGGTCTGCATGACTGGAGCAAATGCAGTATTCGGGAGGGACGAGAGAAGAGCCAGGTCCAAGGGTGCCCACCTCCGAGGAGCCTTCTCGGATTCCCGCGCTCCCTCGCCGGTACTTTCCACCACAGCCCAAAGGTTCACAGGTCTCTTTTGGCCACTTTCAAGTGCGAGCCCCGAGAGGGCAGGGCCGCCCCGGATTCCTCTCTCCGCACCCCTGCGGCGTCCGTCCAGGTACAGGACACTTGGTGGGCATTCGGTAAATATTTGTAGAGCGCCCAGGGAGGAATGAATGAAGCCATTGGGCCAGGCTTGGGGAGGGCGGGGCCGGGCGCAGGTGGGAGGCCGCGGGAGCGGGAGGGGCGGGGAGGTCGGTCCTCCCGCTCCTCCTCCCCGGCCCCGCCGCGCACCACTCCGGGGCTCCCGAGGCGGCTGGAAGGCGATCCGTGGCGCGCAGGGCTGGAGCAGCGACCCGGGGCCCCTGTTCTGGGCGCGGGAAGTCGGAAGAGGGTTTGTCGCCGGTGCCCACAGGCCTGGGCGCTACCCGAGCGAGCGGAGGGAGCGAGGGCTCGCCCGGCGCCCATCCGCCTCCCCGGCACAAGCTCTCCGGACTCGAAGGTCTGCAGGCTGCTGCTCCTCCCACCCCGGCCCGCCTCCTCGCTCTTTCGCTAGCTCTCCGGAGCTGCTGTGTTAACACTGCGGTGCGTCCCGGCGAGTGCGGGCCGAGGGGCCCCGCGCCAGGGCTGAGCAGAGGACAGGGGCGTCCCGGGCAGAGCGCAGCCGGCCGGGGAGTGGCCATGTGTGGCAAGGCCGCGGCGAAGCTCGTCTGCAGCAAGTGACCTCGAGTCGTGGACCGCTGCCCTGCCCCCTCTGCTGCCACCTGGGGCAGCGCGGGCCCCGGTGCCCCGGATCGCGCGTAGAGCCGGCGCGATGCACGTGCGCTCGCTGCGCGCTGCGGCGCCACACAGCTTCGTGGCTCTCTGGGCGCCTCTGTTCTTACTGCGCTCCGCCCTGGCCGACTTCAGCCTGGACAACGAGGTGCACTCGAGCTTCATCCACCGGCGCCTCCGCAGCCAGGAGCGGCGGGAGATGCAGCGGGAGATCCTGTCCATCTTGGGCTTGCCCCATCGCCCGCGCCCGCACCTCCAGGGAAAGCATAACTCGGCGCCCATGTTCATGTTGGACCTGTACAACGCCATGGCGGTGGAGGAGAGCGGGCCCGACGGCCAGGGCTTCTCCTACCCCTACAAGGCCGTCTTCAGTACCCAGGGTCCCCCTTTAGCCAGCCTGCAGGACAGCCACTTCCTCACCGACGCCGACATGGTCATGAGCTTCGTCAACCTCGGTGAGTGGCGGTGGGAGGGGTATGTCTCAGAAGGGGACCACTTTGGGACAGGGAGAGAGTCGCTGCTTTCAGCCAGCGGATCCACCTTCCCATTTGCAAAGTATCAGTGCCTGCCAGAGACTCCCACACCGGGGTCTTGGTGGACGGATGCTAAGCTCCGTGAGTCCCCCAGGGCTTGCTGGCGCAGCGGGTTCGTGGGAGCTACCGGGAGGGAAGGATCAGTCCGGAGTCTCTTTGCCGGCTCCACCGCTGGTTGGGGAGGGCGGTGCGGGCCGGGCCGCGGCTCAGTTCAAAGCGCTCCGCTGGGTCATGTGAGCTGAACCGGCCACAGCGGCCCGCGCTACCTGGATTTAAAGGGCCCCTGTCGGCCAAGCTGCCTTCCCGCCCTTCTTTCGCTCCTCTGACGCCCAGCCTGGTTCTGGCATCGCGAGCATCCCTTTCCCTTCCCCGCCTTAGCCAGCCCTACCTGTCCCCTTGCGATGCGCCTGTCTCGGCGCGCGCCCGGAGCGCCTGGGGGTTCCTCTCTCAGTCGCCGGGCCCCTACCTTTGGTCTCTTGTCTGGAGCCGGGATAAGAACGTTGCCATTGCGAGCTTTCTATTTTAAATATTTAATGATAGGTCCCGGGCTGGCAGAATCCATTTTCAGCGTTTATCACGTGTGGCGCGCAAACCACGGGGTTTGGCGATTGGGTAGCTGGGGACCTCGGAGCAGAGGCGGCCACCGAGTGGCTAGGGAACCCTCTTCTCTACTGGAGTCCCAGCCAACCAAGTGCTGCGAGGCTGGGTTGCGGCTGGTCTGGGACAGCTCCCCCTGCATCTGTGCGCTCACATGGCTCTAACTTGCACAAACTAACCCCCCGCGGTGCGCTGTGGGGTTGGTCATCAAATATTTGGTCTTGGTGATAACGCACCCTGGTAGTGCTGCTTCCTGAATTGCTTTTATTCTGCTTGTGGAAGTTGCTGAGAAATCCCGAAGACACCAAACACCACGGCCGCTGTGTCAACTTGGAAATAATGAAGCTTGAAGGCCACCCCTCCCCCGCGGGCACCTGGGGCGCGGAAGGGGTCTCACGTTAATCCTTCCAGCTCCAGATAAAGGCCCTGGAATCCCAGGGAGGCCTTTGTCTGCCTCCATTATTGGTCACAAAAATCAAATAATGAAACACGGGTCATGGTGGGTGATAGAGATGCCAAAACAATATAAAACAAGTTTAAATTCCCCTTAGACACTTGTTAAGAAGAGGCCCCGCTTTGGCACTGTCTCCAAGACTCGAAGATAGGAAAAAGTCTGTGACCCGGGAATTGCAGAGATTTTCCTGGGAGCAGGGCTTAGGGTGCCAGGAGACGGAGGCTGTGTTTTACTGTGTCAGTTTTTTTTTTTTTTTTTTTTTTTAAAGTACGTAGATTTATTACCAAAAACTAAAGGAGACCCCTAAACAACGTGCTTAGCATTATGTGGCAAGCTCGGATGTGTGAAGCCAGCCCACAGCCAGGGTTAACAGGGTCCTTTCCCTGGCGTGAGGGAGGGTAGGGGCTCATGGCATCTTCTGTTCTCTCCTCCTGTGATCTCCAGGAAGGTCCTAGCTGATGACTCAGAGCCTCGCTTTGCTCTTAAGCAGAGACATATAGTCCCTGACTCTGGTGGCAGTGTGGTCCCAACTGGCCTCCTGCATCCCAGAAGGCCAGGTGGCTCCCAGGGCGGCTCCCTGGCCCTGCTGGGAACTTGGCGGGGGCGGTTGCTCCCCCCTGGCCTTGGGTACAAGCAGAGGCATGCCAGGGAGGCCACAGCTGGGTGGCTTCCTCGGGCTGCACACACACCTTCCAGCCCATTCTTTCATGTTGAAAGGACAAAGACCGCTTGTCTGAGCCTCTTAGTCAGTGTGTCTGGCTTCAGGCTTGTGTGGGACCATCCTGACTTTCTGGACCATCACTTCCAATTAGATAGCAGAGCGGCTTTTAACAGAACCCAAAGTACCTGGGTCTCCTTTCTTTCTCTTTCTGTCCCTAAACTATACATGATTAGGGGAAGCCCCAGACTGCAGCTGCTCAGGGCTTCCTGTAGATGCGTCTTTAAATCTCTGGTGGGCCACAGGACAGGTATGAACCCCCATCCCTGCTGGTGTGATTTCTCCCTCTGGGCGACTTGGGGACGACGATGGCCGGGTTGGGGAGGGGTGGCATGACTGGAGAATTGTCCCAACCCTGCGTTTGCTGAGAAAGTGTAGTTGGATGCCAGTCATGTGGACCAGAAATAGACAAAGCCCTATAGAGAGCCTCCCTATAGAGAGCCTAGGGCTTACCCTCCCTCTCCCCCAGGGAGAAAACGTTACTGGTTCCTCCTTGTCACTGGTGCAGCTGCCCCCCTGCACACCTTTGCTGCCCCCCCCCAGGCCTGCCTGCTCGGGGCTCCTGGCCCCGATTCTGAAGGGTTTTGCAGACCCTTCTGTCTGCGGCCAAACTGGTTTTTATTCCTTTAAGTTGTTCTCCCTGGAATCTATCTAAGCAGTTTGCCAGGCCGAGCGGGATCTGCGCTAAGCGCAGTGTGCAACAAATGCAGGTGGGGCTTAGGTGACCCTAAGCCCCTGGAAAAGCCAGTCGGCCACTTTCGTGGGACACCATCTTCCCAGTGCTGGCCCCCAAGTTCAATGGCAAAGTCTGTAAACTGGTTTGGATTAACAAGCCCCTGACTCCTCTGGGCTAGACTTCATTTTGGAATTCGAAACAGGCCACACTCTCCTAAACAGTCCCCAGGCAAAGTTGATTCTGCAGAGACCTTGCCCAGCCATTAACCCCGACCGACCATCCTTCCTTTGCAAACCCCAGCAGCTCTCATAATCTCCCAGAAAGCCAACCGGTTTGGAGAGGGTGTCTGTGACTCCTGTTCATCTCTGGGCCAGGTTGGGAAGGAATGAAATTTGTTTAATCTTTGACGCTAAGCTAGAAAAAGGAGAAGGTTAGAACCCTGTCATTATTGTAGCCAGCACATAAGAGTGGCTTTTGTTAAGGCAGGCTGGGAAGCAGACGGGAGACCTAGCAGTACGGTTTTTCACTTTACCCCATCTGGCTGTCCTTTCTGCAGACAAGTGTTTGGCGTTAAGATCTCCCCTTTACCCCTCGGAACAGGCCTGCCATTGGGGAGTAGTAGGGGAAGGTTCTGTTACAATTTAAACATGTCCTTTGGGGAGTGGTCCACCGAGCATGGCTGCAGGCGCCTGCAGCTGTAAGCTGGCCCGCCTTAGAATTTGGAAGGGGCTCCTTCACATTCCAGCCCTTTCTGGTTAGCGAAGGAAGGTTAATAGAGATGTCACATGGTTTCCCCTTCTCTCTCTCTCTCTCTCTCTCTCTCTCTCTCTCTCTCTCTCTCTCTCTCTGCAGACCAACTTCACCATAGGGGTGCACCAACAGCTGTGTTTTCAGTAACCCTTTCAAAGTTACTTTTAAACCTCATTTTCCTGGGCCTATAAATCAAAGATTCCCCCCTCCCCTTTTCCCAAGGATATTATGTGACCCAGATTTGAACTGTTTTGGATCTTTTTTGTGTTTCCCTTCTGCAATCAAGGCAAAGGCTGGGCCCTGGGTGGCAGCTCAGATGGCTGGCTTGGGTGATTATCCCAGGGCTGTCACTGGGGTCTGAGGTTCCCCGTGGAAGGTGGGAGGTGGGGCCTACAAAAGCTGGTGATTGTTTTCCCCCATGGGGAAAAGAAAGCTACTCTGAGGTCCAGCTCCAGAGCCCTGGGTTGGGGCCTCAGCTTTAGCAACGATGGTAGCAGCCACCAAGCCTTTGCCCAGATAAACACAGATCATGGACAGTCCTCGGACCACTGGCATGCCTGTGATGTGAGCACATGTCACATGCCTGGCAACCGGGAGACAAGTGATGATTTCATCCCAGGCAGGGCCCTGCGGACGCTGATTGATGGTCCCGATCACTTTCATATCTCGCCCACCCCGATTGCTAAGGTCATATTTGGCCCTCATCGAGCCTCACAGTGTCCTCCGGCTGCCTCCTCCACCCTTCCCGCCCTGCCCCTTTGTGTAACTGTGGAATGGAGAGCTCTTCCCACCCAGCAGCCGTGGCTGGGGCCCGTCGACACACAGGGCATGTGGCTGGCTGCTGCACAGATTGCCTTCTTGGGCTCTGCTGTGTCTCTGGGGTCAGGGCACAGGCAGGGATGTATAGGATCTGTCTTGCTATTGTCAGAAGGAATGCACTCAGGGATTAGCGGGGGAGCTCGGTGGTGAGGGAGAGCCACAGCTGTGTACACTTATTATAAGAGATTTAAGTCCCACTGGTAAAATCAATATATTGAATTGCACAGCCCTCTGCTTTTAATTAGTTTAAATCAAACGCGCCCAGGCTGTTTTGCCTTCCCTTGCCTCCGTGGGGCGAGGAAACACCAATATTTACATAGAAACTGATAACATGTTCAGCTTCATGCACTCCAATGGCCTCAGCCTGATGGATCCCAGATCGACCTGGGGTTGGGAGGGCTGATGTCAGTGAGATGAGGGACATCGGAGACGCCCAAGGCTTGGATCCCGATATTGGGACACAGTAGGTGTGTGCTCAGAGGCAGTGCTGGTGAGCCTGAACCTTCAAGAAAACAGCCTACTACTTTTTGTGTGGGCACTCAGGATGCTGAAATCCACCAGTTCACCCTCTACAGCAGTCTTGCAAAGCCATTCAGGGCTCCAGCAGCGTGTGGGGCTCTTTGTGCTGGGGCAGCTGGGGGCACAAGCTTTATTTATTCCAGAACTCGCCTTCCTAGTCCCTGTAACTGTCTATGGAGGCAGGAGGGCTTGCACTGCAAGCGATCGCATGCGCCACCATGGCTATTATGTGAGCCAGCCTGTATTAGCTGTGTGCTCAGCTGGGATTGAATTCCCCAGGTTTTGCAGCAAATGGCATTTGACAAATACTATTTGACAAAAAATGTGACTTGGTATTTCTTAATGTGGAACAGATATTTCACGGTTAACCTTCCCCAGGCGAAAAAAAAATCTCTCGACCCCCAAGTGTAATGGACGGGCTGGGTCCTTCTCCCCTCCAGGATGGGCTGTTTATGATTTGGGGGATGTCAGGAGTGCACGGAGCCCGACACGCCCCGTTGTGAAGCTCAGAGTAGCATGTGCCAGGCTGTCCTTTCAACATTTGTGTCGGAAGGCATTGCGGGGAGCGGCGCAAAGCCTCCGCTGATCCTCGAGGAGTGGATCGAATTAATGAGGCCTCTGCGAGCTCCAGGGTTTGGGTAACTGCTTTATTGTTTGGGAACCAGAGTGCTTATAATCTGGTTCCTGTACCAACATGTTTAACGTGTGTTAATGCATTTCCAAACCGGAGCCTCTCAGCACAGCCCTGCTTTTCCTTAATTGATGTCAGTAGCATGGTACAGTATTTCAAAGGGCCGGCCAAGCATAAACTGTGTTTCCAATTTCCTTCCTTTCCTGTGTTTGGGATGCCATTGTTAATTTGTTCCCATGCAGGAGCCGGGGCTGCCAACCGGCCGGCTTTCTATAAAGGGCTTCACAGTGAAGGCTCCCAGCCCTCGCTCATGCTCAGGGCTGCCTGGCCAAGTTTCCTGACACTTTGCAGTTAATTCTGGATGATCTATGGGGTGGGGGGTGGGGGGCTTCCCTGCCGAGGAACGGAAGTTCTTGGTGACAGCGGTGGGTGTGGCTTGGCAAGGGAACCCTGAGGAACATCCACAGTAATTCTCTTTAGACACGGCTTAAACCCATGCGTCTGTTTCCACCCAGGTAGAATAAGTAGCCACGTGACCTTGGGTGAGCTACTTTTACCGTCCCTGAGTCTGTCCCTTCATGTTGGGAAGGCTGGGCTGCAGGCCCTCTCCTCCAGATTCTCAAGAAAACACCAGTCCCCACCATGCCAGAAAGAGTAGGGTGTATAACCACGGCACTGCTTGCTGTTGGGGTGGGTAGAGCCGTATTCATTTCGGTATGTTAGTCTAAATTTCAGCTAAGATTTCTTATACCATTCGTTTATTGGGCAGGAGGTGCATTGTGGCACACAGAGGTTGGAAGTCAACCTGTGGGTCTCATGTTTCCTCCCATCATGGCGGCTTTAGAGACCAAACTCAGGTGTACTTACCTGCTGAGCCATCCTGCCCACCTCTACATTTCAGGGTTGTTGTTTTTAAGACTCTCTTTCTCGTCATCTCTCTTTCTCTCTCTCTCTCTCTCTGTGTGTGTGTGTGTGTGTCTGTGTGTGTGTATGTGTGTGTGTGTGTGTGTGTGTGTGTGTGTGTGTGTGTGTGTCTGTGTGTGTGTGTGTCTGTGTGTGTGTGTGTCTGTGTGTATGTCTGTGTGTGTGTATGTGTGTGTGTATGTGTGTGTGTGTGTGTGTGTGTCTGTGTGTGTGTGTATGTGTGTCTGTGTGTGTGTCTGTGTGTGTGTGTGTGTCTGTGTGTGTGTATGTGTGTGTGTGTGTCTGTGTCTGTGTGTGTATGTGTGTGTGTGGTGTGTGTGTGTGTGTCTGTGTGTGTGTGTGTGTCTGTGTGTGTGTGTGTCTGTGTGTATGTCTGTGTGTGTGTATGTGTGTGTGTATGTGTGTGTCTGTGTGTGTGTGTGTATGTGTGTCTGTGTGTGTGTCTGTGTGTGTGTGTGTGTCTGTGTGTGTGTATGTGTGTGTGTGTGTCTGTGTGTGTATGTGTGTGTGTGTGTCTCTGTGTGTGTGTGTGTCTGTGTCTGTGTGTGATGTGTGTGTGTGTGTCTCTGTGTGTGTGTGTGTATGTGTGTGTGTGTGTGTACTTACAATCATCCACCGAGGTCAGAAGAGGATGTCTGATCCCTTGGAGTTGCAGTCAGTGGCACTTATGAGCCTCTGTGTATGCATGCTGGGGTCACAGCTCTGAGCTTCTGGACTGAGCCACCCAGCATCCTTCAGTACTGAGTCATCTCTCCTCTGGAAATTTCAGTTTCAGAGCAGTTAACTACAAATACTGGGATCCAGTGTTGGGAATGCAGCTGATTGGTAGAGCTCTCGTCCAGCTCTGCCAGGCCCTGAATATGGTTCCCAGCACTTGGAATGCCAACACTTGGAAGGTAGAGGAAGATCAGCATGCAAGGCTAGCCTTGGCTATGGAGCACATTTGAGGCCAGCCTGAGCTGCTCAAGAGTGTCTTTTTTAAAAAAGTAGACAGACGCTGAGATCAGGTGTTTGAAATGTAAGAAAATGTCTCGAGTTAATTTCCCCCCTTTTCCCCTGATATTTAGAAACTCTCTCCAAATTGTCATTAATTCCATCCCTCCCACTCAGATAACCTAGGCCCCTGTACCACTCCTCATGATGCCCTCTGACATAAATGGGGACTGGACACCAAACTGACCAATGGTGAACAGAGAACAGCACAACTTGGGAGACCAAAATGGAGTAAGGGTTCTGTATAGAAACTTCAAATAAAAACTTATTCCAACATAAAAAAGCTTAATTTAAAAAAAATCTCATGGCTGAAGTATTTCTTCCCACCCCTTTTCTGGATGCTTTCCCCGTGGCGAGTGACGAGCCCAGAGCGTTCATTAACTGAGATTGTGGCTTCTACTGTGCCTGGAGCAGGTGCAAGGTGCCCCCGACTGCCACAGCTGGGGTTGAGCAGACCACATCCATAAAGCCTGGAGTGGGTTCCATAGAGGCCAGGGAGGGAGAGAGATCACACCCGAGGCCTGAGGCAGATGTGGGTGCCCTTCTTCAAAGGCTCCACAAACTTCTCCAGCTCTCCACGCCTCTGGGAAAGTCCAGCACAGGACACACACTTCTCAGCATCGCAGACCATATGTTTTGTCCCGTCTTTATCTCCCCAAAGCCTTTCGCTTCTATCTCTGTTGTCATGCTTAATTAAATTTGCCTGTGAGTACGAACTTGTTCCGTTTTTAGAACCACGGGCTTGCGTGTTTTAAGCCCTGGTCTGGGTTGTGTGCCTTCTTACTGTCTCAGCCTCATCGTTGCTTTTGTGTGGCACCAAACATTGTGAATGAATCATCGACCAGGTACAGTCGTGCACATGCAAACAAACACACATGGATGCATGCACATGCAGATACAGGCACAGACATGCATGCATGCACATATGTGTGCACATATCCATACATGTGTACATGTACCCACACAATCCAGGGCATCTGGTTGCTGTCACTTTTGATGAGGGGACTCCTTGATTATTTTTTCAGCCCTCCTTGCTGCTTGCTCAGGCGCTGCCTTGCACAATTCCCAGGACACACCAGGTGTTTGAATGTTGGCTGCGTACACAGCGAGGTGGGAGGGGTGGGCGGGGTAGTGACATTCCACGCAGAGTCTTGTAAATGTGTCTGATCTCGTGGTCCCTCCCCGGTACGTTTTGAATGCACAACCTGCATACCGTGTTGGGAGATTTTTGCTTTGTAAAGGCAAAGATGAAAGCAGCAGTGTAAGCAGGGCCCTGGAGAGGAAAAACAACACAGCGTCTGGCGTTTGCTGATCATCTGGACTGTGATGAACTGTCCTCCGCCAGCTCCTGTGTTTGAACACCTGGCCCCAGCTGCTGCTGCTGGTGTTTCGGGAGTCTGTGGAACTGTTTGGGGATGGACTTAGGGTGATGGGTGAGAGCCTGCTGATGAGGACACTGCCGATGTTTGTCCCAGAAGGTATCAGCTGTCCCTTGTCCCCAAGTCTTGGCCTGAGTAGAGAGCTCCCATTCCCAGGCCTTCCAGGCATCTTCTCACTCCCCACAGGACACTAACTATATGGAGGATCTACCTAACCCACTCTGAAATGGGTCAGAACGGCCCTGCGGTTCAGAGCTAGCGAGCTCCCCGCTGCGTCAGACCTTCCCCCTTTTAGCTTTCTCTCCGTTTTCTGCAAGCTAAGTGCCATGAGGTAACCCTACCTTGCCTGATGAGTGTGGGCCGTGCATGTGATTGGACACAAGCCCTCTCTGGCCTGGGAGGGGCCTGGAGGAAGATAACAGACTGCCTGGAAACAGACACTGGGCCTTGACCTTGGTTTTGTGGTTCCTTCTGATGTGTAACAGCAAGAAGCAGGCGCACCCCTCTCCTGCTAGCTCTCCATCCTGATGGTAATAACCAACTCCTCTCTCTGTCATGGCTAGAAAAGAATTGTCAGAGCAAAGGGCCTGTGTTCGTGCCTGACCCCCCCCCCCCATCCCAGGAAACTCTGGGGCAGCTGCATGCATCTTTTAGCAGGCAGACTTGGCAAGGCTGGGTGGAGAAGTCTGTGGAAGTAGCCTTAGCATGTGCCCAGGGCTTCCAATTGCAGTTGTGTGTGATAAGGGAAAGTCCCCCTTCTCTGGATGTCCTCTGACGGGGAGCTGAGTTCCTGTGTTGGGTATATGTGTGCATCTGTCTCTCTGTGTCTGTGTGTCCGTGTGGGTGGGTGTATGTGCGTGTGGTATGTGCATTGTGGGGAACACTCCGGGATGGCTCTGGGAAGGCAGGCAGCCGTGCAGTTCGAATGCACAGACCTCTGGGGACACAGAATGTATCCAGGGAGAATGGGAACACACCAAGAGCGGAAGCCAGGGGCAGGGGGTGTTTATAGTGTGGCCATTCGTAGGCCTAGTGTACAGGCTCATTAGGGTGACTGCAGATCGTGGGGCCTGTGTGTCCCGTAGTAAGGTCATGAGCATGGGAAGAGACTCATGACCTTCAGGGTGACAGCTGCGGGCGGAGGTCAAGGCGAGGGGAAGGACCAGTAGGGAGCAGTGCCTCAGCTGAGGTCCTCTCTTGTGTGTGTGTGCTCTGCTCGTGCGTTGGGTGTGTGCATTTACACTAGTGGTTCCCAGCCTTCCCAACGCCTCAGCCCTTTAATACAGTTCCTCATGTGGGGTGACCCCGACCATAAAAGCATTTTTGTTGCTACTTCATAACGGTAATTTTGCTACTGTTATGTAAATACATAACAGTATCTTGCTATTGTAATGTAAATACTTGTGTCTTCTGATGGCCTTAAGCGACCCTTGTGAAAGGGTCGTTCAAACCCCCAAAGGGGTCTTGAGCCACAGCTTAAGTGTGTGTCCGTGTCTGCACGTGTGTGTAGGTCAGAGGTCAATATGAGGTGCCTGCTTGCCTTTCTTTCTTAACTGCTCTCCAGGTTTTATTTATTTATTTTTCTTCATTTGCTGAGACAAGGTTCCTCACGGAACCTAGACCGCCGCATTGGAGGCTGCCATGCCAGTGAGCTCTAGGGGTCCACTTGTCTTTCCCTTCCTGTTGCTGGGGTGACAGATGTGTGTGTGCCTCAAATAGCTTTCACATGGGTGTGGAGGCTCCAAAGTCATTCTCAAGCTTGTATGTCAGCCTCTCTGCTGGCTGAGCTGTGGCCTCAACCCCCAACTTTTCACTCTTGTAATAGCGAGAGGCCAAAGGGAAGCATAGTGTGAGGTCTGGGGTCAGATCTTGGACAGGCTGGGACAGGACAGCAGTGAGCACTCACTCCCAGAACTCCCAGCACTCAGGCACGCCCGTGTGGCTCCCGTGTGGCTCCCGGTTCTGACAAGTGCTCGTGTCTGGACGGGGCTCACAGGGGGGACCTGGGTAAAGCACATAGGTGGGGTCGTTACACTCCAGCTTGAGCGTCCCTCGGAAATTTTGTTATTCCAAAATAAGCTATCCTTATTTTGTGTTTTAGAGGAAGCAACCAGAATGTCACCACTTGTGAGTACATGGATGCCTGGCGTGTTTGCCTTTTAAGGTTTGCTATGTGATTAAGTTTTTCCCAAGCCCGGACCCACCAGACCGATTCCTCCTGGAGATGCGCTCTGGGTACAGTCTGCGTCGAGCTCTGTGGCAAGTCTGTCCCTCCCTGCTGTCCAGAGCAGAGCTGTGGATTCGTGCCTCATGGGTCAATAACCCATCAATCTCAGGCCCGTTCAGCACAAAGGGGACTGGCGGAGAGCAGCTGGAGCCTCAGTGGGGCAGTGCCCAGAGGCTTTCAAAGCCTCCCTGCCGCCCGTCCATTTGGAAAGCGCTTGGAATAAAGCGGACGTTTGTTCACGGACAGGGGCTGTTTGGGGTCTTTCCATTTACTCCTCGGTCTTGAACTTTGCAAAACACACCCCCACTCCTTTCTCTTCTCAAGTTCCACCTTCTGACTGACTTGACCTTAACATTTGTTGAGAGACAAGCCCTTAAAAATGGCAGTGGGGCCTGGAATCTTCCAGGGCCAGTAAATGTTTATGGGATGGAGGCATTGGTTGGTCCTTCGCCACAGGAGGAAACAATAAATGAACTGACTTGCCTCTCACCCGCTCACTCTCCTTGTGTTGTGGGGGTTGGGCAGTTGGAGAGGAGGGTGGGGGAGGGGGTCCAGGGATACTGGGGTCTGTGTGGCTTGAACGCCCTGGAAACATGGAGGTTCCCTTTGTAGGGAGTCTAGGGGTGCTGCGGATGTGGTCTGTGCGTCACCCTGCCATCTCTTAGGCCTGCACACAGTAGATACTAAGAGTCCAACCTCCCTAATGTATGCCCCTTGACTTGGTTAAGCGTCTTCTGGGTGAGGGGAAGCCCAGCCCCCCAGTTGGAAGCCACTGTCTCAGGGTGATTTTCCAGAAGCTTAGAAAGTTAGCTGCCAGTTTGCAGCATCCGGGCCGAGAGGGGATACCACATTCTTGGGGGGTAGGTCACTTTCTGGCTGTAAGGAAGGAATATTGCCATCAGAGTGGGGCCACTGGACCCGAGAGAAGCTCCAGAGACGAAGGTGGCGGGAAGGAGACACCCTGAGAATCACTGACCAGGTATCCTCTCTCTGGAGTCCAACTAGATGGCCCTGTTCCCCCTTCCTACAGGCTGAAGCTGCCTACATGAGTACCGGGACTGCCTGGACCCATTCTAGGCCCGGTCACAGCTCTCTCCCAGCTCCCACAGGATGAGGCTGGGTGTCCCAGCCGCTCATCTTTTCAGATGGACAAGGTGGGAAGCAGCTTCAAAACTCCTCACAGCAGGGAGGCCACCTTGGGCCTCCGCTGGAGTGGAGCCACAGTCGAAGCTCGGCCTAGCCACTGACCTGTTTCTCTACAACCCACGAACGGGTTGTTCACCTAAAACACGAGTGAAATGGTCAGAAGTGACAGTTACCCACATCCCAGTATGAGGGATGCTGGCGCACTGGCTGGGCGTGTTCAGTCCGTAGTGGCCTGCCAGTATGGCTTCATCGGGTGCTGTGGTAGTCACAGCCTGAGTGGTGTGCTGGGGGCGTTTGTGGACTCCTGTGCGCCGTTCCTGACCCCTGCGAGCAGACGTCATCTGGGTGCATTGTCCTTCTTCAGGGACCTCCTCCCCCCTCAGAGCACCTCCTCCCTTCCCGGTTTCCGTGCCTCCTCTTAGGTGAGTCCCTACCCCACCCCGGGGTGAGACTGCACGCCACCAAATGGCCAGGTCTCTGTCCCATCCCTACAGACTTCTGTAGAAGTTTTCGTAAGCTGCCCAGCTCCGAGGCCCGCTCCTACCCCTTCGTAGACCCAAGACCATTATTTGAGCTCATGGACTTGGTCCATCTCTAGAGTTGACTCTGCTGCCTGTACCCTGGGGCCAGGGTAATAGGAGGGGGAGCATGACTGCTGAGGCCAGGGCTGCTGGCCTCAGTGTGACTGAGTAGGGGCATGCGTACGTACAGCTAGGGTCCCAAGCCTGGGACCAGTGCCCTGCATCTAGGGCACTGGATGGAGGTGGCATGCCTGAGCAGAGAGATACTGGCTCAGACAGAAGCTTGCCTGTCCTACAGGGCACCAGGCAAAACAGGAAGTTGGTGTTATCACACTGGGCTGATCCTATTACACTAGAAAGTTACATCTTGTCTGATTAACATCTGCCATTGGTCAGGGCTTTTAAAGAAACAGGACTGGGGACCAGCACGAGGAGAGTCCCTGAAGTTCCCTGGAAGGAGTCACCTTCCTTGACTCTCCAGCCACACTGGGTCATAAGCACACATCTTGCTGTATGCGATGGTAGGAAGGTGTGCTCTGTAGTCAGACGTGCTCAGGGAAGACTAGGACGGTTAGGGCTGGCCATTGGGAGCCATGTTGAATGGATTAGAACCTTCTCTCCCTCTTTGTGGCTTCCTGTATTGCGTACTTGTAGTTAGGAAGGTACGCATGTGTAATTTGGTGCGGGGGGCGGGGGGGGGGTAAGTAGAGCCTGAGCTGGCTTTCAATGCCTGCAAACACAGCAGTGTGCCACCGCAAATGTGTGCAGAAGGCTGGCTGCGTCCTTCCAGTGTCCTTCCCCAGGGCCAAATGTTCTTGACAATAACCCAAGATGGTCAGAAGTCCTATCCTCCAGGTGGAAGTAAGCTGGACGGGCTTCTGTCTGAGCCCTGGGCAGAGCATACTCTGCTCAGAGACGGGGACGGCTGTCTGCCCGGTCAGAGGACACACAAGACGCGTTGAGCATTGAGTGTCATTAGAGCCCGGTCTACATTTCATCCTTGGAGGTGGCTCAGGACACGTAGACCTGAACCCTGGCAGACCCTCCCTCAGTGGGTGGGGTCTAGCCTTTCCCTGGGGGATGCTGAGACAGGGCCTGGGTGTTTCTTCTGATGGATGGGGGAGGTAGGAGATTCCCATAGAATGCTTTCTGGCCAGCATGTGTCTGCTTGTTTGTCGGAATTCACTGACCATGGGCGTCACAGCTCAATAGTGAGCAGCTTATGTGTGTATTGGGGAGTCGGTGCCTCCCCAAGTGTTCAGACGGGACACACCAGGCCAGCACCTCCTGTGTTCTGGAGAGGATGCAGGCTCTATTCAACAAAGGCTTCCAGCACTGTCAGTAGACAGACCTTAAGCCTTCCTGGCCTCCTCTGCTACCTGGCCTATTAGAGCAAACATGGCTGCTCACAGCAGCCGTGATTACAGGGCAAGCCCCACCACCCTCTTTGCTGTTCAGCTTCCCTTGCGGCTTGAACCGGCCTTGGGCTGTTACTCTAATTAGCAGACAGACACATTAGGAAACCTGCAGGACAGGCTAGGAGCTGGTTCAGGAAAACATTTTGCTTCCCTCCTGAGTGACTGCCGAGCAAACAAACCTTTGTCTCTTCCTTCCTGGCCTCGAGTGTGGTTCTATGAAGACAGAGGCGAAGGTCCGGGGTTGTGGCAGCTCTTTTGTGGCCACGAGGCCTGGGGGTCATGAGCCGTTGTGCAAACAGTGGGTCAGTGGAAAAGACAGAAGTAACTGGAGTTATTGGTGATGCGGCTGAACTTCTGGATTTAACTAAAAGTTTTGGAGAGACTTGAAGCTTGGTCACATGTCCTCCCATGAGTCAGCTGGTTTAGGAGGTAGATAGATCTCACCACGTAGATGGGTGGCAGGAAGTCAGCCTCTGGTCCCCCGTGGCTGTGCTGGGGATGCAGGGGTGCTGTGGCTGCTCTTTGGGTGCAGCCAGGTTAGTCATAATAATAACAGTCAAGTTTACGTGTGCCCCATACCCTCCTGGTGAGCGCCTTAGTTCACAGTATCTTGTTTTTGTAACATATACCCAGGGACACTTGGAGCAGTGGGTGAGATGTAGGGGTCCCCTTCCCTTCTCTGGGCCCCCATGTTCCCATACCTAGTGGTCACCACCGTCTGCTTCCAAACACGGAAATTAGTTTGCGTATCCGTTCTTAGGTCCCTGGTTGCAGGAGCCGGCACGGCGTGGGAAGGACCCTGCTACAAGCCCTGTGAGCCTGTCCCCAGCCTGGCCTGTGTGCAGGACCCTGCTACGAGCCCTGTGAGCCTGTCCCCGGCCTGGCCTGTGTGCTGTAGGGAGAGATTCTTCTTCTCAGGGTTTCACCACGACTAGTGTGGACTCAACAGGGGTCCCTCTGCCCCGCCTGTGCCTTCAGTGCTGGGATTTTAGAGGCCTGTGAGCACCACTGCCAAGCAAGACTCCACAGGCAGTTTTAAAAGTGCTTTGGTGTTTCAGACCAGGAGTTTGAGTGTTGTTGAGCTTGCGACAAGTGAGGGCCTTGAAGATTTCCAGTTTTCACCGAACCATCTCCAGCCGTCTCCACACCAGGAGTAATATCCAGCACTCAGTTGTCCATGATTGGTCGGGAGCCTGAGGTCAGCTCTGCAGAAGACTCTTATTTTGAAGGGGAGATGGGGCCTGTGCCTCTCTGAGACACCTGCATCTCTGGGGCTAATGAGTTTAGGCTGATAGAACCCAGGCCCCAGGAAGGATTATAAATTCTCATGTGATTTGATTTGCTGCTGGATACCTGAAAGCAGCTGTGCCTGCCCAGCTGACCCTGCAGCCCCAGCTGCCTGGGGGGGGGGCGGTCCCTGGCCCAACGGGGAAGGAGGAGGAAACAGGGCCACTCCCACCTGGGCTGTGTGGGGACCACGGGGATGGACCTGCGTCTGCCACTTTGTTTGCTGGCCTTCGCTGTCTTCACTTTTCACTGCAGACCCGGGAGTAGGGGCCTCTGTGCGGCTTTGTGGCACCGGTGGGGGTGGGGGGAGCTGAGCCTCTCAGACAGTGGGCTAGCTTGTCCTGAGTCCCTGTCCGTGGTTGGCAGAGGCTATGTCCCAGTGGACATTCAAGCCGCTGCGGTCCACACTCAGCTTTCTTCCTCAGAGGAGCCATCATCCTGGGCGCTGTGGGATGGTACCCAAGCCCTCCGCCACCTTCCCAGGGAAGATGCCTAGCGCCTGGCAGAGGAGCCGTAGGCAGAGCAGAGGTGAGCCCAAGAGCCATGGCAGCCGTGTTTGAAGACAGTGGAATGTACCGGAGGCTCCGCAGAAGTCGTGAATCCCAGAGGTTGTCAAAGTGGGGTCCCCTGGCAACACTGTCACTCTTGGGAATGAGCCAGGCCAACCGTCAGCATTTTGGGGAGCTGTCTTGACCCTCCCATGGCCTGGATGCTCAGATCCGGGTCTGGAGTAAGAGCCCGTGGTGGGAATGTGGAGCCAGAGCTCATCCCAGCCCTGACCCACAGTGGGGGCTGGCTTCCGGTTTCTGCAGAAGGGAAGGCAGTAGATGGGCAGCTGTATTCCAGACGGCAGGGATAGAGGCCATGAGAGGGTAGTGATGAGCTGTGTGCCTGCCCGGCCCATTCCTGCCTGCTGGGCCAAGGGGCCAAGAGCAAGGAGCAGAGCCTTGCATGTGTCACCTGGGCACATCTGACCACTGTCTCCACAGTGACATTAGCCGTGTGTGTACTGTGAACATCTGCTTCAAGGGGCCCTGTGACCTGAGCAGGCAGGGGCCACAGCCAGGGACACCAGTCTCCAGGGTCCATGAAACCCACACACGAGCCTAAGACTCCAAGCTCTCTCTCTCTCTCTCTCTCTCTCTCTCTCTCTCTCTCTCTCTCTCTCTCTCTCTCTCTCTCTCTCTCTCACTCTCACTCTGTGAGTGTGAGTGTGTGTGCACATGCTCATACACATTAATGTGAATTAACCAGAGGTCAATGTCCCACGTGGCTGTCCTTCCCTCTTATGTTTTGAGGCAGGGTCTCTTACTGAGCCCAGAGCTCATCAGTTCAGCTAGACTGGCTGGCCAATGAGTGTCAGGGATCATCCCATCTCTCTGCCCCCAGCACTGGGCTATAGATACATGCAGCCGTGCCCAGCACTGAAGTGGGTGCTGGGGATCTAAACCCATCCCCCATGCTTTCCTCACAGACACTTTACCTACAAAGGAAGCCATCTTCACAGCCCCTTCTGTGGATTCTGCTGCTCACAGACCTTACCTTAAATCTCCTCTCCTTGAAGACAGCCATCTAGTGTGGGATACCCTACACACAGGTCCTCCTCCCCACTCTTCATCAAGTCTACACACACGGGAGAGCTTGGAGCAGGTATATATACACACACACATATCTGAGTAGCGCCAATCCACACGGCTTCCCATCGTGCTGCACACGTTTGCTGGGCACGGAGTCCAGAGGCCACAAGTGCTGTTCGAGTTCAAATTAACTACAACAACAAAAGCAAAGCACCCAGCCACAGTGGCCACATCTCAGGGGCCTGGTGGCCACATGTGGTCCGTGGCTACTGCCATGGGCAGTGCCCATGGATAGAGGCCCATCCTGAGCCATATGTAGGTCAAAGTTGGGGGGATGCTGGCAAGTTTGTATGACATGACCTCCTGGAAGAGAAAGAGGACTTCAGAGTGATGAAAGGCATTGGGGTCCCACCCAGCTGGCTGACAGCCCAGATAGGGACCAAGTCCAGCACCCTTGACCTCTGGTTAGCTCAGAGGCTCTCAGCATTGCACGATAACATCTGGGAGGCATTGTGGAATAAGCCGCAGTCCTAGCGCTTGAGGGATGGAGACGGGGGTCAGGAGTTCAAGGGTATCCTTAGCTACATGACAAGTTCAAAGTTAACCGGAAACTGCATCTCAAAAAGTCAGAAATGGGCTTAGGGATGTAGGTCAGTGGTAGCGGGCTTGTCTAGGCGGTGTGAGGCCCTGGTTTTAATCCCCGTCTTTACAACAGATTAATAAATAAGAAAGTAAAGTGAGAGTGGCCCTCTCAGGAGAGCTCCTGCAGTAACCAGGGCCCCGGGCATGAGCTGCCATTAGTCCCATCGTGCCATTCTGCATTTGGAGGCTCTGCAGTGCATTGTGGGGGGTGGAGATGTTATGACCTCGACTTACTGGACTCTAGTAATGGTTCCATCTGTGTGACACCCACAGACGCATCAGGTGCTGCTCAGAGTGGAGGGGTGCAGAATGAGACTGGGACAAAGCTGGTCTGCCTGGGAGAGACTGGTTTAGTGGGACATTGTCAAGGCTTCGGCTGTTTTCCTGTGTGTTTCAGTTATTTGAGGGTGAGACTGGGGCCAGACAGCCTTGGGTACCAAATCCTCACCCTGGGAGCCAGAGAGCCCTGGGTTCCCTCACCCTGGGGGCCAGAGAGCCCTGGGTGCCCTCACCCTCACCCTAGGGGCCAGAGAGCCCTGGGTGCCCTCACCCTCACCCTCACCCTGGGGGCCAGAGAGCCCTGGGTGCCCTCACCCTCACCATGGGGGCCAGAGAGCCCTGGGTTCCCTCACCCTCACCATGGGGTCTAGAGAGCCCTGGGTTCCCTTACCCTGGGGGCCAGAGAGCCCTGGGTGCCCTCACTCTCACCCTCACCCTGGGGGCCAGAGAGCCCTGGGTTCCCTCACCCTGGGGTCTAGAGAGCCCTGGGTTCCCTCACCCTCACTCTGGGGGCCAGAGAGTCCTGGGTTCCCTCACCCTCACCCTGGGGTCTAGAGAGTCCTGGGTTCCCTCACCCTCACCCTCACCCTGGGGGCCAGAGAGCCCTGGGTTCCCTCACCCTCACCCTGGGGGCCAGAGAGCCCTGGGTGCCCTCACCCTGGGGGCCAGAGAGCCCTGGGTACCAAGTCCTCACCCTGAGGACATGAATGACAATTCAAGGCTGACTATTGGCTTATGGCGGGAGGAAGGGCCTAGACTCATGGACCATCTTTGCTCTCAGGTTCTTTTCATACTGGGTCTTTTTAGGCAAACAAGTGGCCGAGCCCCGGAGAGATAATTGGACCCATCTTTTCCCCCTCTCCAGCCCAGCCCAAACCCTCAGCTTCACCCAGTTCACAATGGTGACATTGTTCGAGCTGTGCTGCACACATGTGGACACTAAAGTGTTTAATCTTGCAGCAAAGACCTCATTCCTCAGCCCTGCCTCCGTCCCAACATCTCCGTAAGCTGCATGCTAGGACAGAAAGACACCCCCATCCCCCGCCCCCGCCAATGCCAGAGCAGCTCTGGGTTCAGAGGCAGAGCTGGTGTGGGGACTCTGGAGACCTGACTGTCACTACAAATACTTGATGACGTTCCAGAGCTAAGTGTCAGTGAGATGGACATGAGTCTGTGGGGAGGCCATGGCTCTGGCTCAGGTGCCTCCCAGGACAAGGTCAGCTCTGCTTCCGAGTGATGCGGCCGGCCTGGCCCTGGCCTGTGGGCCTCAGGGTCTCTGTGGCTAAGCAGGTGACTTTATACTGAGCCTTAGTTTCCTCAGTTGTGAGACAAACCTGCCTTGCAACAGGGGTCTAAGGATCAAGGACGTAACGTGTGAGATAAGGATGGAGCATCTAGGCTGAGAGGGTGTGTGTGGGCATAGTATGTGCGTTGCATGTGAGGGGTATGTGGGGTGCAGGCGTGTATGGTGTGTGTGATGTGTGTGTATAGTGTGTTTATGGGGTGTATGGGATGGGATGTGACATGGGTGTGATAGTGTATGTGTGGTAGTGTGTGATCTGTATGTGTGTATGTGTAATGTGTTTGTGGCATGTATGGGATGTAGGTGTGTGTGGTATAGTATATGTGTGTGTGCGTGTGTGTACGTGCACGTGCGTGTGTGTGTGTGTGTGTGTGTGTGTGTGTGCGCGCGTGCGTGTGTGTGAGGTGAGGTATGTATGGAGACTGGAGGTATCATCTCTCAGAAGCTATCCATCTTATTTTTTAAGACAAAGTCTCACTGTGACCAGAACCTCAGCAATTATGCAAAGCTGGCAGACCAGTGAGCCCACGGACCAGTGAGCCCACGGACCAGTGAACCCACAGACCAGTGGGTGGAACCCTGTTTCCAGCCCCCCCCCAGTGCTGGGGCTACAGGTGTATGCCACCATGTCCGGCTTTGTCAGACTGCCCACCCATCTCATAACCGTTTCTGGTGACAGGTGGAGAAATCGGGACACAGTGAATTCTTGGTAAAATGGGCGGTGGCTCTGGCCGACAGTGTCGGAGTTACGGTTCCTCTTTATGTGTTTTTAGGTGTGAGCCACCGTGTGGGTGCTGGGAATTGAACTCAGAACCTCTGGAAGAGCAGCCAGTGCTTTTAACCTCTGAGCCGTCTCTTGATAACAGAGTTAACATGATTCATCGACTCCTGGTTTTGGTCTCCACCCAAAAGAACCCAAAGCAAAGTCTCTAGGGACTGCCCGCACATCCATGTCAACAGTGGTGTTTGTCACACAGCTGGGAGAGAAGCAATCGAAATCCCACAGGAGGACGAGCACATAACAGGCTGTGGCTTATCTGTAGGATGGAGCAGTATTCAGCCTGGAAAAGGGACATTCTGGTTCCTGTTATAACCTGATGAATCACAAGGACCCAGTCACAGGACAGATTCTGAAGGAGACCCGCGGAGGAGTGCAGTTCAGAGTGACAGGGGTTTTGCAGTGTCTCTGGTGCTGGGGAGTGGCGACTGAAGCAAGTATTTAGTGGGGACAGTTCCACATTTTCCAGGTGAACATTGTAGCGACAGCCGAGTGTGAACCAGTCTCGCACAACCGGAGACATGTGCACAGGTGGCAAGAGCGTGTTTTGTTGCCCACATGTCCCAGGTGAGCATTAAAGTCTAGCCGCTGTTGAGGGCTGGAGAGATGGCTCAGCAGTTAAGAACACTGGCAGAGGACTCAGGTTCATTTCCCAGCACGCTCATCAGTGAGCTCACAAAACACCTCTAACTCCAGCTCCCAGGGATCCAACCACAATGGTCTTGCATGATGCATTCATTCACACACACACACACACTCACACACACACACAGACACCCCTACCTCAAAATAAGAACAGATCTTAAAAATCATCAAGTATAGGGGCTTTGACGGTGTCTGTCTTAGAGGCCACATTGGGAAAGACCCTGCCAGCCCTTTGGGCTCTGGTACTGCCTAGCCGGATCTCAAATCCAAGCCTGGGCCTCCATGAGCACTGATACGGTGTGTATGGAAACTGTTTCCATGAAAACTGTCTCCTCCCTCCCCCAGGAGCAATGTGGACGAACTGGCCTCTCTGGTGCGGCACCGTCCTGTTAGTGGGGACATCTCTCAGCAGTGTGTGTGTGTGTGTGTGTGTGTGTGTGTGTGTGTAGGGGGACAAGAGCACTCTCCTGATACTTCCAGGGCACCACTGGAACCTAAGCCGAAGTTTCCATGGTAACCTGGTCCCATCTATGGGCAATGTTGCCCAAACTCAACTGTGAGAGAAGGGGTGGGATGGAGGGGACTTAGAATTGCCCATGAGCCTTTAGATGAGATGAGGAGGGAAGAGATGTGTCTGGGGTGTGTGGGGGATGTGTTAGAGCAGGTGGGGATGGGGGCTGTTTGGCCAAGGTGAGACTGTGTCATGACTGGGGTGGTTTATGAAGGATTTGGGGACTGACTTATCATTGGTCTGTGACTCCTAAAACTGGAGGCGTCAAGAGAGGACTGGACACATGAACAAGAGGCTCGGGGGACACATCCAGGTATGGGAGAAAGCCGGCTGTGTGCCAGGGTCGTTTATACGTACGGTCGTCTCCACGTTGGAGCCATTAGCATGTAGGCGGTCATCTGTAGGTGGGGTCATTTGCATGCAGGAGCCATCTGCCTGTGGGCTGTCCCCATGTCCTGGGTAGGTGAGCTCTCCCGGGAGGCAACAGAGTGTGAGGAGGCCAAGTCTGGGCGTAGGAAATTCTTGCAAGGTGGACAGAAGTTGGGACCAGGAAGTGTGACGGGAGTCAGGAAGCCACCCTCTAACGCTTCTCGGTGAAGAAGAGAAAGGGTGGCACCTGGAGGCTGGGGTCACAAGCCGAATGCTGCCTCCTGGAAGCCGTTTACGTCCCAGATGGCGCAGGGTGGTCTTGCGTGGCTTTGCCTGGGTGGGGATGCTGTTGGGGTGCACACTGGAAGCTCCTTCCTGGCCTGAGTGGATGGGGTGGTGTGGGCATCGGTACTGGCTGTCCACTGTGGGACAGGATGCTCCCTCCTGAGCCTCGGGCCTCCGTGTGGCTTCACCCTTCCCTGTCCCCTTCATAGGACCATCTGTCTCCCCCTATAGCTCATGTCCCACGTGCTCATTCACAAATCAACCTGGCACGACACTTTGGGAGAAGAATATCGTCTCAGTTAGGGTTGCCATTGCTGTGACAAAACACCATGGCTGTCTTAGTCAGGGTTTCCGTTGCTGTGAAGAGACACCGTGACCACAGCAGCTCTTATAAAGGAAACATTTGATCGGGTGGGTGGCTCACGGTTGCAGAGGTTTAGTCCACTGTCGTCATGGCGGGGCATGGCGGCACACGTGTGACTCATGCACACGCTACAGACATGTATGTAGTGGTACAGAGTGAAGTCTGTTGAACAGAGGACTCATCCCACCAAACTGTTCTCGCTGTTGCTGTAGACGTACGTGGTAGTGAAGGCCTTGTGTGTGGCAGGTCCGGGCACGCTGTTTGACACCTCTGCGTCTCGGTGCCAGCTTGGCCATTGCTGTCCTATGCTCCCCCCCTCGGGTAGCTTGAGCCCTGGGCTCCTTGCCAATTGACTAGACTCACCTGGGACACTGGGGAATTGTCTAGACCAGGTCGGCCTGTGGGCGTGTCTGTGTGTTGAAAGGTCAAGTCCTCTATGGGTGCTGGCATTCCATGGGCAGTCAGACCCTGACCACGTAAGAGTGAGAGAAATGGGCCAGCCAGCAGGCCGTGTGTGTACCCGTTTCTCTCTGCTCTTGCCTGCAGCCAAGCTCTTGCCTCTGAGTCCTCTGCTAGGATGGACTGTAATTGTGGCCTGGGCGTCAAACAGACCTTTCCTCTCTTAAGTCCCTTTGGTTTGCCGTGCTTTATCACAGAAGTGACAGGAGTGAGAGGTGGGCGGGTGGGAGGAGCTGGCAGATGACAGGAATGGCCAGAGGCTTCCTGCCTTACCTCCTCACGCTCTGTTGGTATCCAGGAGACTGACTTTCTGCAAATGAGCTTTCCTTTCCTCTCCTGTCACCAGTCCGAGGGACTGGTGGCATCTCTGATGTCTTTGCTGTGTTACCTTGCCTTTCCCATGTGCTGGTGTGGAAGGGATGTGCTCCTTGTACTAGCGACAGAGGGTGGGCAGGAGAGCCGACACCAGGAGGCATGGGGTTTCCGGGGAGTTCTCTCTGGCCAGCTCTTGACCCCTTTTGGTTCAGGGTGGGCTGTGAGCAGCTCATGGTGTGCCTCTCTTCCTGTATGGGAGGTCCAGTGCCTCTGTGTAAGCAACCGAACCCTCTCCCACCCTCTCACGATTGTAGCAATTACACCACAGGAACTGGCAAACCCTGCTGAGAGCTGGTTAGAACACAAGCCCACCATCTTTGATTTTTAAAAGCACCTGCACGTGTTCTTCTACGCAGCCTAGGGCCGAGAACCACTGTCCTATGCGGTCCCAGAACAAGGCGCATGTTCACCAGTGACAGTTATCTACCATAACATTATGTAAATTGGGTCCTTCACACAGCGCGGCCCCATTTTCCACATGGTGAAATTGAATTTCAGATGATGGGGCATCAGGAATCTTTGACCGCCGCAGTGCTACTTAGTGGCCACGGCTGGATTCGAACCCAGTCCTGAGCTTCTGGTCCTCCAGTCTGGTTGTGGTCAGTGTTCTACTTTCCCCAGCAAGTTGGATGTAGAGCCATGTTCTTGTTGTTCAAGATGTCCCTAGGGTCTGAGCCCGTGACCATCGGGTCCCCAGTGTGTCTGCCTATATGGGGTGGAAGGTTTTCAGGAAGGTTGCCTGCCGAGGGCAGCGTCCACCCTGCTCAGGTCAAATGCAGGGCAGAGATGAACCCGACACTAAGCGGTTCCCGTGCCGGTGTGCTCTCTTCCCCTCCAGTGGAACACGACAAGGAGTTCTTCCAGCCCCGACACCACCACCGGGAGTTCCGGTTTGATCTTTCCAAGATTCCCGAGGGGGAAGCGGTGACTGCAGCGGAGTTCCGCATCTATAAGGACTACATCCGGGAGCGATTTGACAACGAGACCTTCCAGATCAGGGTCTACCAGGTACTCCAGGAGCACTCAGGCAGGTAGGTTCTGCCTTGTGCGGGATGCTGAGCGGCCCCCAGCTTCAGAGGAAGGAGTGGGTGACGGCCGAGGGTGGGGGTGGGAACAGTCCTGGTGGCTTCCACAATTGGGCCTTAGCACAAATGACAAATGTTCCTTACACTATGACTCTGTGCAAACTTGGTCAGGGATACTGGGAGGCCAGGAGGCCTGGGAAGCCTGGGTCTGTACCTCCCTGCCTAAGATGACGTGAACAGTCTAGGTATGGTGGTGTTCAGGGAGCTGGGGGAGGGGAGGGAGGGCTGGTGTTGACCGTCCTTCCATTCACTGCTCTGAGCCCTGGGTGATGTCAGTCACCAATGGAAATGGCCATTTGTAATCAAATATTAAGGGGAGGAAAAGAAAAAAAGAAAAGAAAAGAACCCAAACCAAAGAGGCAGAGAACTCTTGGCTGTCCGGAACGGAAAGCTTGTTTTGAAGGACTTTGTTTCTGGAGCCTGGAGAAAGGGTGGGGGCTGCACTCAGATGCATTCCACAGTCCCCACAGCCAAGGTTACCTTCCTTTGCCCCTGGGCGCTTGTGTTCTGAGGCTGTGGGCCTCATCGTCCCCGCAGATACCGTGGCACAGAAGTTAGTGGGAGAGTCTTCAGCTAGGATGGGAACAGGGACAAGGGAAGCCTGGTCCAGGCAGTGCTGATGGGCAGCTCATCTTGGCTAAGGAAACAGAACTGTGTGTGTGTGTGTGTGTGTGTGTGTGTGTGTGTGTGTGTGTGTGTGTGTGTGTGTGTGTTTCTACTGTCTCGAACCCACGTGTCACTTCATCTACACATGAGCACTCTGAAGTAAGGAGTCTGTGAAACTGACAGAATTGAACCACCACAGACGGCCGGCCAGAGAGAGACTGGGCCCCAGTTTGGGAACTGGAGACCGGGCTCTGATCTCCAGCTTTTCTAATAATGACTGAGTTAAAATTGACTCTGGTGGTACTCCGCTGCCCAGGAGGATTAGGCTGTCTTAGTGACACCCTGTCTCAAACTAAGAGGTGAAATTAGAGGCCTAGGGATGTAGCTGGGTGGTAGAGTGCCTGCCTAGAGTGCACGAGGCCCTGAGTTCTGCTCTCAGTGCAATCAGGAAGGAAAAAAATAGCAGTAGGGGGAGGGGACGGACACATGGAATTTTGCTGCAGAGAAGCAGAGGGGACTGTGGGGCTTAGGCTTCCTCCCACCTCTGAGTCCCCAGGCCCTTCCCCAGGCAACCTCTTCCGCCCTGTTTCTCTTCCCGTGGAGGAGCCCACCATCCTCTCTCTCCTGCTTCTAGGTGGGACCAATGTGCTCAACACCTCCCCATCCCGAATCTTTCAGACCCATAGTTCCGTGTCTCACCTGTTTGTCGCCCGTGAGTGCGAAGTAATGTCCATTCTGCTCTCTTGGACAGAACTGTGGGGGTGGCCTCAGGGACAACTGGGACAAGTCTGTTCTCTCTTGGCCTGTGGGTTGCATCAGGCGGTCAGGCTTGGTGGCAAGCACCAGTACCCGCTGAGCCATCCTGCCACCCCACTTTCTGCCTTTGCCTTTATTTGGATTCTGGGGGATCAAAGTCAGGTCCTCATGCTTCAAGGCAAGCCCCTCCCTGACGAGCCACCTCCCCAGCCCTGCTGTCCCCTTCTGACTCAGATCACGTCTGCCTGAAGTTCTAGAATTGTGGCTGGGCTACACACATGTGTGCACATGCACACCCACACATGACCTTCGCAAATGTCACTGGGCTTCCTCCCCCAGCCAGGGAGAAGAGGGCTGGTGCCCATGCACTCAGGAAGGCGTCTTTCCAAACTCTTGATCTTTGTCACTCTGATGGGTGACAGATGGCATCCTGGAGTGGCTTTAATTTATGTTTACAGCCCTCACTGCCCTGCACCAAGCTCTGCCCTGCATGGCTTTCTCACAAGAGAGGCAGGGCAGCGAAGGAGGGAGCAGGAGCAGGAAGGAGCATGGGTGGCTGGGAGCAGGGAGGCGGTCATGCAGATCAGACGCTCAGGTGTCCTGTGGATCTTACGTCGGTCCCCAGGCCCAGCCTCACGAAGAGGACATGGCCCATCTTCTGGGGTCCAAGCACCCGCTGTGACTTGGGGACTTTGTCACTCCCAGGACTCCTGTTTGTTTGCAATGCTGGAATCGAATCTGGGTTCTCATGTAAGCTGGGCAAGTGCCCCACCACTGGGCCACCACCCCGGCCAGCAAGACTCTTAGCCAGGCCATGGGTCTCATTGCTCTTGAAGGCTGATGGCTTAAGGTAAATTTGCCAACAAGTGGGACATCCCACTTGTTCTGGGATCCCCCAGAATCCAGGACTCGTGGCTGGCCTCAACCTGCCTCTCAGAATGCCTCATTGGGAGATCCGACCTTTGGAATGTAGTGGTATCTAGTGAGTCCTGCCTAGCCCACCTGGGATGGCTGACTGATGCACTCTTCTATGGCGGCTAAGGGCCATTTGGTCTGCAGGTCACCTCTGACCCCAAGTCCCTCCTTAACCTGTGCAGAACTTGCTTCCTGATACCACAGTTTTGCACGGTGTTTTTCCAGGGAAGGGGATGTCTCTGTCCCATGCCTGTGCACACCTGCTATGCCCTGTGTTGGAAGGTGCTGGTTCCTGCCCCATGTCTGTTCACATCTGCTATACCCTGCATTGGAAGGTGTTAGAGGCCCAGAGAGACCCACAAGCCCAGCCTGGCGGCTTTCATGGATGTCAAGGCCATAGCATCGATGAAACAATGGGCGCCATGGTTTATTTCTCAGCTACTCTTGTGTGTATATCTGTCAGGTGTCATTCTCAGAGGTCAGATAGTGGAAGTGCGTGTGTGTGCGTGTGTGTGCGTGTGTGTGTGTGTGTGTGTGTGTGTGTGTGTGAGACAGAGAGAGAGAACATGAAAGTCACCGAAAGTTCTGGCTGAGGTTCATTCGAGTTTCCCAGGATGCCACGGTAATGAAGTCCCACAAATGGGGTGGCCCAGACATTAGGACTAGATTCCCTTGATATGATTAGTTTTCCCGCCAGCCTGTTCCCACTGCTGCATCAGCCCCAAATAACATACAGAGACGTTGTATTCGATATAAAGCTGTTGGTCTGTTACTAGCATTTCTTATTGGCTGGCTCTGTCTTCCATATTAACCCAGTTCTATTAATCTAAGTGTTTCCATGTGGTCTTGGCTGACCAGAGAAAGGGTCCAGACCTTTACTCCTCTTGATCTCTACATGTTGAATCTTTTCCTGCTTCTCCCCGAATCCTCCTTGTGTCCTAGTCCCACCTATCTTGCTTTCCTATTGGCCAACAGGGCTTTATTCATTAACTAATAAGAAAAACGTATTTACAGAATGACATCTCCCATCATTCCCTGGAGGCTGTGACTTCAGAACTAGAGTCAGTGAGGCCTGTCCCCTCTGAAAAGTGTGCGCACACGTGTGTGTGTGTGTGTGTGTGTGTGTGGGTGGGGTGGGGTACGCATGTGTGTGGGTGTTCATGAGTGTGTGCGTGCACCTGTGTGTGCATGGGCTCTTCTTGAAGTGTGCTGAGGTGGCTGTCGGTGGCTGGTGTGTTTAGGCTCAGCGTCCTCTCAACAGGACTCCAGCTCTTTTACCTGGGTTCCTGCTGTGTCTCCTATGGCATGAGAGGGTCCATGCCACTCTACTGTGAGTGCGCTGCCTGCGTATGTCTACAGAAACACTAGTTCTGAATGAGGATGTGTCCGGTGACAGATCTGGAGGTTAGAACTGGAATCTCCTTTTTGGGGTACAGTTCTCCTCACAGCAGGATGACATGGAGATGTGAACTCAGGAGCAAGTAGATAAACAAGCAAATGGCTGAGGACGGCGGTGGCACGATGGGTGTCTGTCAGGTAGTCACCAATGTCCAGCTGAGCTGAGGAGGTTTGAGTGACAGAGGCTCTGTTAGTAGAGGGCAGAGGAAGAGTGTGTATGGGAGAGCCACGGGGTCCTATGGTCCCGTGAGGCAGGATGGAGAGACCCGTCCTTGTTGCGATGGAACGGACCACTTGGGCCTTGTGTAAAACATAGCTTTGTGCATCTTCTACCCTCTCACTCCTGAGGTCTGGTGATGGAGCTGCCGTTTGGGGAGGTGAGGACGTGTGGGACACATGGTATCGGAGTCTTCAACGCCCTGGCGTGCTGGTGTCATGGGTGGCTCATTGCTGAGGGCCGGCCTCTGGAGGGCGGGGCGGGACACCTTGCTGAGCAGAGGAGGGGGCTCAGAGCAGGTGGAAGTGTGTGGCCTGGAGGGAGCAGAGTTGATTGACAGCAGGAAGGCGGGAATATTCTTCCCCTGCATCACAGACAGAAGCAATGCAGTTCTCCAGGGGTTCAGAAGCTGTAGCTTTAAGTTTGTCTTGTTTTCTGGGCTGCCCTTGAATTGGGGTGCCTTTCTGGATGCACGGGGGTGGCTGATCTAGTTTTGAGAACACAGATCTAGTGGTCATGACCTCGGAGCCTCAGTTTCCTCCTCCGACAAAGAGTGGACGTGGGGAAGGTCCCCGGAGACCATCTTCTGCCGTACGTGCGAGCTGAATGCTTAGTAATGGTCTTTTTCTGCTCAGGGTAGGAGGGGTCCACAGCCCAGTGGAGAGCTTCAGGCCTTCAGCAACTTCTGAATACTTTAAACCTAAGAATCTGCCTGGGGACGCAGGCCTGAGCTAGGTGGAGAAGTGTGTCCCCTTTGCATGCCTCCATGGGCTTGTCCGGTTGGTGCACACCTCCTACCTGCCCAGTCCTCTAAGGGGTCCCGTGCCTGTGCCTCCCACAGTCCTGCCACCTCACTGGGCCCTGTGCTTAGAGAATGCAGCTCTGCTGCCACCAGCTACCCAGCTGTCCAGGGCCTGGGACATCTGGCTGTCTGGCAGGCTCAGCTAAGCTCCAGGGACATTCTGGGGGTGCTGGGATTAGCCAGCTGTGGGCTTGCCTCAGCATTTCTCCCCCATGGGAGTCATTTCAATCAAGTCCTCTTGATCTCTTGGAGCTGGAGGCCTTCCATGACCTATCCCTGCCTCAAGCCCGAGACAGCTGGAAAGGCAGGAGAGGCGTGCCAGCCTTGGCCAGCTGTGGGAGAGCCAGGGCTCAGAGGTGGGCCTTGAGGGGGTGGCTTGGTCGTGGAGGCTTTGCTGGATTGATGGGGAGGATCAGGGGCTTAGCCTTGTTTCCTGGACCCTGGGCCTGAGCTTGCTTCTGCCCTGTTGGTTTCATCTGCAGGCTAGGGGTCACACCAGGCACGCCATCCCAACCTGTGCTCTTGCCGGGAACTTTCCAGCCTGCTCCTCCTGCACTGGAGGGCCATGCTTGCACCAGGAGCCCCCAGGAGGCCAGGCCTTGTCACCACCAAGGTCGAGATGTTGTCTGCAGCTGGATGAAAAATGTCCCCTGCTCCATCACTGTTTCGGCTGCCAGGAGGGTGACCTCAGTCTCTGCAATGCCTGGACTTGGTTCAGCCTCGGCCTGAGTCACTGTGAGGGAGAAGGGGTTGTTTCTGCCTGTTCTTCCTTCCAGAGAGAGATCGGGACAGAGGAGGCCAAAGGGGTGGCGGGGTGGCTTACCAGCTCCGTCCTCAACCTCAGTCCAGTCCTGAGTGCTCCTGGCTGGGGACAGCAGCCTCCCCAGGACATCTGGCTCTTGCCTTCCACCCAGAGGAGGTGTCCTGTCCAGGGTGCCCTGCTGTATGAACAGGTCCTCCCTGCTCACAGCTCTTCCAGCAGCCGGCTGCAGCCAAACTCCGCGGCATCTCAGTTGCCTTTCCCCCTTCAAGCCCGGGGTGGGCAGGTGGCAGAGCGTCCTTACCCACACCAGGGCAGGCTGTGCTGGCGAACACATGTGTCAGGGTACACATGTGTCAGGGTACACATGGAGGACCACAGGGTTTGCCGGAAAGGCTTGCTGGGGCTGAGGGCAAGAGAAAGGGCATCTGGTCTCTACACCCCAACGTGGCCTCTACACCTACAGGTGGCCCCCTGGGGTGGCTCCTGGCCTCATCCTTCCTCTGGGGGCTTTCAGGTAGCTATCACTTTGGCTGTAGGCTCAGGACTTGGTGAGCAGACTCTGGGAAGGTTTTCATATATCCAGGGTTAGGCGGAGGTCACAGGCACAGCCCAGAGGCAACACCAGCCGAGGATTGGGATTTATCCAATTTTGGTATTTTCTATTTGCAGTGATGCAGTGAACGCAGCACCTCCACAATGGGCTTTTTTCAATATGACCCCTCTTCCACAGACTGGCTCAGAGGCTGGGGTGACTCAGCTGAGGTCACACAGTCAGGAAGTGGCAGAGGGGGGACTTGAACCCAGGTCTTTGAGACACTCCTCCTGCGTTCTGAGCTGCAGTGAGATTCTCAGCCGTGGCTATGCATTATTATTGCTTAGGTTGGCCAGGGTCTGTTAAAGCTGTCAGCGTGGGTGGGTTGGGCTGGGTGTTGACATTTCTTGAGCTAGCCGACCTGTGCCAGGTCCCAGGCTCTGAGCAGGTGGCTGCCATCTTTTATGTCCTGTCCTGACTGACTCGCCGATCAGAGAAGTGGCATGTGGGTCACTCTTGCTTCATCCCTGACTGCCCTTCTCACAGGACAGAGCCCCCTTGGTGTTCCAGACTCTTGACTGTCCATTTTGCTGGCATGGGGAAGGCATTATCTGGGAGTGGGGGTCCTTCCAGAACCCTGTGGCTTCTCCCTGCTACTATAGGCCTAGGCACAGGCTTTTGTGTCTCCTGGCTTCTGTCCCTTGCCACTACGCCTCAGCCCCAGGCATCAGCTTGGGATTTGAGCTGCCTTAGCAGTGGGCAGCTGCTGGCTGATAGCACCAGTGCCGTCCTGGAGGTTATAGGAGGGGGCCGCAGAAAGCCTGGGTAAGGACCATGTGGGTGCCTCTCCCTGAGGTCTGGCCCTGAGCCTTGGACACGGTACAGAGGGTCCTCGGTGCTGCTTGACTCTGCTCAGGGCTCCCTCCGTAATTTGCAAGGATCATTCTGGAAAAAGCTTGCATTCGGTTCAGTGCCACCCGGCAGGGCAGGACAGCAAGCCACTGTGTCCAATCTAGTTAGTTCTGGAAAGCCGGTCCTGTCCTGTGTCCTGGAGCCAAATGCCCCCTGGCTTCCCATCCTGTGGTCGAGGCCAGCTGGTGGGCTTCGGCGGCTGTTTTGATCTGTGTGCCTTTTTCTTCCTCCCGTCATTCATCCACAGCCTGGCTTCTTGGGGACTGGGTGGGCACCGGTCGGGTGTCAGTGGTAACAGGATGTGTCTGTGGGGCCCTTGTGATAGGGTCCTGTGTGAGCTCAGCAGGCAGCTTGCAGGAGTGGACTCTTAACTTCTTGGACTCCTCCCAGCCCTAGACCACATGGAGTGAGTCCCCAGTCGGGCCCAGCATTGTTGCAGACCCATTGCATGGGATTTCCTACTGCTGGGTAGATCTGGACAAGTTTGAGATGGTGTCCTTAGCTTCTTCCCATGGTGATGTCTCTGCAGAAGAAGTAACCGTCCTTCTGAGCCCACCCTGACAGCTATGACTGGTGTAGCGGCCTCCTCTTCACCCATTTTACAGAAAGCCGAGGTATGTGACCCAAGAAGAGAGGAAGCCGATGACTGCAATCTGTCCATTCTGTTTACCCAATTCTGTGGGCGGGGAGATAGGTCAAGCAGGGAAACCAAGGCAGAGAAGAGGGCCCGCTCTTCTAGCCCGTCCCAGCGATGCTGTGAAGACGCCTCCTGTATCCTCCTCCAGTTTCGTTCCTGACTGTGTGCTGGCCTGGCGGAGCCTCGCTGAGCACTGAGTGAGTGGCCCCGCTACAGATGCTGTGAAGTCTGAGGCTCGCACAGTAGGCATGCAGAGACTGCCTGTTGCAGGAAAGGTCTGGCCTTCTGGAGGGCGAAGCTTTCTCGTATGGAGCTGCCACGCCACCACGAGGACACGCCCGCACGCATGAGTGTCCGCGGCGCCTGTGCTCGTGGCGGGCTACCCGTCCACCCCGGCGCCTTCTGCCATACTCCCTTCACTGCCTCTCACCTCGGTGGCGTCTGAGCTCAATTCAACCAAAAAGTGAAAGTTGCCCGTGATTACACTGCTTTCGGTTCCCCGCAAGGTTTGCTGTGATGACTGTAATTATATTATGCAGAGCTGGGGAGGGGGCGCGCCCGGTGTTCAAGGGTCGGTGGTCTCTCATTGGCAGTGAGGGGGAAGTGGCAGCGTGTGCCGGGGTCCTGTGTTCTTGATGCTGGGATGCGCCTGGGGATCCGGTGGGCTTTAGGATCCGGTGTGTCTGGATAACTTGACCAGACACTTTAATGGCAAAAGCACTCCGTTCTTGGATTGGGATCTCTGCTTGCCTATAGGAACCTATTTTTCCAAATGTATTAACATATGTGTTTCATATCAGGGCCTGTAATTGCTTTAGCCTTCTTGGCAGGAAACAAAGGGAATTAATATTTTTCAATTTGGTTGTGAGCGGTCATCTGTAGCTGGGATAGCAAATGCCTTCTCAGATGCTAATTCGGTGAGGATGGGGGGGGGGAGACAGGTGCCCCCGGAGAGACCTTCCGCTATGGCACATTCACAGTGAATGTTCAAGGCCTTGTCAAACTCTGGTGTCTTCCTTCGCCTTCCCGCTGTCACCTGCGTTGGTGCCATCTTCCTTCTCCTTGGCTCTGCTTTTGCTGCTTCAGGATTGGAAGAAGAAAAGCTGACATTTGGCCTCTGGTCCAGCACTGTCTGTGCTAGTCTCCCTCTGGGAGCCGAGGCAGGCATGACTAATGGATCACAGACAGCCCTGCTTCCCGACAATCCTCAGAGCAGCCGCATGAAAGGAAAGCAGCCTCTGCCTGTCAAGTGAAGCTGCCAGGAGGGAGCCTGCTTGGCCCCTGGTCTCAGGTCAAGGCTCCTCCAGGGCCAACTGAAATGACTGTGTGTATGCGCGTGCGAGTGTGCGCGAGTGTGTGTGCGGGTGTGCATGGGTGTGCTCGTGCATACATGAGTGTGTGTGCGTGTGCGTGTGCAAACCAGAGCTCAACATCAGGCATGTTCCTCAATCATTCTTCCCTTTCTTTTCTTTTTTTCTTTTTGGTTTGTCGAGAGAGGGTTTCTCTGTGGCTTTGGAGCCTGCCTTGGAATTAGCTCTGTAGACCTGGCTGGCCTCGAACTCACAGAGATCCGCCCGCCTCTGCCTCCTGAGTGCTGGGATTAAAGATGTGCTCCACCAACATCTGGCCTCCACTTGCATTTTAGAGATAGGGTCTTTTACCGACTCTGTCGTTTGGCGAGACCTGCTGGCCAGTACCCAGGGGCCCTCTTGTTTCTGCCTCCCCAGAGGTGTGAGGTAGCTGCTCGCCTTTGCTTGGCTTACTGTGAAAGCACAAGGACCTGAGTTGTCCCCAGCAGCCTCCTAAAATCCATTTTCCCAGAGCCTGAAATGAGGTCTTGTGAAGGGATCTATGAGGGGAGTGGGGCCAGGAGGGGAAGAGGCAGAGGAGGATAGTGCCATGCAGGGTCCCCCTGCAGAGGCTTCAGAGACAGCCTCTGCTTCCTCTTCTTGTGGTAATTACACGTCTAGGGCATCTTTGCAGCCGGGGCTCCTAGCTTTGTTGCTGTGGGCTTTTGACCTTTTTCTGGAGTTGGCAGGTGTTTAGTGTCCTCTGCAGCCTCAAAACAGAAGATGCTGGCCACACCTCCCAGCACCCAGGGACAGAACCCGGGCACTCCAGGTAGGCCTCCAGAGCTGGCCGCACTCGAGCGGAAAGTACCTCCATTTCCTCACTCCGTCCCGACTTCCTCTTCAGCTTGTCCATGCCTCCCTCCCTATGCCGGCCCCTAACCTGGCTCCCACTGACCGCACTGCCTGAATCCACCAGATCAGAGGGAAGAATCCAGACCCAGCCGTTTAGACGGCTCTACAGGCGCTTGTTAACACGCGCTTCCAAGGCTAGTCACACATCAGGGGAAAGTGACCAAGTAAATGTGTCAAGATGCCACCTGTAATCCTAGTCCTCAAGAGGCGTAGGCAGGAGGATGACCACAAGTTGCAGTCCAGCCTTCTGTACACAGAGACAGAATCCTAAGCCAGCCAGGATAACATAGTGAGACCGTCTTTAAAGAAAACAACAAAATATCGAAAATATATGTGTGACTGGGAGTGTGTGTGTGTGTGTGTGTGTGTGTGTGTGTGCATGCGCTCGCGTGTGCAGGGGGGCTGAGTGTAATTGTTTACCCATTGGTGAGACCCACTTACGCTGTGCAAGGCCTGAGCCACACTGTTCATTCAGTGACACACTGGTGCAAAGGCAGACGGACCTTTCTAGACTTTCCCTGGTTGTTGCATTTCTGAAATGCCACAGGCTAGTGAACTGCATTCCTCACGGCCTCTGGGAGTAGTTCTCTTCTACTGCATGGGTCCTGGGGGGTCAAGCTCAAGTCACCATGCTTGGTGGTAATCTCCTTAAACCAATGAGGACCTTGTGGTCTTCATGCTTGGTCATCAGGCGTGGGATCAAATGCCTTCCCCTGCTGAGCCATCTCGCTGGCCAGGTGACCCCCATTTTGCATGATCTAGGTGAGGCAGGTACGACATTCTTCGGCCTTGCATATCTATAAGCTCACGGGCCTGTTAACTCTGCTATTATCTTGTGTATGCTCTTGCTTGTGCATGTTTGTGTGTAGGTGTACACATATGTGCTTGTGTGTTGAAGCCAGGGCGAGCACGGGTGCCCCCCACCTACTTTTCTTTTTCACACAAACTGTCTCGTTGGCCGGGAGCGTACTAAGTGGGCTAGCCTGGGCAGTCAGCAAGCCCCAGAGATCTGCCTATCCTTCTGCTCTTGGTGCTGACACCCCAGCTTTTATGTGGGTGCTGGGGAATCGAGCTCAGGTCCTGGCACTTGCAGGGCAAGCCCTATGCCCAACTGACGCATCTCCGTAGCGCTGAGGCGGCTTCTATACGCCCACATGTCATGCGTTCCTGACTTAATTTGATTACTTGATAGGTGGTAATATTTCATTTGCATAAATCACCCGTCAGTCTGTGTGTGCCTCCTGATTGGACAAACCAAGCGTGTTGACTTGCAAAAGAGTAAGGTTTTGCAAGAGTTCTCAACAGCAGCCTGAGTTCTCACTCTGAACGGTGTGGGCTTCTGTCTTCGAGGGTAAGATGCGGCCTATAGGTGACCGTCCACTATGGGGGCCTCAGGGCAGGTAACGGCCTGCCTCCCACAGGCATGGCGTTGCTTGCTTCTGTCTGCAGCTCCATGCTGTGCCCCTGTCAGGTTCATTTTCTTGCTGCTCCCTGCTCCCCTCCCCTTCTGTCTCTGGATTTTGGAATTTTAAAGCAGTTACTCTGCGGTTCTTTTTTTTTTTTTCCTTAAGGCTGGGAAGATGGTGTGGTGGGGAAGCTGTCAGTGTTGGCTAGTTGGTGCCTCGAGTGTTCGTGAGGAGTCTGAGGTTGCCTTGCCCTGTCTCAGTCTGGAGTTGGAGGCTGGAGGAAGTGCAGGAACCGGAGAAAGTCTGGGAGGATCCGCCTTTGTGCCACCAGCCTCAGTCGGGGTCCATCAAGAGGACACTCATCTGACTCACAATCTCCGGAAGGCTCCTCACAGCTTCTTCAGGGGCCTCCTAAGGTGCCGCTGTCTCGGCAGGATGATTTTCAGTGTGTCACTGCTCAGTCATGGCACTGTGTCTAAGTGCATCTCACCAAGCAGGGGACGAGTGGACAGCCCCCCCCCCCCCCCCCCGTCTCCAAGCCTAGGGTCCCCCTGGGAGGTGGGAGGAGGTGTTCTGGGCCTTTCCTTAGTCCATGTGGGTGACCACCCTGGGATTTGAGAGTGGGCTTCCAAGGGCTCAGAGTAGGACCAGTGGGCAGAGGCCCCAGGGAACTGGGATTCAGTGCATTTCTGGTAATACCTGTGAATTTGAAAAAAAACTTTTTACTTTTAATTCCTTCACATACATACACATATGATTTAATTGGTGTGTGTGTGTGTGTGTGTGTGTGTGTGTGTGTGTGTGTGTGTGTGTGTAGATCAGAGGACAATTTGTAGAAGTCAGTTTGCTCCTACCTATATGGGGCCTGGTGATCAAACTCAGGTCATCACCTTGGTGGCAAGCACCTTGAGCCACTAAGCTACCTCGAGGCCCCTTCAGAGCCTTTAATGTACTTAGGTACATACAGTATGACATGTGAGGGTCAGTGTCACACAGGTTGCTTATTTCCCTGCACAGCCCTTCTGGCTTTTGGCCCTCCACTAATGAGGTATACCTCACTTCAGAGACCTTGATAAATTTCAAACCCATATTCTCGCAGACAGGCTCTGAAAGCCCTGATCTCCTTGGCTGCCACCGGCTTCCACGCGTGTAACGGCACAGCCCCTGGCTGCTGCGCAGGGTAGCCCACTGCCTGGTGGGCTTCCTCGGTGGGCAGCCCGCCAGTGCTGGCCAGGACTGGAAGGCCGTGGGTGGCCCCAACTCATTCTGTGGCTAGGAGGTGTTGTGGCTTTTAATCTGTTTTTCCACCTTTCTCCCCAACGACTTAATTTTGGTCTTCCTGGATATGTAGGGCCTCAAGGAAGGGTTTATAAAAAGCACCAGGCCTCTGACTTCATCAGCCCGTCTACGGGACGCCAGGACCATTTGGGTCCTTGTTGGAAGTGCACTGAATTTCCTTACCCTGAGGTGGGCAGCTGCAGGCGCCTGGTGACCCACCCTGCAGGGCCAACTTGGTCTCAGGACTTTGATCTTCCTCCTGGGCCTCCCTGTGGCCTGGAGTGTGCGTGCTGGGCTGGCTCCAGGGACGGGAGCCAAGGGCCTTCTCTCCTGACTCATGCCGGCTCTACCCACATGACATCATGCTAGCCTGCCAATGTTCTGTTCGCTCTCTGGGTTTCTCTCTCCTTCTCTCTTCCTCCCCCCCCCCCCCCCGCCCCATCATGTCCAGCAGTGAGGCGTGGAGGGCAGGGAGGGCGAGGGAATATCTGGCAAAGATTTTGCCATCCATTGTTCTCCCTGTTTTCCAGGTCTTAGCATCTGACTTACAGTGGCCAGAAGCCTGCAGGCTGTGGCCCTGCCCACCTCTGTCCCCCTCAGCCACGCGTACTCTCTGCTCACTGGTCTCTCTCTTTTTTATCTTATTTTAATTTTTAAAACAATCTTATTCTACATCCTAGGCCCAGTTCCCTCCCTCCCTCCCATCTTTCCACTCCCCTCACTGGCATCTTACCGCACCGTCCGTCCACACATGTTTCCCCTGGCGGGAACGCTTGTCCTGGCCGTCTGGGCTGTACTGGCTCTGCTCATTCTTCTCTTGCCCTGCTGGGGTGTCCCCAGGGGCCTCCTTCCCTCCAAGTCCCCTGCTTTCCCTTTGCTCTTTCATGGAGTCCCTTCCGGATGCTTTGCCAGCGTTCCCGTCACCCAGGTTGTGTGGTGCTGTTCTTGCCTCTGGTCCTCAGACCCCTTCTGGCTGCCCTTGTCCCTCCCTCCAGTTCCCAGCTCTGGCATGAGCAGGAGAGGAGAGGTGGCCTCTGATGGAGATTGGGTTGCTGTAACAAGGGACCATGCATTTAATGGCTTAAGATGCAAACGCTAGGGCTGGGGAGATGGCTCAGTGGGTAGGGAGGGTCCTTGCAGCCTCAGGGTAGGGGGCTTAGTCTGGATGCTCAGCATACACACGAAAGCTGGGAGCTGCTGGGCACAGCGGCCACACCTTTAACCCCAGCATTTGGGGGTGGGGTAGAGGCAGGTGGAGCTCTGTGAATTTGAGGCCAGCCTGGTCTACACAAGGAAACCCCTGATTTGTTTGTGTTAAGGCTGGGCATGGCGATGTCAATCTGTAACCCCGGGGTTGAGGGTAGAGAGCAGTGAATCCGGGAACTCTGCTGGCAAGAGGGTGCCAGGTTCACGGAGAGACCTTATCTCAGGCTAAGATGGTGAGTTTCGGAGAGAGATAGATACAGATGTCCGCGTTGGACCCCTGGCGCGACCTCAGCTCCTAGCTTTCAACAGTCACATCACGCTGGCGTCGGACTCTCCTGGAGAGCTCTCAGTCCAGGCGCCCTCGGGTTCTCTTTGCACTGCTTCTGCCATCTGACACAGCACGCTCAGGTCCTGGCCTCACTCAGGACTTCTGAGGCCACATTGCTCTGGTGGCCTCTTAGCTCAAGTCCATTTTCTTTGGTTTGGTGGTGGAGCCATGCAGTCCCGGCCTGAGGCATCCTTCTGCCACCTGCGAGTGTGGCTCCTGGCTGGCATAGTCCCAGTGGAGACTATGGAGTCTTTCTCTGTAACAGCCTGGGGCATTTGCCCAGCAGGCACCCTGCACCACTAAGTGGGCGTGGCAGAGACCCTGGGGAGTCCCAAAAGCCCATCTCTCCAATCCAAAGGATGTGTCTGCTCCCTGCAGGTGGGGGGCTGTGTCTGAGGGTCCCTGCAGGTGGTGAGCTGGGCCTGAGGGTCCCTGCAGGTGGGGGGCTGTGTCTGAGGGTCCCTGCAGGTGGTGAGCTGGGCCTGAGGGTCCCTGCAGGTGGGGGGCTGGGCCTGAGGGTCCCTGCAGGTGATGGCTGTGTCTGAGGGTCCCTGAAGGTACTGAGCTGGGCCTGAGGGTCCCTGCAGGTGGTGGGCTGTGTCTGAGGGTCCCTGTAGGTGGTGGGCTGTGTCTGAGGGTCCCTGCAGGTGGTGGGCTGTGTCTGAGGGTCCCTGCAGGTGATGGCTGTGTCTGAGGGTCCCTGCAGGTGGTGAGCTGGGCCTGAGGGTCCCTGCAGGTGGTGGGCTGTGTCTGAGGGTCCCTGCAGGTGATGGCTGGGCCTGAGGGTCCCTGCAGGTGGGGGCCTAGGCCTGAGGGCTTCCGCGGGAGTAGTGCCAATGTGGCCTCGGGCTGTGATATTGGGGATCCCCCTCAATTCTGAAGCTTGAATCCAGGGCCTGCATTCCCTCTTTCTGTAACCCCATCTGTCTCTCTTTGTCTCTTGAATTTTTATTTTGAGGCAGAGTGTAGCCAGATTGCCCAGGCTGGCCTTGAACCTGTAATTGTCCCAGTAGTTGGAATTGTGGAGCTCTGGCCCGTGCCTCACCTTGAGAATGTTTGATAGCACCCCTTAAGATTTTATGGCTGTCACCCACACCCTCCCATGCCGTCACCACCAGCCGCAGGTGACACCAACACTCCTCATCTTCAGCTGCAACTAAGGTGTCTTGCAGGGATTCCAAGGTCCTCCTGGGTGCTCAGGACACTGGGTGCTGGACCCTTCTGAAGGGGTCAAATAAGGCATGTTCCCCATGTGTCCTGGGTTCTGAAACAAGTCTTCACTTGGGGCTGAGTGCCCTCGGATGTCCCAGAGGCCCCTGGGGTGTTTGGCGCTTTGGGTTGTGGGTTTGGTGGTGGTGGTGGGGAAGCTTCGGTTGTGTTGATGTGAGGGAATGTGGCCATCCCCAGAGGAGTGAATGAAGGCCCCTGGGGACTGCACACTGGAAATAGCCTCAGAGCAGTCAGAAGCCCAGACAGGGCTCCCCACCCTCCCACACCGGAGATTTAAAATACCCTCTTTCCATGGCCTTAGAACTTCCCAGGAGCGGGTGTGTGGAGAGGTCTGGTGTGTGTGTGTGTCTGTGTCTGTCTGTCTGTGTCCATGTCTGTGTGTGTGTGTGTGTGTGTGTGTGTGTGTCTGTCTGTCTCTGTGTGTGTGTGTAGGGCGCTCCCCCCACTTTCCCTGCAGGGTTAGGTGTCTGCTGTTCACAGGTCCCTTGGGAGGAGGTGCCCTGGGCCCAGCAGCTTGCCGTTCCCAGTCAGCTGGTTAATTATTAACGTCACAGTGCCAGCATCAGGGTCAGCCTGGGTTCATGTCTTGCAGAGCAGGGCTCTAGGGAAACCTGGGTTTCTGGAGGGGAGAAGGTGACCTTCTATTTCTCGATGCTGTTTCTGTGTGTGAGTAGGAGTGTGGCGTGCGTGTGTTATGTGGTGTGTGGGAGTGTGAGAGATGTGGTGTGGGAGTGTGAGAGAGAGTGTGGTATGTGTGTGTGTGTGTGTGTGTCCTGAAGAATGCTTTGTTTTTGTATTGAAACACGTTAATGTTTTATTCCGTGTGTGTTGTGTTTTGCCTGCATGTTTGTGTGTGTGTGACGGACATTGCTTTTGTTTGCACTGTGTGCGCGCAGTGCCCACAGAGGCAGGAAGAGGGCATTGGGTCCCCTGGGACTGCAGTTACAGATGGCTGTGTTGTGAGCCACGGTGTGGGTGCTGGGAACCGAACCCCGTGTCCTCTGCTAGAGCAGCCGGTGTTCTTACGCTGAGCATCGCTCCAGCCCTACACTTTGTCTTTTAGGGCAGGCTCTCTCTGCCCTGGAACTGAAGACGTAGGCTAGGGCAGCTGGGCTGTGAGCCCAAGGACGGCCTGTCCTTTCCCCTAGAGCTGAGACTGCAGCACATGGCACCTGGCTCTGTCACCTGGGATCCGGGAATGCAACTCAGGCAGCCGAGCTTGTGCTAAACACTTTACCAACCAAAGCATTCCCCAGCCCCTGCTTTTCCTTTCAGGGCAATTAGTGGTGGCAGCAGTCAGGGACTTAGGCCTCAAGTCTGCTCCATGCCCCTCCTGAGCTTGGCAGACAGGGTTTCTCTGTGTAGCTTGGTAGACCAGGCTGGCCTAGAACTCACAGAGATCCACGTGCCTCTGTCTTCCAAGTGCTAGGATTAAAGGTGTGCGCCGCCGCCACCCGCCATTGAGACAGCATTTCTTGCTGAACCTCATGCTCACCAATTCATCTAGGTTAGCAGCTGACCAAAACCCAGGGACTTCCTGTCTCTACCTTTCAAGCACTGCCATGCCCGGTTTTTACATGGGTGCTGGGGATTTGAACTTGGGTCCCCACGCTTGCACTGCAAGCACTTTGGTGACTGACCTATCTCCCTGTCCTTTATACCTTCCACATTTGTTCCTTCGTTTGCAGAGGGCAGCCTGGGCTACCTGTCTGCTGTGGGTTCTGGGGATTGAACTTGAGTCGCCAGGCTTGGCAGCAAGCACCTTTAACCACTACCTTGCCCACCCTTGTTTCACTTGCCTTCAGGACAGCCAATGCGACTGGACGTCTTTCTTGTGTCCACTGGCTGTTTGGCCGTCTTTGGAGACCAGCCTATCAAAATTGGTTACATTTTGTCCTCTGAGGCAATGACATGCTGGCTTTGCTGTGTGAGCGTGGAAGTTGCCTTCCGCCTCCTTGAGCAGCTTGAACATGAAGGAATTACTGTTGGTTTAGGTTGTGAGTGTAGCCTTTAAGGGCTGAGCTGCCTCCCGCCCTGCTGTTGGTTTTGTAGAAAGGACTACCTCATGTGAAGATGCTTGAGTCTGTCATTGCTCCGGTGCACACTCGAGGGTTAATCCTACTCTTTTTAAAAACCGGTTGTATCCCCAGATGTTTGCATGGGGCACGCGCTGTTGTGCTCACCTTTCGGTCAGCGCCCACTTCCCCTTGCCACCAAGTCAGTTTACGTGGTTCACTTCCCTCCGTGGTGCACTCCCGTGCCTTGGGCACCCATCCCGTGGTGGTGTAATTGGTCCTCTTGGAGGCAGTTTTCAGTGTCTCTGTAAGGAGAATCATGGGTGCCGTCCGTGTTATCTCTCTCTGGAACCGACCATCCTCAGTAAGTGGCTTGAAATGACAGCCATCCCACTGTTTAGAAACTGGGACATGCTCAGCCATGCGGTTCTTCTGCTCCTGGAGCCTGAGTAACTGAGGTTACCAGAGAAGATGGGGGCTGGAATGCCCAAAGTGGCACCTCACCGAGGGGTGGCTTGGCCTCTCCCTCCATCGTTACGGTGGTTTGAACACGCAATGTCTCCCAGATCTGAAGACTTGGCCCCCAGCGGTGATGCTGTTCGGGGAGAGTATGGACCGTTCAGGAGGCGCAGCAATGCTGCAGGACCTGCATCACTGGGCGCGGGCTGTGAGAGTTTCTAGCCTCACTCCACTTCCTGTTCTCTCGCTCTACTTCCTGTGTGTGGTTGAACTGCCGTCTGGCTTTGTTTTGATTGACACCCGACTTCCCTGACGTGATGGATTGACTCTACCCTCTGGAGTCACAGCTAAGATAAATTCCTTTTTGCTTAAGTTGCCTTTGGTCATGGTGTTTGTCATGGCAATAGAAAAGTAGTTGATCAATTAATTCTCTTTGCAGACCCTCCAGCTGACTAGTATCTTTCTTCCCCCTCAGGAGGAACAAAGGGTTGCTATTGCTGTGATGAAACACCGTGACCAAAAAAGAAAAAAATGAAGCAAGTTGCAGAGAAAAGGGTTTATTTGGCTTACACTTATATATCACTGTTTGTTTGGAATAGAATATTTAACTATGTAAAGATGTGTTACATTTGCTTCTGTTGAAAATAATTGTTTAACTATGTAAAGATGTGTTGCTGTTTCACCTTGCCTGCCTAAGGCACCTGATTGGTCTAATACAAACTGAATATCCAACAGCTAGGCGAGGAGGGATAGGCGGGGCTGGAGGGCAGAGAGAAGAGATGGGACTGGCCAACCAGACTTAGAGGAAGCAGGAAAGCAGGATTAGGTAAACGAGCCTCAGGGAGCACATAGATTAAGGGAAATGAGTTGGTTGAAGTTTTAAAAAGCTAGCTAGAAACAAGCCAAAGCTAAGGCCTAGCACTCAAAATTAATAAGTCTCTGTGTCATGATCTGGGGGCTGGCAGTTCAAGAAAGCCTGCTATATGTGTTCATCATTGAAAGAAGTCAGGGCAGGAACCTGCAGGCAGGAGCTGACGCAGAGGCCGTGGTGGATGCTGCTTCCTGTCTTGCTCCTCATGTTTTGCTCAGCCTGCTTTCTTATAGATCCCGGCACCACCAGCCCTACAGGCTTGCCCACAGCCTGATCTCACAGAGGCATTTTCTTAGTTGATATTCCCTCCTCAGATGACTTTAGCTTGTGTCAAGGTGACATAAAACTATCCAGCACAGGAGACATTCCCCCCACCCCCAGTGCAATCAGGCTTGCTGACTCAGCGACTCGATTCCCGGGAGGCAGATCCAGAAGCTACTCCAACTCTCAAGGCTTGACCCAGGTTGGACCTTGCTCCCGCAGGGACCTGTTGACACAGCAGGTCCCAGAATCTGCCCAGACATCAAAGATGGAGACCAGCTGCCTTGGCTGTGTGGGGGGATGGATCCTGGGTGCAGACAGGAAGAGCTGTGGTGGTCATGTTTAGAGTGTTGCACAGTTGCCTTTGTACATGGGTGAGGTCCACAATTGAAAGCTTTCGAGCGCATGGAGGCTCTTCTGTTGGAGATTATTCTGGGGCCTCAGAGTGGCCTCACCCTAGAATTTCCCGGAGCAGAGCGGGGAGAATTTACCAATGCTGCCGTAACTGATACAGTGTGTGCCCCGTCTCCACTTGGCTCTTCCCAGTTGCTATCCAGGTTGACACTACCCTCGTTTTACCCAGGAGGACACTACAGCTCAGGATCTTGCAGTCTCTCTGCTCACTCCGGGTCCCACCTTCCGCTGGTGCTGTCCCCTGTCCCACACAGGCCAGGGAGGATGGCAAGGCCCATACAGGACCTAAAAGTTCCTGCACCTCATTTACTCCCTGCTAATATGTGACCCGGGGGTCAGGGGTCAGAAGAGGGGACAAGGCTTAGGACAGAGGTTCTTGACTTAGATTTCCTGTGCCAGTGTCTAGTTCTACCAAGTCTAAGGCTTGCCTCTGGGACAATGTCCACATGTCCCCATGCCCACATATGTGAGATGGGAACCATATCTACTGCCTGGAGCTCATTACAAAGATCAGTGCTGTGTCAGCCTCTCCAGTGTTGGGACTCTGTGCGTGTGCCACCATGTCCACCTTGGCAGTGACATGCTAACATGACTGAGACCTGGGGGACACTCAGAGTGCTGTCTTGGAAAGCACCCAGGCTCCAGGAGTGGCAAAGGTAGATGAGTGCGCGTCTGTTCCCTGGGGCCTCAGCACCTGCGCCTTCCCCGCCTCTGTCCTCACCTGGGCTGGGTCGCAACCGTTGCGCTCTGGGTAAATAAGAATGTCCCAGAGGCCCAGTCTCCGCCGCTCTTTCTGTTGTATGGCTGGTGTCCTTTGCAACGCTATGAGAGGGGCCAGGAGTCCCGTTACCCACTCAGTCTCCCGCTGTTGAGGGTGTCTCTGCTGCCCCTCACCTGTGGTCCCGCTGCCGTTCTGGTGAGGTGTCTTGATATCTTCATCCCCTCCTGTCCCCTCACATAAGGCGTGGCTCTTCCATGCATGCCTGAGATAGACTGCAAACTCTGATGGGTGTGGGGAGTGGCTGCCTCCATGGTGATCCGGCCATGAGTCACTCCTGACACATCTGGCCCCAGTGTCCTGGCCTTTAATGAAGGAAGTGTTAGCATCTGTGGGCAGGGCAGCCTGTGAAGGCTTGCTCTGTCTGTCCCCTGGTCACAGGAATTGTTTCCGGTGCCAGCATCTGCTCCCGTCTTCCTGCATATCTGATTTCCTAACGTTGTCGCCACCTAAGTTTCTCATCTCGTGCTTGGAGCTGATGGCTTGGAGTGACATCTCTGCTTCCATCCACTGACCATTAGGGTAGCCAACTGCTTCCAACAGTCCCAGGGTTCTCCAGAGGCAGGGAGGCCATCGGGCAAATCGAAAACAAAGCCTGCCAGAGTTCCCTATGTGTGGCTTTGAATGCCACCTAAGACACTGTGGAGTAACAGATTTTGAAGCCACCACTAAAGGGAAGCCAGGGTAGACGTAAGTGGGTCCTGAAGACTAGGTCATTATTATCATTCAGCGTGGACATCCAAGTCAAACTTGGGGTCTTTCTAATTGCGTGTGACCCTAGCGAGGCTTTCTTGCCTCTGTAATAAGTAACCAGACATCTGCAGGTCTGGAGGACTTTGGGCTGACTCCCAAGGGACTAAATAGCCTTCTTACCCAGCGGCTTATTGAGTGGCTTAAGATCAGAACTTGTAGTGCCTTAGTCTGTCTCTGCTGCTGTGACGAAACGCCAGAGACTGGAAAACTTATGGGAACAGAAATTCATGTCATAGCTCTGGAGGCTGGTAGCCGAAGCACGGTGGGATCTGGGCCCGAATGCGGCTGTTTCAAGACGGCAACCTTGTTGCTCCACCGCTCCCCCTCTCCACCTCTTACAAGGGCAAGTCCATTCACAAGGACAGTGCCCTCGCTGCCTCCCCAACTCTGAAAGCGCCATCCTCTTGATGCCACCACACTGTGGGTTAGCAGTCACCACGAGCTTGGGAAAGGGCATGGTGTTCTGGCTGAAGCAATGATGAAACTCAACTTTATTTTAAATCTTAGGTGTGTGTGGGGGGGGTGTGCACAGAAACCACACACACTCCCACCTACGACCCCTGTGATGTTGTCCACATCTGAAGCACCCACCATTCCCAAGCCTGGGCACCTAGGTTCTCCGTGCCTAGACTTTTGGCTGGAGGGATGAGACCACCGGTCCCCTCACATCAGCCTGGGCATTAGCTACGTGTCTAGGTGCTAAGGTCTGCTTACAGCTTTGCTCCCTGGCATGTGTGTGTTGATGGGCCCGGTGGCTGTATAATGCATTGTGGCTCCCAGCAGGGAGAGAGGGAACTTGCAGACCTCCGAGATATGATGACTGGGGTGCCAGCAGTAGCTTACTAGGAGGAGGGGACTCTATCTAGACTGGAATTTGGTGTTGACTCTGGCTGCTGGCTTAGGGGGACACACTGCAACATATCTGATTTGTCAGCAACTCCAGGGGCTTGGGGAAGGGTGTGGGTTGGAGAAGAGCACCACCCCAGTGCCCAGAACAGCACAGGAGCTCTGGTATTTTAGTTGACCACTGAAGGGCTCAGAATGTTGAAACTGAGTCTTGATAACTAAAAATCTACAAGAGCTGTTCTGTATGCAAGGGTGGGGTGGTATTCATCTACCCAACCACCCATCCTCCACATACCTACACATCTATCCACCCCCTATCCATCCATCAATCCATCCGTTTATCTCATCCATCTACCTCTCACTCATCCATCCATCACCCACCCACCCTTTAGATGGTGTCATCTGTCCATCATCTGTATATCACCTGTCTCTGTCAATTCTTCTGCCATCCATCTACCCACCTATCCTTTACACATCCACTTATCTACCCACGCATTCGTCTATCCACCCACCCGTCTACCCACCCACTCACCCATCATCCATCTACCTCTCTATCCACCTCTCATCCGTGCACCTACTTACCTCCCTGCCCACCCATCTTTCATCCATCTGTCCACCTACTCACTTAACCTACCCATCTATATAGCTACCCATCCATCTTCTGTCCACAAATCCATCCTTTGCTCCAACTCTCAGCCAGCAAGCCAGCCACCTTCCGCCTCTCATAGGGTGAATCATGGCTTTACCTTGCATGGAGCTGTTGGTGTGGTGCCAGACTCATGGCAAACGGCCTCCTTGGCATCACCTTCTGCCCCAGCAACTTGCAGGTTGTATAGTTCCTGCCTGTCCTGTGTCTTGCTAGGGTTCCCTGACATCTGGTAGAGTAAGATGGCCTTGTGCCTGCTCCCTACTTATGTTCCTTCTGTACTTTATTTTCCCGTCGCAGCTGCTAGGTGGCCATTGTGCCAGGTCCTTTGCTGACAAGCGTTGCATAGAGGACTGAGGCCTTGCCCCTACTTGCCCTGTTAGACAGGGCTTCCCCTGTCTGGTAAGTTGCTGGCTGTCAGGGTGGCTGAGCTGTGGCCTGCCTAACCTCAGCTTTGTGTCTCTCCTCTTTCCAGGGAGTCGGACCTCTTCCTGCTGGACAGTCGTACCCTCTGGGCTTCTGAGGAGGGCTGGCTAGTGTTTGACATCACAGCCACCAGCAACCACTGGGTCATTAACCCTCGGCACAACCTGGGTCTGCAGCTCTCCGTGGAGACCCTGGATGGTGAGTTCCAGACACCAGCACTTCTAGTCCCAGAGGAACCCCAGGGTTCTGAGCCTGTGCAGCGCCTCAATAGCAGCCCCCAAGCTTGCTTTTACTCGAGCCAATGTCCTCTGACGCCCCCCCCCATCTCAACCAGGCCTCAAGACTCTGACTTCTTTTCTGAACCTGATGTATTCTCTTGCATTTTACAAGAATATTGGGAGCTGGGTGAGTTGGGCAAGCTGGGCCCAAGATGGCCTCACTGCTCACAGCAGCATCTGCAGCCATTTATACATTAGAATCTTGGGTCAGGTAGACCTGCTACGTGATAACTGCACAAGGCTAGAGCCCTGGGGTGGCATCTCGCATGTGCGCACACATGCACACACACACGCACGCACACACATGCACGCACACACACGCACACACACGCACACACGCACATGCACACACACGCACATGCGCGCACACATGCACACATGCACACGCACATGCATACACGCACATGCGCACACACACGCACATGCACACACACGCACAGGCTCGCACACACACACAGGCACGCACGCACAGCACACAGGCATGCACGCACGCACAGCAGGGTTTGCCAGACAGGTTTTTCAGCTAGTTGTTCTTGGCACCCTGGTGTTCTGTGCAGTGGAGCAAGGTTGCTGGCATCCCCGACCTTCTAAGCATTGGGTAGTATCACCTCAGAATGTCTTCAGACGTTGCCAAGTGTTCTCTGTGGGATGACGCTGAAGGACTGAGGTCACATTGGTGGAGAAGCCGTTGTTAGCTGGTCCTTCCCGCCGTGTCTCACTCCCTATGGTGTGTGTCTCTGCATGTGCGTGAGCGCGTGAGTGCAGGTGACCTCAGAGGCCAGAAGAGGGCATCAGATCCCCTGGAACTGGAGTTACAGCTGACTTTGAGGTGAATGGTATGGGTACTGAGAACTGAATTCGGGTCTTTTGCAAGAGCAAGAAGTGTTCTTAATCTTGAGTCATCTTTCCAACACCCTCCCACCAGTTGTTGTTGTTATTATTATTTGTTTGCTTTTTGAGATAGGGCTTCTTAGTGTAGCCTTGGCTGTCCTGCATTAAAAGCATGCACCACCACTGCCCTGGCAACTTTCCACTAGTTTTAAGGGGGAAATGAAAGCACATTGATTTTCGTTCATTTTGGAATAGGAAATACTCATTCCTCCACAGACAACAAGATGGAAATGTGTCACAGTAGCCCCCCCCATCCCCTTCCCCCAGATTCTGAGTTCCACTTTCCAGAGGTGAATCCTGATTAGCACTCATGGGTGCCTTTACAGGGGTGATGTCTGGGTGCTTAAGAGCTTAGGCATACATTCTGATCTCTGTTTTGCTTCTCATACAAATGGTGGTGTAGCCAGACTTTCTTGTTGGCCTCTCTTTGGGAGCAGCAGCTCCCCAACAATGACATGGAGATTTATTTTTAATTATGAAGGCTTGGCCTTTAGCTTGGGCGTGTTCCCAGTTAGTTTTATAGCAAATCAACCTATTTCTAATAGTCTGTGTTCTTCCACGTGGCTTTTATCTGTTTTTCATTCTTTTAAAACTGACTCCTTCTTTGTCTCACTAGTGTCTAAATTCACCTGCCTGAGTTACTCTTTTTCCCGGAAGTCCTGCCTGACCTCTTTCCGCCTACCTATTGGCCATGCATCTCTCTATTAAATCAATCAGAAGGCGCCCTGGCAAAGACACATCTTCACAGGGTGCAAAAAAGATTATCGCACAGCATGATGGTGTGTGCCTCAGTTACTTTCCTGTTCTTGTGATAAGTACCATGACCAAGGTGACTCACAGACAAAAGGGTTCGTTTTGGCTTAAAGTTCCTAAAGGTCCATGATAGCGAGGACATCGTGACAGCAAGGAAGTAGACATAGCGACAGGAACACACGTGGACACATGAAACCCAAGTCGGAAGTGGGAGGGGCATTTTAGTCTCAAAGCCCACGCCCAGTAATGTACTTCCTCCAGTAAGGCTGCACCAAGTAAAGCTCCCCAAAAAGCGCCACCAGCTGGGGACCCCAAGTGTTTCAATGCCAAAGACTATGGGGACATTTCTCATTCAAACCATCCCAGTGTTCAGGTGACAACTGGTCTTGGAGATTGGTCACATCTCCTATAAAAGAGCCTTCTGGGACAGTCGGGTGGTGGCGGTGCACGCCTTTAATCCCAGCACTTGAAAGGCAGAGGCAGGCGGATCTCTGTGAGTTCAAGGCCAGTCTGGTCTACAGAGTGAGTGCCAGCACAGGCTCCAAAGCTACTCAGAGAAACCCTGTCTCGAAAAACAAAAAATGAAACAAAACAGCAATAAAAGAAGGTGTGTCTTCTGGCCTCACATCATTGGTGTCTACAGCCATGCTTTCCCATGCGTTTGGATCTGCAGAATCATGGCAGTCTCCAACGTGCAGGTGGTAAGGGGGTGCTGGCCATGGGGTCGTTAGAAGATTCCATGAGTTGGTGTGGGGACAGATTTAAAATTGTGTCTCAGTGGGAACGTGGAGAGGTAAGGACACTGACCCCCCAGACTGAGTTTAATCCTTGAGCCCCATACGGTAGAAGGAGGCCCCTGGCCTCCACGCACGTGTGGTGCCAAGTGTGCCTCCCAGAGGATTACACCTGTCAAAATGTAGATTCAGCGTGAATAGGTGTGGGGTAAAGGGAGCCCGTCTGTCCACACAGCCTCTCCTGCTGCCCAGCATACTGGCTGCTGGTCCCTGGACACATGGTGTGCGAATGGTCAGGACTTAGATGTGAGCTGACATTTTCCACTCTGGTCTTGCAAATAGGACTGCAGTGAGGAGCCTGGCTCCGGCCTCTTCTGAGTGGGCCACTCCAGCTCATGTCTGAGCTTGACCCCGCCTGTGGTGCTTAGAGTCCCTGTCTTCAGCCTGCCCACTTTAGAGACCTCCCAGACGTCCCCTGCAGAGTGGTGGGTGCCTACTGGCCCTCCCTCAATGGTTGGAGCTCTCACACCTGCCTTCCTTACTAATGACCGATAGGACAGTGGCGCCGTGTGTGTAGTGCCATTTCTCTTCTCCTGAGAGAGCTGTGGCATTTCCCACAGGCGCAGTTCGCAATTTCTGCTTTCTTCTCTGTGTTGTGTGTGTGTGTTGGCGTGTTCTCCCGTGTGTGTGAGTGTGCGCGCCCAACCTCCACCAGCAAGGAAGACGCCACTCCGGGAAGATCTTCTTCATGCAGTTTTAATCAGGACCCTTGAACATGCTTCTTCTGATCCCCGGGGAAACGCCCACACAGGCTTAAATCCCCTTGAGCTAACCAACCCCAGTGAGCCACGTGGACCCTGCAGATAGGCTACTCTAACGCGGAAGCAGACAGGCTGAACATACTTAACCAATTAAGGACTTGTTTACGCCAGAGAGCGCTCACCCTCGGGGAGGTGGAAGGCGGGAGCCAGTGCCATCTTTAAGGTGCTCTGTGTGTGTGTGTGTGTGTGTGTGTGTGTGTGTGTGTGTGTGTGAGTGTGTGTGAATGGAGGTCAGAGGTCAGCCTCATTCGTCTTCCATCTTGGTTTTTGAGACAAAGGTCCCTTACTGGGCTGAATTCACTAAGTAAGCAGGTCATCTGGCCAGTGGAGCGCAGAGACCCATGTTTCCACCTCTCTAGTGCCTGGGTAACAAGGTTTTAAAAGAAAATGTGTGTGTGTGTGTGTGTGTGTGTGTGTGTGTGTGTGAGAGAGAGAGAGAGAGAGAGAGAGAGAGAGAGAGCACATGTGTGAGTGTGCTTGCGTGTATATGCATGTACATGTGTGTGTGCACGCATCTGTGTGTGAGTATGCGCATGTGTGAGCCTGTGTGTGTGTGTGTGTGTGTGTGTGTGTGTAGGTGTGGACATGCATGGGTGGGTGTGCATGGATACACATGCACATGTGGCTGTAGAGGTCAGAAGTCAAGATCAGCTATCTCCCTCTATCACTGTCCACCTCCCCCCCGCTTTTACGACAGGGCCTCTCACTCAATCTGGAGCTCACTGATTAGATGGACAGGCTGCCCAGTGAACTCTGGGATGCAGCTGTCTCCACTCCCCCCGAGCCCCAGTGCTGGGGTTACCGATGCGTGCGGTCATGCTCGGCTTTTTTACATGGATGCCGGAGATCCAGACACATCCTTGTGACTGCCTGGTGAGCAGCATTTTACCCACAGAGCCGTTTTCATAATTTAAATAATTTCCAACAAACCAGAAGAAAACTCTGGCACAAGAAATGCTATGATATCCACTTCATCGTCCTCAAACGTGTCTGGTGGCACCAGCTACGCCCGTCTTTCCCTGTGGTCCACAGCAGCTTTTGAGGTCCAGTCACAGAGCCGAATAACTGTGACAGACGCCGGATAAGCTGGGCGTGTCGGCTCTTTTGAGAACAGTAACTGCTGGGGAAGTTTATGGCGTCGGTCCTGCACCAGGCTTTCTCGGCCCTCGCTCCCCGAAGAGCCACAGATGCCCCTGGAAGGAAAGGGGTCACAGTCTGCTAAGTATGAGGAATGCCAGCTGAATAAACTCAACAGGGCTTCTCCTGAGGACTTATCGGAGACCTCGTTTGCCGCGTGTCCCTGGTTAATCTCAGGCTGAGGGTTCACACAGAAGAATTCAGGGGGGTTCTGGCAACAGAATAATTCAGCTCTTGTAAGTCCCGGTGGGAATGTGGAGATGAGGGGAGAGTGGAGTGTGGAGGTGAAGACGAACTTGATTCCCTCCTCAGAATGGCTGTTTCTTTGGATTTGGGGCCCCTGTTGGGACTTCCAGCTTGACTCCGTGGGCCCTGAGTGTCTCTGTTCTGCCAGGCCTGCTGGCTCATGTGGCTCAGGTTTGATTTTCCCCTTTGGTGGTGTGTGCTCAGTGGCCAGGCACCCCCCCACCCCCACCTTTCCCTGAACCGACAGCAGGCTTTGAGGTAGGGCAGCCTGGTACTTAGAGCTCCACCTCGAGGCCCAGGCTTGAATCCCAGCCCTGCTGTTCCCATTTGGTGGCTAGGGCAAATTATCAAAGGACAACCCTCTTCTGGAAGATGGGTCAGTAGCAGCTCCTGATCGAGGGTGTCTGTAGCAGCAGGTCAGGATGCTTATGCAGTGGGCGATGCTGGGCAGCTGGCGTGAGAGTCTTGCGGCTCAGGCTGCACCTGTCACCGAAGGGAAGGTGTGCCTGCCCAGTGTGCAGCTTTCCCAGGAAGGACTCTCACTGGTCCCCTGGGCGGGGAAGCACTGTCTTCTGGCAATCCAGACAGTATGCAGAGGCCATTGGCTGCCTGGGTGAGGACCTCTGAGGATGTGCTACAGGGCAGGGTGAGTGGCACTTCCTAGCCTAAAGCTTGTGGTCTCCAGGGAGTCACCGGAGCACACAGGGCCCATCCTCACTCACCAATGGCAACTCCGGGTGTCTCATCACTGTGGCCTTGGAGCCTGGCTAGGTAACGGCAGCACTGTGACCCTCTCACACCCTGCTTACTCAGACAACTAAGAGATTCCATCCCGATGGGGCATCGGCGTGACCAGCAGCAGCTGTGTGCTGGGCCTTGAGCTAGCAGCAGAGTCCCCTGTGCCCACCTTGGGGACCTGAACTCACCCCATGGTTTGGACAGCGCCTGCTGAGGCCAGGCTCAGGGCGGCAGCAGGGTGGAAGGAAGCATAAAGCAAACCTTACTCTGACAAATCAAGGCCACCAAGCCTCGAGGGCCATGCTGGAAAAGACCTGCCTGGTGGCAGCCAGAATTTGGAGCTGGCTGCCTGCCAGGCCTCAGTTTCCCTGCTCAGGGACATCTGCTTCCGTCCATGTGCGGTGCTCTTTCCAGAAGCCGGATGTTGTTTGGCCTGACGTCAGATCCTACTGGATGGCAAATTGTAGAGTCCCAGGCATGCTCACTGTTCACTTCCTCCATCTGGCCCCGAGGGAGGGAGGTCCTGGGTCAGAGATGCCCTTCCCAGACCACCCAGGCAGTGAGCAAAGCCTTCCTCTGTTCCTGGTCCTTCCAGCTGCAGGCCCCAGCTCGTCACCCAAGCAGCACAGCTGGGTTCCAGGGGCAGGCGAGTATGTGGTGTGGGATGAAAGTCAAAACTGGCTGGATACCTTGGCTCCCAGAAGGCCAGCAGGCAGCACTGGGAAAGCAGGGAGAGAGGGAGGGAGGGGGAGGGGGAGGGAGAGGGGGAGGGGTGGGGGGAGGGATGTGCTCTGGAGAGCACAGATGGCATGACAACCTTTTATAAATGAGGAAACTGAGGCAGAGAAAGCTGAAGGGTTAAGTCACATGGGTCTCAGTGCTAACCTTGCGGCTCAGACTTGTGCCCCCCCCCCAGTTCTTCATTGGAAATAGCTTGTAGGAATGTGGGTGCCAGCGACCAGGTTGGGGGGGCCAATGGGTGCAAGAGGTGTTTGCTGGGGTCCTGCTGGGCCAATCAGACAGAAGCCCAGGCCTCTGCACACCCCTACGCCCTCCTCACTCCTCTTCCCTGGGGTAAAGACGCTTTAGAAAGAGCCCGGGAGAGAAGAGCTTCCCTGTGGGGCCTATGGGAAGAGCGTGTCTCCCCACGGCACTGCCTGCGTCCCACTTTTTATGTCTGCATTGGTATGAATGATGGCTGGAATGAAAATGAGGCATCTCAGCAGGGGTGGTGGTTTACATCCGCAGGGGTGGCAGCGAATGGGAGGCAGCTGGATTCCCACAAGTTTGGAGTTAGACTGAGTTGCGTAGTTCCAGGCCACCTTGAGCTGTAGATTGAGACTCTGGGTGAAAACCAAACAAAAATGCCCCTTTCATTACTCCACGCATGGGTTTCCGTTTGTCCCGGTTGATCTGATGGCCCCGGCACAGCCGAGCCACGCAGACCCCTCCACCAGTCCCATGCCCACGTGGTAGAAACACCAACAATCTTGACCCACGATGGTGAGACGCTTACATAGTCACTGAACAGACAGCCTAGATTTGCTGTCATGTAACCCACGGCCTGTCCCAAGGAGGTGGACAGTGACACGATGGCCACACTGAAGGAGAGCGCCACAGACCAGGTGGACAGGTCCTTGTGTGTGGGGTGCTCAGGATGGCTTCCCCAGCTCCACAAACGACATACCTGCCTTCCCAAGATGCCCTTCAGCTCCAGAGTCTTCTGTAGGGAGAAGAGCAGTCCAGCCTGGACAGGCGCTGGCTCCTCGTGGGCAGAGACACTTGTTTCCTCCAGGAGGATCCCAGGCTTCCTGTCGTGGTCTCTGGGGTCCCCTCCCCCCCCCACACACCTTCTGCTCACTTGCCTGCTTCAGAAGACAACACCTATAGAGTCCAGTCAGTTCCAGGGGAGGACTGCCTGCTGATCTCATCTGCCCTCACAGCTGTTTCTCCAGGGCCTTCCAGGGCTCACATCCCGTCTCCTGAGCTTCGAGGCCACAAGGCAGCTTCTTTCCACCCCACCTCTATCTGTGTTCTCTCCGCATCCTCTGTGTGCGTGCGTGTGTGCGTGCGTGCGTGCGTGTGTGTGCGTGCGTGCGTGTGTGCGTGCGTGCGTGTGTGTATGTGTGTGTGTGTGCGTGCGTGTGTGCGTGTGTGTGAGGATTCTCTGCCCTGACACGTGGGAGCATGTGATCCTCTTCTTGACCATCAGGTGGGTCAGGTACGCCACAGGACAGTTAGAGGACCAGAGGGCATGTGTTCTCCAAATGTGATTCTGCGGCAGCTGGGAAGAAAGCAGGAACTGAGCCTCGGGCCTGAGGTGGGGGACTCCACGGCATAGAGCCTGTCTAGTCGGTGGGTAACCTCACAGCGCGGCTGGCCAGAGGCACTCTACACCCAGGACTTTACTTCCTTTTTACCCAGAATCCCAAGGGACAGCCTGGAGGAGGCCCGTTGGCCTAGCAGCTGCGACTCCTCTGGGGGTCCAGCAGACTGTTAGGTTGGGTACAACTGTCCAGTGAGGCCTCGGTCCTTCTGATGCAGTAGCTGGAATCTATTTTTCTACAACATGAAAAATGCTCTTAGGCTTTCAGAGGTGTGGCTGGGGCCTAGAGAGCAAACAAGCCCAGGAAGGCAGGGCCCCACCCTCCACATGGGGGAGGCACCCTTTCCAGAGGGCCCCTTCGTGCCCTCCGCCTGCTCCGGGATATTTCTAAGAGCTCTCAGCCCCTGGGCTCCCAGACTCTGCTCATGCCCCTGGGTGCCTCAAAGTACCCACGGGTCCCTGCCCTCAACTCATTCCCCAGATCCCCATGCCCTCCTGAAGCCCCCCTCCCCCAGGCCTTGGCCTACATCCAGGTCTGGTCCTTCCTCCCGATGTCTGCCTACTCTTTAGTGAATGGTGCAAAGTGAAATGTGCCACCCTGAGTCAGCTCGTGAGGTACGGGTTCCACCTTAGCCCTTGCTACAGGCCCTCACACCTGTAAGAATGGCACTGGCCCTTAGTGGACACACAGTCAGTGGCGTCTTGTCTTTGACAAGGGCCAATGGTTTTCTTTTTTTTTAGTTTTATATATATAATTTTTTTTTAAGTTAGGATCTTGTGTCAGCTCAGACTGGTTTCAAACTTGTTATGTAGTCGAGGGTGGCCCTGAACTTTTGACTCTTCTTCCTCCATCTCCCAGGTGCTGGAATTACAGGCACTGGTTTTCTGCAGTAGCAGAGATCGAATCTAGAGCTCTGTGCGTGCTAGACAAGCACGCTGCAGACCGAGGGCTCCCCAGCTCCCACTATTACGATCTGGAAACGAGCAGGCCCAGAGTCAGTGAGGGTGGGAGCCTTCTGGAGCCTTCCAGAGGCTGGATGCTTCAGGTCTGAAGGGGGAGTTGATTCACCAGTGCTGCTTAGCATGGGGGTAGCCAAAGGCCGCGTTTGCAACTGTGCACTAGCTGTAGTCTAATAAAACTTTACTTGCTAAAGCAGGCAGTCAGCCAGTCGCAGGATGCAATTTACTGATTCCTGAGCTACGGTATGTGGGGTGTCGACACTTTCGCCTTTTAGCCCACCTTTAGCCCATCATCGCCTGGGCACATTGGCACTCTGTACTGGGCCTCAGCACCCTACCCTTGGCAAGACGGCTGCCTCCAGCTCGGATCCCCAGGCATAGAGGGAGTAGGGACTCAGAAGTGGTTCGCATTTTCCCCGTGCCAGCCTTGTCAGGGAGGGAGATACTTCCAAGACGCCCACGTCACACAGCCCAGAACAAGTGAGGCAGGAGAAATTATGGTCTGCAACCTCCAGGGAAGAGGGCGGCCGAGAGTAGGTGTGGGCAGTGAGGTCTGCGCCTCCCTCTGCCTTGAACCTTTCCTCCGATCACGCTTTGTCAGGCTTCCGGGCCCTCTGGGAGGCCTAGCTGACAGCTCCCCTGGCCCTTCTGGAGAGTGTGTAGAGCTGGGCTGGAGGGGCTGGAGACCAGGGTGTTGCTTCTACTATGCAACAGGAAATGAGAAGGCAGGTTCCCATGACAACCTGTGAGAGGTTGCTCCCTACTATGTCCGTAGTCACCAACGCTGGACACTACCACTCCAGGTGATTGGATGAGTGGACTGTGATGTGTGTGCTGTGAAGTACTGCTCAGCCATGAAAAGGATTAACGCTGGAAACATGGAGCTTCATGGAAGAATCTGGAAAACACGTAGATTGAAGTAAGCCAGTGCAGAACGCAAGAGGAGAACGGTCAGGACCGTGACCTGAGGGACAGGACAGCTCTAACAGGGGACGATTAGTGCCTGTGCAATGCCATGGCATCGGGCCCTCTGACGTACATGTCCCCAGACATGGTTTGTGGCCTCTGAGAGCAGCCCCCGCTGAGAACTGGAGGAGTGAGTGAGCGTGTGTGGTGTGTGTGTGTGTGTGTGTGTGTGTGTGTGTGTGTGTGTGTGCGTGTGTATGTGGTGGCATTGATTTAATCTGCTGTTGCAGTTGACATCAATCTACATATCAACATGCAGATTTGCAAACAAAACAGCTTAACACACACACACACACACACAGACCACCCCCTAAACAGTCATTGTTACTATTTCTTACTTTTAAAAGGAATAAAATGAACAGGGCTGGGGCTGGGGTGAGACCTCCTGCCCTGTCTAAAGTCCAGGGTTTGATCTCTAGCACCTCATAAAGGGATTGTGTGGTACACGCCTGGAATTCCAGCACTCTCCAGGTAGAGGAAGCAGGACAGGAAGTTCAAGGCCAGCCCCAGCTATTTAATGAATTTAACACTAGTGTGGGCTACCTGGGACCTTGTCCCAAGACACGAAACAAGGAAGCAACAATAAAGAGGCCAACACGAGTCCCAGGAAGGAACAGCCCACTCTGGCCTCAGGCACTCCCTGCCTGGCTGGTGGGCAGCTGCCCACACCCCTCCTGCTTGAGGTAGCCCTACCTAAGGAGGTTCTCAGGGCGCAGCGAGAAAAACGTCCTCTCTCAGCCTTAAGGACACAAGATACCAGCTGAATTTGAGTGGCCAGGGAGGGTCCAGGATTGCTTGTTATGCTTCCAGGACAGTCCTGCATCTAGCAAATGTTATTTGTTTTTCTGAAGTTCCGAGTTCAGATGGGGCAGCCTGATTCCTTTCTTCCCAAATCTGCCTTTTTGTTGGCAGATCTGTGGGCTTTTGGATAGAGAAGAACACCTGTTGGCTCGGACCTGTATGTATGTATGTATGTATGTATGTATGTATGTATGTATGTATGTATGCAGTATGTGTGATGTATGTATGTATGATGTATGTATGTATGATGTATGTATGATGTATGTATGTATGATGTATGTATGTATGTATGATGTATGCATGTATGATGTATGTATGATGTATGTATGTATGTATGATGTATGTATGTATGATGTATGTATGTATGTATGATGTATGTATGATGTATGTATGTATGATGTATGCATGTATGATGTATGTATGATGTATGTATGTATGTATGTATGTATGTATGTATGTCTTTCTGCCTAGATTAATTAACCCACTTCTGCCTCATGCCTCACTTAGTTGCTGGCTGTTTAAACACAAAATAGTCAAAATAGACTGTAAATGCTAGTTGGAACTGTCACACGGAAGAGTCTCAAAGGAAAAGGGACTCTTAGGATCACCCTTGTGTGTTCGTTTTTTTTTTTTTTTTTCCAAGACAGGGTTTCTCTATGTAGCCCTAGCTGTCCTGGAACTCACATTGTAGACCAGGCTGGCTTTGAACTCACAGAGATCTGCCTGCCTTTGCCTCCTGGTGCTGGGATTAAAGGTGTGCGCCACCACTGTCCAACTGCAATCACCCTTTTTTGACTGCCCTCTTGTTCAGTATCAAAGTGAAGAGTGCGGTGTGGCGGCCTTTGCCTGTGATCTCAGTACTCAGGAACGGAAGCAGGAGGATGGCTGTGGGTTCAAGGCTGGCCTGGACCATATAGTGAGACCCTGTATCAAATATGTACTTGTATGTACAAATATGTATGCCTGTGTGTATGAATGTATATAGCCACGTCACTGCATAGTGTCATGATTAACATCTGCCAGTACTGGGGATGGACTCAGCCTCCTGCATGCTGGGTAATTGTGCTAGCTGAGAGCCGCATCTCAATAATTTATTTTTATTACTTTGTATATGAACACCTAAGGCAAG